>CM068375.1:433856401-434019177 GCA_034769895.1 Magicicada septendecula
AGAGAAACTGGAATATTGAGTTTACTTGTCATACAGTATGTGTAAGACAAACGTATTGAAAGCTACACAAGACAATGCTAGACATCTGCTGTGTTCATCAATGGTTCCAGAATGTGCTAGGCTGTGTAAGAGAAACTGGAATATTGAGTTTACTTGTACATACAGTAGTGTAAGACAAACCGTATTGAAAGCTACACAAGACAATGCTAGACACTGCTGTGTTCATCATGGATTCAGAATGTGCTAGGCTGTGTAAGAGAAACTGGAATATTGAGTTTACTTGTACATACAGTATGTGTAAGACAAACCGTATTGAAAGCTACACAAGACAATGCTAGACACTGCTGTGTTCATCATGGGTTCCAGAATGTGCTAGGCTGTGTAAGAGAAACTGGAATATTGAGTTTACTTGTACATACAGTACGTGTAGACAAACCGTATTGAAAGCTACACAAGACAATGCTAGACATTGCTGTGTTCATCATGGGTTCCAGAATGTGCTAGGCTGTGTAAGAGAAACTGGAATATTGAGTTTACTTGTACATACAGTATGTGTAAGACAAACCGTATTGAAAGCTACACAAGACAATGCTAGACACTGCTGTGTTCATCATGGTTCCAGAATGTGCTAGGCTGTGTAAGAGAAACTGAATATTGAGTTTACTTGTACATACAGTATGTGTAAGACAAACCGTATTGAAAGCTACACAAGACAATGCTAGACACTGCTGTGTTCATCATGGGTTCCAGAATGTGCTAGGCTGTGTAAGAGAAACTGGAATATTGAGTTTACTTGTACATACAGTATGTGTAAGACAAACCGTATTGAAAGCTACACAAGACAATGCTAGACACTGCTGTGTTCATCATGGGTTCCAGAATGTGCTAGGCTGTGTAAGAGAAACTGGAATATTGAGTTTACTTGTACATACAGTATGTGTAAGACAAACCGTATTGAAAGCTACACAAGACAATGCTAGACACTGCTGTGTTCATCATGGGTTCCAGAATGTGCTAGGCTGTGTAAGAGAAACTGGAATATTGAGTTTACTTGTACATACAGTATGTGTAAGACAAACCGTATTGAAAGCTACACAAGACAATGCTAGACACTGCTGTGTTCATCATGGGTTCCAGAATGTGCTAGGCTGTGTAAGAGAAACTGGAATATTGAGTTTACTTGTACATACAGTATGTGTAAGACAAACCGTATTGAAAGCTACACAAGACAATGCTAGACACTGCTGTGTTCATCATGGGTTCCAGAATGTGCTAGGCTGTGTAAGAGAAACTGGAATATTGAGTTTACTTGTACATACAGTATGTGTAAGACAAACCGTATTGAAAGCTACACAAGACAATGCTAGACACTGCTGTGTTCATCATGGGTTCCAGAATGTGCTAGGCTGTGTAAGAGAAACTGGAATATTGAGTTTACTTGTACATACAGTATGTGTAAGACAAACCGTATTGAAAGCTACACAAGACAATGCTAGACACTGCTGTGTTCATCATGGGTTCCAGAATGTGCTAGGCTGTGTAAGAGAAACTGGAATATTGAGTTTACTTGTACATACAGTATGTGTAAGACAAACCGTATTGAAAGCTACACAAGACAATGCTAGACACTGCTGTGTTCATCATGGGTTCCAGAATGTGCTAGGCTGTGTAAGAGAAACTGGAATATTGAGTTTACTTGTACATACAGTATGTGTAAGACAAACGTATTGAAAGCTACACAAGACAATGCTAGACACTGCTGTGTTCATCATGGGTTCCAGAATGTGCTAGGCTGTGTAAGAGAAACTGGAATATTGAGTTTACTTGTACATACAGTATGTGTAAGACAAACCGTATTGAAAGCTACACAAGACAATGCTAGACACTGCTGTGTTCATCATGGGTTCCAGAATGTGCTAGGCTGTGTAAGAGAAACTGGAATATTGAGTTTACTTGTACATACAGTATGTGTAAGACAACCGTATTGAAAGCTACACAAGACAATGCTAGACACTGCTGTGTTCATCATGGGTTCCAGAATGTGCTAGGCTGTGTAAGAGAAACTGGAATATTGAGTTTACTTGTACATACAGTATGTGTAAGACAAACCGTATTGAAAGCTACACAAGACAATGCTAGACACTGCTGTGTTCATCATGGGTTCCAGAATGTGCTAGGCTGTGTAAGAGAAACTGGAATATTGAGTTTACTTGTACATACAGTATGTGTAAGACAAACCGTATTGAAAGCTACACAAGACAATGCTAGACACTGCTGTGTTCATCATGGGTTCCAGAATGTGCTAGGCTGTGTAAGAGAAACTGGAATATTGAGTTTACTTGTACATACAGTATGTGTAAGACAAACCGTATTGAAAGCTACACAAGACAATGCTAGACACTGCTGTGTTCATCATGGGGTTCCAGAATGTGCTAGGCTGTGTAAGAGAAACTGGAATATTGAGTTTACTTGTACATACAGTATGTGTAAGACAAACCGTATTGAAAGCTACACAAGACAATGCTAGACACTGCTGTGTTCATCATGGGTTCCAGAATGTGCTAGGCTGTGTAAGAGAAACTGGAATATTGAGTTTACTTGTACATACAGTATGTGTAAGACAAACCGTATTGAAAGCTACACAAGACAATGCTAGACACTGCTGTGTTCATCATGGGTTCCAGAATGTGCTAGGCTGTGTAAGAGAAACTGGAATATTGAGTTTACTTGTACATACAGTATGTGTAAGACAAACCGTATTGAAAGCTACACAAGACAATGCTAGACACTGCTGTGTTCATCATGGGTTCCAGAATGTGCTAGGCTGTGTAAGAGAAACTGGATATTGAGTTTACTTGTACATACAGTATGTGTAAGACAAACCGTATTGAAAGCTACACAAGACAATGCTAGACACTGCTGTGTTCATCATGGGTTCCAGAATGTGCTAGGCTGTGTAAGAGAAACTGGAATATTGAGTTTACTTGTACATACAGTATGTGTAAGACAAACCGTATTGAAAGCTACACAAGACAATGCTAGACACTGCTGTGTTCATCATGGGTTCCAGAATGTGCTAGGCTGTGTAAGAGAAACTGGAATATTGAGTTACTTGTACATACAGTATGTGTAAGACAAACCGTATTGAAAGCTACACAAGACAATGCTAGACACTGCTGTGTTCATCATGGGTTCCAGAATGTGCTAGGCTGTGTAAGAGAAACTGGAATATTGAGTTTACTTGTACATACAGTATGTGTAAGACAAACCGTATTGAAAGCTACACAAGACAATGCTAGACACTGCTGTGTTCATCATGGGTTCCAGAATGTGCTAGGCTGTGTAAGAGAAACTGGAATATTGAGTTTACTTGTACATACAGTATGTGTAAGACAAACCGTATTGAAAGCTACACAAGACAATGCTAGACATTGCTGTGTTCATCATGGGTTCCAGAATGTGCTAGGCTGTGTAAGAGAAACTGGAATATTGAGTTTTACTTGTACATACAGTATGTGTAAGACAAACCGTATTGAAAGCTACACAAGATCAATGCTAGACACTGCTGTGTTCATCATGGGTTCCAGAATGTGCTAGGCTGTGTAAGAGAAACTGGAATATTGAGTTTACTTGTACATACAGTATGTGTAAGACAAACCGTATTGAAAGCTACACAAGACAATGCTAGACACTGCTGTGTTCATCATGGGTTCCAGAATGTGCTAGGCTGTGTAAGAGAAACTGGAATATTGAGTTTACTTGTACATACAGTATGTGTAAGACAAACCGTATTGAAAGCTACACAAGACAATGCTAGACATTGCTGTGTTCATCATGGGTTCCAGAATGTGCTAGGCTGTGTAAGAGAAACTGGAATATTGAGTTTACTTGTACATACAGTATGTGTAAGACAAACCGTATTGAAAGCTACACAAGACAATGCTAGACACTGCTGTGTTCATCATGGGTTCCAGAATGTGCTAGGCTGTGTAAGAGAAACTGGAATATTGAGTTTACTTGTACATACAGTATGTGTAAGACAAACCGTATTGAAAGCTACACAAGACAATGCTAGACACTGCTGTGTTCATCATGGGTTTCCAGAATGTGCTAGGCTGTGTAAGAGAAACTGGAATATTGAGTTTACTTGTACATACAGTATGTGTAAGACAAACCGTATTGAAAGCTACACAAGACAATGCTAGACACTGCTGTGTTCATCATGGGTTCCAGAATGTGCTAGGGCTGTGTAAGAGAAACTGGAATATTGAGTTTACTTGTACATACAGTATGTGTAAGACAAACCGTATTGAAAGCTACACAAGACAATGCTAGACACTGCTGTGTTCATCATGGGTTCCAGAATGTGCTAGGCTGTGTAAGAGAAACTGGAATATTGAGTTTACTTGTACATACAGTATGTGTAAGACAAACCGTATTGAAAGGCTACACAAGACAATGCTAGACACTGCTGTGTTCATCATGGGTTCCAGAATGTGCTAGGCTGTGTAAGAGAAACTGGAATATTGAGTTTACTTGTACATACAGTACGTGTAAGACAAACCGTATTGAAAGCTACACAAGACAATGCTAGACATTGCTGTGTTCATCATGGGTTCCAGAATGTGCTAGGCTGTGTAAGAGAAACTGGAATATTGAGTTTACTTGTACATACAGTATGTGTAAGACAAACCGTATTGAAAGCTACACAAGACAATGCTAGACACTGCTGTGTTCATCATGGGTTCCAGAATGTGCTAGGCTGTGTAAGAGAAACTGGAATATTGAGTTTACTTGTACATACAGTATGTGTAAGACAAACCGTATTGAAAGCTACACAAGACAATGCTAGACACTGCTGTGTTCATCATGGGTTCCAGAATGTGCTAGGCTGTGTAAGAGAAACTGGAATATTGAGTTTACTTGTACATACAGTATGTGTAAGACAAACCGTATTGAAAGCTACACAAGACAATGCTAGACACTGCTGTGTTCATCATGGGTTCCAGAATGTGCTAGGCTGTGTAAGAGAAACTGGAATATTGAGTTTACTTGTACATACAGTATGTGTAAGACAAACCGTATTGAAAGCTACACAAGACAATGCTAGACACTGCTGTGTTCATCATGGGTTCCAGAATGTGCTAGGCTGTGTGAGAGAAACTGGAATATTGAGTTTACTTGTACATACAGTATGTGTAAGACAAACCGTATTGAAAGCTACACAAGACAATGCTAGACACTGCTGTGTTCATCATGGGTTCCAGAATGTGCTAGGCTGTGTAAGAGAAACTAGAATATTGAGTTTACTTGTACATACAGTATGTGTAAGACAAACCGTATTGAAAGCTACACAAGACAATGCTAGACACTGCTGTGTTCATCATGGGTTCCAGAATGTGCTAGGCTGTGTAAGAGAAACTGGAATATTGAGTTTACTTGTACATACAGTATGTGTAAGACAAACCGTATTGAAAGCTACACAAGACAATGCTAGACACTGCTGTGTTCATCATGGGTTCCAGAATGTGCTAGGCTGTGTAAGAGAAACTGGAATATTGAGTTTACTTGTACATACAGTATGTGTAAGACAAACCGAATTGAAAGCTACACAAGACAATGCTAGACACTGCTGTGTTCATCATGGGTTCCAGAATGTGCTAGGCTGTGTAAGAGAAACTGGAATATTGAGTTTACTTGTACATACAGTATGTGTAAGACAAACCGTATTGAAAACTACACAAGACAATGCTAGACACTGCTGTGTTCATCATGGGTTCCAGAATGTGCTAGGCTGTGTAAGAGAAACTGGAATATTGAGTTTACTTGTACTTACAGTATGTGTAAGACAAACCGTATTGAAAGCTACACAAGACAATGCTAGACATTGCTGTGTTCATCATGGGTTCCAGAATGTGCTAGGCTGTGTAAGAGAAACTGGAATATTGAGTTTACTTGTACATACAGTATGTGTAAGACAAACCGTATTGAAAGCTACACAAGACAATGCTAGACACTGCTGTGTTCATCATGGGTTCCAGAATGTGCTAGGCTGTGTAAGAGAAACTGGAATATTGAGTTTACTTGTACATACAGTATGTGTAAGACAAACCGTATTGAAAGCTACACAAGACAATGCTAGACACTGCTGTGTTCATCATGGGTTCCAGAATGTGCTAGGCTGTGTAAGAGAAACTGGAATATTGAGTTTACTTGTACATACAGTATGTGTAAGACAAACCGTATTGAAAGCTACACAAGACAATGCTAGACACTGCTGTGTTCATCATGGTTCCAGAATGTGCTAGGCTGTGTAAGAGAAACTGGAATATTGAGTTTACTTGTACATACAGTATGTGTAAGACAAACCGTATTGAAAGCTACACAAGACAATGCTAGACACTGCTGTGTTCATCATGGGTTCCAGAATGTGCTAGGCTGTGTAAGAGAAACTGGAATATTTAGTTTACTTGTACATACAGTATGTGTAAGACAAACCGTATTGAAAGCTACACAAGACAATGCTAGACACTGCTGTGTTCATCATGGGTTCCAGAATGTGCTAGGCTGTGTAAGAGAAACTGGAATATTGAGTTTACTTGTACATACAGTACGTGTAAGACAAACCGTATTGAAAGCTACACAAGACAATGCTAGACATTGCTGTGTTCATCATGGGTTCCAGAATGTGCTAGGCTGTGTAAGAGAAACTGGAATATTTAGTTTACTTGTACATACAGTACGTGTAAGACAAACCGTATTGAAAGCTACACAAGACAATGCTAGACACTGCTGTGTTCATCATGGGTTCCAGAATGTGCTAGGCTGTGTAAGAGAAACTGAATATTGAGTTTACTTGTACATACAGTACGTGTAAGACAAACCGTATTGAAAGCTACACAAGACAATGCTAGACATTGCTGTGTTCATCATGGGTTCAAGAATGTGCTAGGCTGTGTAAGAGAAACTGGAATATTGAGTTTACTTGTACATACAGTATGTGTAAGACAAACCGTATTGAAAGCTACACAAGACAATGCTAGACATTGCTGTGTTCATCATGGGTTCCAGAATGTGCTAGGCTGTGTAAGAGAAACTGAATATTGAGTTTACTTGTACATACAGTATGTGTAAGACAAACCGTATTGAAAGCTACACAAGACAATGCTAGACATTGCTGTGTTCATCATGGGTTCCAGAATGTGCTAGGCTGTGTAAGAGAAACTGAATATTGAGTTTACTTGTACATACAGTATGTGTAAGACAAACGGTATTGAAAGCTACACAAGACAATGCTAGACACTGCTGTGTTCATCATGGGTTCCAGAATGTGCTAGGCTGTGTAAGAGAAACTGGAATATTGAGTTTACTTGTACATACAGTATGTGTAAGACAAACCATATTGAAAGCTACACAAGACAATGCTAGACATTGCTGTGTTCATCATGGGTTCCAGAATGTGCTAGGCTGTGTAAGAGAAACTGGAATATTGAGTTTACTTGTACATACAGTATGTGTAAGACAAACCGTATTGAAAGCTACACAAGACAATGCTAGACACTGCTGTGTTCATCATGGGTTCCAGAATGTGCTAGGCTGTGTAAGAGAAACTGGAATATTGAGTTTACTTGTACATACAGTATGTGTAAGACAAACCGTATTGAAAGCTACACAAGACAATGCTAGACATTGCTGTGTTCATCATGGGTTCCAGAATGTGCTAGGCTGTGTAAGAGAAACTGGAATATTGAGTTTACTTGTACATACAGTATGTGTAAGACAAACCGTATTGAAAGCTACACAAGACAATGCTAGACACTGCTGTGTTCATCATGGGTTCCAGAATGTGCTAGGCTGTGTAAGAGAAACTGGAATATTGAGTTTACTTGTACATACAGTATGTGTAAGACAAACCGTATTGAAAGCTACACAAGACAATGCTAGACACTGCTGTGTTCATCATGGGTTCCAGAATGTGCTAGGCTGTGTAAGAGAAACTGGAATATTGAGTTTACTTGTACATACAGTATGTGTAAGACAAACCGTATTGAAAGCTACACAAGACAATGCTAGACATTGCTGTGTTCATCATGGTTCCAGAATGTGCTAGGCTGTGTAAGAGAAACTGGAATATTGAGTTTACTTGTACATACAGTATGTGTAAGACAAACCGTATTGAAAGCTACACAAGACAATGCTAGACACTGCTGTGTTCATCATGGGTTCCAGAATGTGCTAGGCTGTGTAAGAGAAACTGGAATATTGAGTTTACTTGTACATACAGTACGTGTAAGACAAACCGTATTGAAAGCTACACAAGACAATGCTAGACATTGCTGTGTTCATCATGGGTTCCAGAATGTGCTAGGCTGTGTAAGAGAAACTGGAATATTGAGTTTACTTGTACATACAGTATGTGTAAGACAAACCGTATTGAAAGCTACACAAGACAATGCTAGACACTGCTGTGTTCATCATGGGTTCCAGAATGTGCTAGGCTGTGTAAGAGAAACTGGAATATTGAGTTTACTTGTACATACAGTATGTGTAAGACAAACCGTATTGAAAGCTACACAAGACAATGCTAGACATTGCTGTGTTCATCATGGGTTCCAGAATGTGCTAGGCTGTGTAAGAGAAACTGGAATATTGAGTTTACTTGTACATACAGTATGTGTAAGACAAACCGTATTGAAAGCTACACAAGACAATGCTAGACACTGCTGTGTTCATCATGGGTTCCAGAATGTGCTAGGCTGTGTAAGAGAAACTGGAATATTGAGTTTACTTGTACATACAGTATGTGTAAGACAAACCGTATTGAAAGCTACACAAGACAATGCTAGACATTGCTGTGTTCATCATGGGTTCCAGAATGTGCTAGGCTGTGTAAGAGAAACTGGAATATTGAGTTTACTTGTACATACAGTATGTGTAAGACAAACCGTATTGAAACCTACACAAGACAATGCTAGACACTGCTGTGTTCATCATGGGTTCCAGAATGTGCTAGGCTGTGTAAGAGAAACTGGAATATTGAGTTTACTTGTACATACAGTATGTGTAAGACAAACCGTATTGAAAGCTACACAAGACAATGCTAGACACTGCTGTGTTCATCATGGGTTCCAGAATGTGCTAGGCTGTGTAAGAGAAACTGGAATATTGAGTTTACTTGTACATACAGTATGTGTAAGACAAACCGTATTGAAAGCTACACAAGACAATGCTAGACACTGCTGTGTTCATCATGGGTTCCAGAATGTGCTAGGCTGTGTAAGAGAAACTGGAATATTGAGTTTACTTGTACATACAGTATGTGTAAGACAAACCGTATTGAAAGCTACACAAGACAATGCTAGACACTGCTGTGTTCATCATGGGTTCCAGAATGTGCTAGGCTGTGTAAGAGAAACTGGAATATTGAGTTTACTTGTACATACAGTATGTGTAAGACAAACCGTATTGAAAGCAACACAAGACAATGCTAGACACTGCTGTGTTCATCATGGGTTCCAGAATGTGCTAGGCTGTGTAAGAGAAACTGGAATATTGAGTTTACTTGTACATACAGTATGTGTAAGACAAACCGTATTGAAAGCTACACAAGACAATGCTAGACACTGCTGTGTTCATCATGGGTTCCAGAATGTGCTAGGCTGTGTAAGAGAAACTGGAATATTGAGTTTACTTGTACATACAGTATGTGTAAGACAAACCGTATTGAAAGCTACACAAGACAATGCTAGACACTGCTGTGTTCATCATGGGTTCCAGAATGTGCTAGGCTGTGTAAGAGAAACTGGAATATTGAGTTTACTTGTACATACAGTATGTGTCAGACAAACCGAATTGAAAGCTACACAAGACAATGCTAGACACTGCTGTGTTCATCATGGGTTCCAGAATGTGCTAGGCTGTGTAAGAGAAACTGGAATATTGAGTTTACTTGTACATACAGTATGTGTAAGACAAACCGTATTGAAAGCTACACAAGACAATGCTAGACACTGCTGTGTTCATCATGGGTTCCAGAATGTGCTAGGCTGTGTAAGAGAAACTGGAATATTGAGTTTACTTGTACATACAGTATGTGTAAGACAAACCGTATTGAAAGCTACACAAGACAATGCTAGACACTGCTGTGTTCATCATGGATTCCAGAATGTGCTAGGCTGTGTAAGAGAAACTGGAATATTGAGTTTACTTGTACATACAGTATGTGTAAGACAAACCGTATTGAAAGCTACACAAGACAATGCTAGACACTGCTGTGTTCATCATGGGTTCCAGAATGTGCTAGGCTGTGTAAGAGAAACTGGAATATTGAGTTTACTTGTACATACAGTACGTGTAAGACAAACCGTATTGAAAGCTACACAAGACAATGCTAGACATTGCTGTGTTCATCATGGGTTCCAGAATGTGCTAGGCTGTGTAAGAGAAACTGGAATATTGAGTTTACTTGTACATACAGTACGTGTAAGACAAACCGTATTGAAAGCTACACAAGACAATGCTAGACACTGCTGTGTTCATCATGGGTTCCAGAATGTGCTAGGCTGTGTAAGAGAAACTGGAATATTGAGTTTACTTGTACGTACAGTATGTGTAAGACAAACCGTATTGAAAGCTACACAAGACAATGCTAGACATTGCTGTGTTCATCATGGGTTCCAGAATGTGCTAGGCTGTGTAAGAGAAACTGGAATATTGAGTTTACTTGTACATACAGTATGTGTAAGACAAACCGTATTGAAAGCTACACAAGACAATGCTAGACACTGCTGTGTTCATCATGGGTTCCAGAATGTGCTAGGCTGTGTAAGAGAAACTGGAATATTGAGTTTACTTGTACATACAGTACGTGTAAGACAAACCGTATTGAAAGCTACAGGCTGTGTAAGAGAAACTGGAATATTGAGTTTACTTGTACATACAGTATGTGTAAGACAAACCGTATTGAAAGCTACACAAGACAATGCTAGACACTGCTGTGTTCATCATGGGTTCCAGAATGTGCTAGGCTGTGTAAGAGAAACTGGAATATTGAGTTTACTTGTACATACAGTATGTGTAAGACAAACCGTATTGAAAGCTACACAAGACAATGCTAGACACTGCTGTGGTCATCATGGGTTCCAGAATGTTCTAGGCTGTGTAAGAGAAACTGGAATATTGAGTTTACTTGTACATACAGTACGTGTAAGACAAACCGTATTGAAAGCTACACAAGACAATGCTAGACACTGCTGTGTTCATCATGGGTTCCAGAATGTGCTAGGCTGTGTAAGAGAAACTGGAATATTGAGTTTACTTGTACATACAGTACGTGTAAGACAAACCGTATTGAAAGCTACACAAGACAATGCTAGACATTGCTGTGTTCATCATGGGTTCCAGAATGTGCTAGGCTGTGTAAGAGAAACTGGAATATTGAGTTTACTTGTACATACAGTATGTGTAAGACAAACCGTATTGAAAGCTACACAAGACAATGCTAGACATTGCTGTGTTCATCATGGGTTCCAGAATGTGCTAGGCTGTGTAAGAGAAACGATATTGAGTTTACTTGTACATACAGTATGTGTAAGACAAACCGTATTGAAAGCTACACAAGACAATGCTAGACACTGCTGTGTTCATCATGGGTTCCAGAATGTGCTAGGCTGTGTAAGAGAAACTGGAATATTGAGTTTACTTGTACATACAGTATGTGTAAGACAAACCGTATTGAAAGCTACACAAGACAATGCTAGACACTGCTGTGTTCATCATGGGTTCCAGAATGTGCTAGGTTGTGTAAGAGAAACTGGAATATTGAGTTTACTTGTACATACAGTATGTGTAAGACAAACCGTATTGAAAGCTACACAAGACAATGCTAGACATTGCTGTGTTCATCACGGGTTCCAGAATGTGCTAGGCTGTGTAAGAGAAACTGGAATATTGAGTTTACTTGTACATACAGTATGTGTAAGACAAACCGTATTGAAAGCTACACAAGACAATGCTAGACATTGCTGTGTTCATCATGGGTTCCAGAATGTGCTAGGCTCTGTAAGAGAAACTGGAATATTGAGTTTACTTGTACATACAGTATGTGTAAGACTAACCGTATTGAAAGCTACACAAGACATTGCTAGACACTGCTGTGTTCATCATGGGTTCCAGAATGTGCTAGGCTGTGTAAGAGAAACTGGAATATTGAGTTTACTTGTACATACAGTATGTGTAAGACAAACCGTATTGAAAGCTACACAAGACAATGCTAGACATTGCTGTGTTCATCATGGGTTCCAGAATGTGCTAGGCTGTGTAAGAGAAACTGGAATATTGAGTTTACTTGTACATACAGTATGTGTAAGACAAACCGTATTGAAGCTACACAAGACAATGCTAGACACTGCTGTGTTCATCATGGGTTCCAGAATGTGCTAGGCTGTGTAAGAGAAACTGGAATATTGAGTTTACTTGTACATACAGTACGTGTAAGACAAACCGTATTGAAAGCTACACAAGACAATGCTAGACATTGCTGTGTTCATCATGGGTTCCAGAATGTGCTAGGCTGTGTAAGAGAAACTGGAATATTGAGTTTACTTGTACATACAGTATGTGTAAGACAAACCGTATTGAAAGCTACACAAGACAATGCTAGACACTGCTGTGTTCATCATGGGTTCCAGAATGTGCTAGGCTGTGTAAGAGAAACTGGAATATTGAGTTTACTTGTACATACAGTATGTGTAAGACAAACCGTATTGAAAGCTACACAAGACAATGCTAGACACTGCTGTGTTCATCATGGGTTCCAGAATGTGCTAGGCTGTGTAAGAGAAACTGGAATATTGAGTTTACTTGTACATACAGTATGTGTAAGACAAACCGTATTGAAAGCTACACAAGACAATGCTAGACACTGCTGTGTTCATCATGGGTTCCAGAATGTGCTAGGCTGTGTAAGAGAAACTGGAATATTGAGTTTACTTGTACATACAGTACGTGTAAGACAAACAGTATTGAAAGCTACACAAGACAATGCTAGACACTGCTGTGTTCATCATGAGTTCCAGAATGTGCTAGGCTGTGTAAGAGAAACTGGAATATTGAGTTTACTTGTACATACAGTACGTGTAAGACAAACCGTATTGAAAGCTACACAAGACAATGCTAGACATTGCTGTGTTCATCATGGGTTCCAGAATGTGCTAGGCTGTGTAAGAGAAACTGGAATATTGAGTTTACTTGTACATACAGTATGTGTAAGACAAACCGTATTGAAAGCTACACAAGACAATGCTAGACACTGCTGTGTTCATCATGGGTTCCAGAATGTGCTAGGCTGTGTAAGAGAAACTGGAATATTGAGTTTACTTGTACATACAGTATGTGTAAGACAAACCGTATTGAAAGCTACACAAGACAATGCTAGACACTGCTGTGTTCATCATGGGTTCCAGAATGTGCTAGGCTGTGTAAGAGAAACTGGAATATTGAGTTTACTTGTACATACAGTATGTGTAAGACAAACCGTATTGAAAGCTACACAAGACAATGCTAGACACTGCTGTGTTCATCATGGGTTCCAGAATGTGCTAGGCTGTGTAAGAGAAACTGGAATATTGAGTTTACTTGTACATACAGTATGTGTAAGACAAACCGTATTGAAAGCTACACAAGACAATGCTAGACACTGCTGTGTTCATCATGGGTTCCAGAATGTGCTAGGCTGTGTAAGAGAAACTGGAATATTGAGTTTACTTGTACATACAGTATGTGTAAGACAAACGGTATTGAAAGCTACACAAGACAATGCTAGACACTGCTGTGTTCATCATGGGTTCCAGAATGTGCTAGGCTGTGTAAGAGAAACTGGAATATTGAGTTTACTTGTACATACAGTATGTGTAAGACAAACCGTATTGAAAGCTACACAAGACAATGCTAGACACTGCTGTGTTCATCATGGGTTCCAGAATGTGCTAGGCTGTGTAAGAGAAACTGGAATATTGAGTTTACTTGTACATACAGTATGTGTAAGACAAACCGTATTGAAAGCTACACAAGACAATGCTAGACACTGCTGTGTTCATCATGGGTTCCAGAATGTGCTAGGCTGTGTAAGAGAAACTGGAATATTGAGTTTACTTGTACATACAGTATGTGTAAGACAAACCGTATTGAAAGCTACACAAGACAATGCTAGACACTGCTGTGTTCATCATGGGTTCCAGAATGTGCTAGGCTGTGTAAGAGAAACTGGAATATTGAGTTTACTTGTACATACAGTATGTGTAAGACAAACCGTATTAAAAGCTACACAAGACAATGCTAGACACTGCTGTGTTCATCATGGGTTCCAGAATGTGCTAGGCTGTGTAAGAGATACTGGAATATTGAGTTTACTTGTACATACAGTATGTGTAAGACAAACCGTATTGAAAGCTACACAAGACAATGCTAGACACTGCTGTGTTCATCATGGGTTCCAGAATGTGCTAGGCTGTGTAAGAGAAACTGGAATATTGAGTTTACTTGTACATACAGTATGTGTAAGACAAACCGTATTGAAAGCTACACAAGACAATGCTAGACACTGCTGTGTTCATCATGTGTTCCAGAATGTGCTAGGCTGTGTAAGAGAAACTGGAATATTGAGTTTACTTGTACATACAGTATGTGTAAGACAAACCGTATTGAAAGCTACACAAGACAATGCTAGACACTGCTGTGTTCATCATGGGTTCCAGAATGTGCTAGGCTGTGTAAGAGAAACTGGAATATTGAGTTTACTTGTACATACAGTATGTGTAAGACAAACCGTATTGAAAGCTACACAAGACAATGCTAGACACTGCTGTGTTCATCATGGGTTCCAGAATGTGCTAGGCTGTGTAAGAGAAACTGGAATATTGAGTTTACTTGTACATACAGTATGTGTAAGACAAACCGTATTGAAAGCTACACAAGACAATGCTAGACATTGCTGTGTTCATCATGGGTTCCAGAATGTGCTAGGCTGTGTAAGAGAAACTGGAATATTGAGTTTACTTGTACATACAGTATGTGTAAGACAAACCGTATTGAAAGCTACACAAGACAATGCTAGACACTGCTGTGTTCATCATGGGTTCCAGAATGTGCTAGGCTGTGTAAGAGAAACTGGAATATTGAGTTTACTTGTACATACAGTATGTGTAAGACAAACCGTATTGAAAGCTACACAAGACAATGCTAGACATTGCTGTGTTCATCATGGGTTCCAGAATGTGCTAGGCTGTGTAAGAGAAACTGGAATATTGAGTTTACTTGTACATACAGTATGTGTAAGACAAACCGTATTGAAAGCTACACAAGACAATGCTAGACATTGCTGTGTTCATCATGGGTTCCAGAATGTGCTAGGCTGTGTAAGAGAAACTGGAATATTGAGTTTACTTGTACATACAGTATGTGTAAGACAAACCGTATTGAAAGCTACACAAGACAATGCTAGACATTGCTGTGTTCATCATGGGTTCCAGAATGTGCTAGGCTGTGTAAGAGAAACTGGAATATTGAGTTTACTTGTACATACAGTATGTGTAAGACAAACCGTATTGAAAGCTACACAAGACAATGCTAGACACTGCTGTGTTCATCATGGGTTCCAGAATGTGCTAGGCTGTGTAAGAGAAACTGGAATATTGAGTTTACTTGTACATATAGTACGTGTAAGACAAACCGTATTGAAAGCTACACAAGACAATGCTAGACATTGCTGTGTTCATCATGGGTTCCAGAATGTGCTAGGATGTGTAAGAGAAACTGGAATATTGAGTTTACTTGTACATACAGTACGTGTAAGACAAACCGTATTGAAAGCTACACAAGACAATGCTAGACATTGCTGTGTTCATCATGGGTTCCAGAATGTGCTAGGCTGTGTAAGAGAAACTGGAATATTGAGTTTACTTGTACATACAGTACGTGTAAGACAAACCATATTGAAAGCATGTTTATAATAACACTTTATTTGACATAAATAAGTCAAACACTACATATTAACACTACATAATTCTTGTTTTCTAAGAAAAAGAAAATATTTCAGAGCTCGTAATCCTGACATGGATTCTCAAACGTACCCTTGAAGTGAGGTTGCTTAACTCCTCTAAAGAATGTCAGATTTTCATGTAATTCACCAGTGATTGCTGATGGGTTCTCAAAAAAATTGCTTTCTTCAACATGCTCCAAATGTAAATTTCTGGTAGTGTAAAATCAGTTAGTAAAAAAATATGGAAATTATATCCATATAAATGGGAAATTATAGTTTCTAAAATACATATAAAGGAAATGAAGTAAGTTTCTCACTGTGTGGTAACTGGTCTTATATTGCTGCAACCCCAAAGACTTCAGACTAAGTTTCAAAAATGTTTGCTGCTGACTGTTCTTTGGAGACTGTAATGTCCATTTGTTTGGATCTATCCTTGACGTCCATTTGTTATCAGAGCTATTAGGCGGGGGGTACAAATTTCTGTTGTTCGAGAATGCTTCCCACACAGAGAAATCGTTTTGGTAATAGTGTTCGAAACTATTCATGAAATCCATTTTCGACAAGTTTATATTAAATATAATTGTATTTCATTAAATATAATGAAAAAGTGAAAACCGGTTCAGGTTGTAAGGTAAAACTTTTACGTTTTTACCCATAACAAGTTTTGTGTTCCGAGTCGTAGTGAAATAATTATATTTAGTTAAGAAACGGACACGTCATGGACAACGAAATCCAAGAAGTTTATATTATTGAAAATTGGTCCACCTGGAAAACTCTGCATGAACTAAAACAATGTTCAATGATAAAAAACTTCCTCCAGCTTCGTTAGAATAATTTTAACTTCTTACCAAGTATAAGCTACAGTATAAACACAGATATACTTCCATGACAATGACAGATAAAGTAACCATGCAGTGATCACAAAGCGTTGTAACTTTCGGTATTTTTGTTTTGAGGCATACCATCTATCATTAATACTGCCTCAGTCAAAAGGATAACAGCTAGTACCCTTTGTTTAATAATGTGTTTTTAAAACTGTGACACTGTCCCGATAGTGTCTCTGCATACCAATCAGACTGTCCGAGTAGTAACTTGGTGTTGTCACAATTCATACTCATCAAATACAGCTTATCAACTTCAATGAAGCTGACTCGTCTTATCGTAGTCGTTCTGCTGTGGGTATAGACCTTTGTTTAAATGAAGTGCAGAATCATGTCAACAATGCTGGTAAAAGTTGCTTTGACAGCCAATGTTAACTATTAATATGAGGCAGTATTATACAATGACTCATAGCAGTTCAGGCAGAGACTGCTCATAAATCACAGTCAGTTACTGTAACACATAAGCAAAACACTAATTCATGGTCAATATATTTCACTCCTACTATCTCAATGAAAATAAAATCAATTTATGGTTTTTAATCAATCAATGTTTTATTACTTATAAACACTTTCAATATCCTTACTATGGAGTGGTTCGCAAATTGCATTACAAAACTAATCACATCTATTACTGTCAGGGCAGTGATTACTCACCCACATAAAGTAACTGTGCAGCTTATTCAAAGCTACTGAGACGTAGAAAAAACTTTGACACAGCAGAAGAATGAACACCAGTACCAATACTAATACCTACTGTATATTGGTTTCTTTTTATAGTGGGTAATACTGAAGAATCAAGCTGTTGCTGACATGAACTACATACACATTGCTTATTCTTAGAGGAACCAATTTTATTTGCACGTCCACTCTAAAGTATTATTTTTCTACTAAAAACCTGACAGCCTTTCTTGAGCAGTGAGCTGTGATGATCTCTTCCCCCTCTCTCTGTCACATACTGTTACTTCACAATGAACTACCATGCTTCCGATATTCTTGCCAGCCTTTGTTGCATCCAATGTTCACACTATGAAACATTATACAAGACTGATGTGTACGCGTGCGTAATGAATGACAATTTTGTTAGCCTCACAACGAGGTGTTTGCTCACTACACATCTCTAAGTGACTGTTCAAAAACTATCGTCAGGTCTCATACCCTTTTATACATTACGAAGCGTAGGAGCAATTCATGCCACCCAAGTTGGAAACATTATTTGCTGGGGTGTTAGGCCGTTGTCTATCGTTTGTGGTGACAGACGTTTCGCCCCCACCATCAGAGGCCATCATCCATGTTGGAAACAATTGCCATGGTGTCCGCCAATGCACGCCTCACTTCCCTGGAGGAGTTTACAGTCCGGCTAAGAAGATCTGCCAGACCGGGTGAGTTGGTGTCGGAGGCGACGGTTGGGTTCACAGTCCTGCCCAACGTTCACAGGATGATGAACTCCATTGGCAGGCTTCTGAATCAGCAGGGCATGAGGATCAACTGCAAGCCGACCAGGAAGATACAAAAGTTTGTGAGACTAGTGAAGGACGCAAGCGATCCGCTCTTGTCAGAAGGCGTGTACAGTGTGACTTGCTCATGTGGTGAAGTGTACAGCGCCATCATGACGCGCAGCACTGCACCTGCGTTGGTGAACACAGCCGCTGATGTCTCTTGAGGCAGCCAGAGAAGTCTGTGGGGGGCCAAACATGCACTCTCCATTGCTGATCAATGCATTCTCTTCGAGTAGACTAATGATCTTTGACCTCGGAGAGTGCCTACTATACTCAGCTGCACATGGAGTACTTGGAGATCTTCAAACATGGTTCCACCACTATGAATCGAAGAGGAGAAAGCATCCTATTAAATAGGATTTGCCATGCTTGTGACAGTACAGAAATACCTGTTACCATAACAATGGGATTCAGGAATATTTTATTGTAAATTTTATTCTGATCATGAATATTAACAAGGGCTAGTTAGTTTTATCCAGTCCCAGTAAATACGCAGATTCAACAAGAGGGGAGCCAAGCCAAGGTCATCGTGGTACGAACAGAATTTAACATGTGTAATGGCGGCATAAGCGAAACGAACTAATAATACGAACTTTTCATTGGTCCACAAAGCCAGATCGTCATAAATAAACAATGACGGCGTGAAAACAAATACGTATTAACCAGGGTGGTGGCTATAAAACAATGCACAATGACGTCAGACGCAACCACTTACATAACAATTGCGTCTGATTCCGCCCCAGTCGTCTATAACAGTTCACCGAGCACACATGCTCGACCAGTGCAGTGGGCAGCTTTTGCCATAAAAATGCAGTAATTATTTTAAAAAATGCAGTAATCATTTAAACAATGTAACAATTAACAATAATGTAGAGTCAGTGGACAACCAATATGAGAATGCAATAGATTCAGTGCACTAAAAGAGACAGAAAGAGGTTCGGCCGAACGCCTGCCAGCAGACATGGGAGTCTTCTGAGGAGTCTACGCCGCATCAATTTCAGGAAAGCCCTTCTTAAATTTCTTTTCTAAATTTAAAAATACAAAAGATGAGCTCAAATCAGAATAAATAACGAACGTATTTAATATTACAGTATGATTGAGAGTGAAATTAAGAGAGTGAAAGTGATCGTTGGCCAACCTTAAATAAGTTATATTTGGAGCATTGGTTTGTGTCTAATTACAGAGTAATTATTAAAGTCATAGAAATAAATAAGAATTTGAAAGTAACTGCAGTACAGAATTTAAAAAAAGAATTATTGTAAAGAAAACAAAAGCACATGCATATAGTATTAAACGCATGGCGAAAGCGGAAATAATGTAGCCGCCATTTTGAAATTTAATAATCGTTGATGACTCCCACTGTTTATAACCTATAGCGCAAGTAACTGAATAAAAGCTAATTTATTAACCTCATGTTGTGTGAATGGTCATTTCAATACCCCGAAAACCTCTGTCTTTTCTGCTTAACGCAACCTTGGACCCAAAAGCCTAATGCACTCAACAAAACTGAGCACGTGTTTCACTGGATGTGTGGTAAATGATGCAAATCACATAATCCATAATTATCAAACATTTATTATTATTAATTTATTAATCAAAAGAAGAGAAAAGTCACAGATGGCGCACGAACTTGGACTTTATATAAAATTAAAATTATATAAATAAGCGAAAAACAGAGGTAGACGGGTAGTGAAATACACGTAACAATAGAGGTTATCTATGTAGGTTATGTGTGGTATGAAGAGAATTGTATAACAATTAAGACAGAATTTATTACTATCAGTATAACAAAAATGGCAGATAACAATGAAAGTATTAATATAGAAAACACAGCAACAGAATCATTGGTGTTAAACGAACCACAGGCGAACTCAACGCCTATTATAAACAATAAGGTTTCGTTAGAAGATCTTTTTCAGTTAATGAAAATACAGAATGGTCAATTATAAATAATAAATTAAACCAGTTTGATGAAAAATTTAACGATATTAAAAAAGAAATTAAGAACCAAAGCTGTCATTATGATAAAAGATTAAGTGAAATAGAGACACGGTTAGACGAAATAGAATCAGAAAATAAGAAAGTAAAAGACAAATTAGAATTGAACAAAGATGACAAGGTAAGTAGTAGTGGAAATGACGATAAAATAAATAAAAATATAGTAATAAGAGATAATAGTGTGGATGTTGGTAGTAATAATGAGGTGTTATGGGGAATAGAATATGATAATAATGGAATGATAGTGTTTGTTTTGAAGGGTTAAAGAGAGTGTGTAGAGAGGGTATAATTGTAAGGGAATTGCAGGGGTTAGATTTTTCCCTTAATGGTGTATTTGGGGGTGATGTATATGTTTTTAGGAAGGATGAGAGTGCCTTCAATGTAGATGTGGGAGACAAAAGGTCTGAAAATAGTTGTCCCTGGATTTTTTGTGCACCTGATAGGTGGTGCGAGAATAAAGTTGTAGTGTCCCTGCATATATTGAGAGAGAGAAATGGTGTGATAGTGAGAGATATATTGAGAGAGAGAAGTGTTATTGGGAGAGTTATTATGAGAGATATTTTAAAAGAGAGAGATGTTTTGAAAGTGAGAGATATTGTGAGAGAAAGAGGGAGGTAGAAATTTTTAAGATAAGCAGAGATTATGAGGAGTTTATGGAAAGGATAGGAGGAGAGATGATATATAATAAGAACTTACCTTATAATAAAACTGAAGGAGTAGGAGATAATGAGAATAGTGACTTTACAAAATACCGAATTATGACTAATTATACCGAAGGTGACAGGACAATGACCAATCATGACAGGTTAAATGAGTTTGAGGATAATGATGAACATTTGAATTGTACATGTAGTTATGATGTTAGTATACGATATCTAATATTAAACAATGTATATAGTTTTAAGATTCGATTGTTATTTCACGATGGAGGGTAAACATTTTATTGTGTTTATGAACATTTAATTACGTGGACAGTGTTTTGAAATGGACTGTTTATGACTGATTTTGGTAAATGATAAGATGATAATGTGGATTGTATATTTTTGTGTACATTAATGTCAATGTAGTTGTGTACTTTGCTGCTGTGTATTTTATGTATTTTTTTAATGTAAACATGTATTGTAGAATTTTAAATAATTGAAGGAAATTTAATAATGATTTTGAAATAATTATGGAATTCAGAGTCTAATGGTTAGTAAATGATTATATATTTGGATATTGAGAGGTATTGTTGTTAGTAGATAAGTGATGAATTTTCTAGTGGTATATTAAGGTGAAATGTTGTAAACGAGTTTGGGGATAGTAATAAATAAGGGCATTGGAGTTAGTTAAATAGAGTTATTGGGAGTTAGATAAAAAGAATGTTAAGATGTTTTAATATATAAAGAGGTGTTAGATATTTTAGGGACACAGTGGTTAGTGATTATATGTAGAGGTGAGTAATGTGAATGGTAATTATATATGTTGTTGTTGATGATATTTTGTAGTAAGGATCCGGTGTAAGGAGTGATCAGCGTGCGACGTGGCAAGGGACCAGCGTGCAGCGTTGTGGCAGGCGGAGCAATTTTGGGTTAGAGTGTTTGCCGATATTTGGTGGAGGGCAAATGGTTAGGGATGGATATGGCCAGGTAGGGAACATACATCCTTGTACAAAAATGAGCGGTGCCAGAGGTTTTAAATGGGATTAGTGAAGGGGGTTATTATAGAGATATTGGTGTCATAATATGTTAATGGTTAGAAGCGGTTGTTAGTAGAAAAAAAAGGGGTAGTAAGGTTAGGTTGACAAATGCCAAAATAAGATAGAGAAAATAGTGAATAATGGAGAGTCACTCAAACTAATAAGGACAAAAGGGTTAGAAAAGGAAAATTCATAGTAGGAAGGTGAGGTAACTGAAAGGTAATGATAAATTTGAAATTGTTTCATAGAATCTGATATAAATGAATGTTAAATAATAAAAAGTTAATCGACAATTGATGATAAAAATGTTATAAAGTTTTGCTACAAGTTGTGTAAATGTAAATTATTTACATGTGAATTGTTCAATGTTAGTGTTTAATGTTTAATGTACAATGTTTTATTATGTTTTTATTATGTTGATGGTACAATAGGTCAGGAGGTTACTACAGGGGTAGTGACGTTAATAATGTTAAATTTTATGGTGGGTGGTTATCAAATCTATGGTAATGATTCTGTTATAAAAAGAAAATTAACGTAAAGAAAGTTGAGTTAAGAAATTTAAATAGTTCTGAAGTGCTGCCATGATAGGTAATATACTGATGTTGTTTGAAATAAATGAGTAGAGATAGTAGTTGTTGTTTGAGAGTAGAATTTGTTTTATGTTTAGTATAAGGGTATATTTCATTATGATGAGAGAAGTAAGTTGATATTGACTGGAGTCAGAGAATTTGATAAAAAATATATATAGGAGTGTTGAAAAGTAGAAGGATTATCTGTCTAAATCTTGTTATATTTTTTTGTGTGTGTTATTTGGAATTTATGAATAAGGAAAACCAACGCCTCAAAACACAAACCAATGCATCTAAGGGGAGACATATCAGTTGCGGATATGTAGATAAATAGGGCCACTATTTTAAAATTTTGTATTACATGTTTCAGAGTTTTGTGGTGTTGTGACCGCGGTCCTGCGCTGGCCGGAGCATCAGAACAGGAGCGTTCAGTGCCTCATGGCCTTATGGTGTAGGGATCTCTCCGGAGAAGTCCAGTAAGGTCAGAGGGTACGAGCAGCATCATTGGACCAAGGGTAAGTGATTGAAATTTTTTATATATATTAACACTACAGGGGTTGTGGCAACATATCTGGACTGATCCTTTTAGAAACGTATGAATGAGTCAATGAAAGTTTTTGTGTCTCGACACAAAACCTTTCATTGAGGGGGTTTTGTGACAGTACAGAAATACCTGTTACCATAACAATGGGATTCAGGAATATTTTATTGTAAATTTTATTCTGATCATGAATATTAACAAGGGCTAGTTAGTTTTATCCAGTCCCAGTAAATACGCAGATTCAACAAGAGGGGAGCCAAGCCAAGGTCATCGTGGTACGAGCAGAATTTAACATGTGTAATGGCGGCATAAGCGAAACGAACTAATAATACGAACTTTTCATTGGTCCACAAAGCCAGATCGTCATAAATAAACAATGACGGCGTGAAAACAAATACGTATTAACCAGGGCGGTGGCTATAAAACAATGCACAATGATGTCAGACGCAACCACTTACATAACAATTGCGTTTGATTCCGCCCCAGTCGTCTATAACAGTTCACCGAGCACACATGCTCGACCAGTGCAGTGGGCAGCTTTTGCCATAAAAATGCAGTAATTATTTTAAAAAATGCAGTAATCATTTAAACAATGTAACAATTAACAATAATGTAGAGTCAGTGGACAACCAATATGAGAATGCAATAGATTCAGTGCACTAAAAGAGACAGAAAGAGGTTCGGCCGAACGCCTGCCAGCAGACATGGGAGTCTTCTGAGGAGTCTACGCCGCATCAATTTCAGGAAAGCCCTTCTTAAATTTCTTTTCTAAATTTAAAAATACAAAAGATGAGCTCAAATCATAATAAATAACGAACGTATTTAATATTACAGTATGATTGAGAGTGAAAGTGAGAGAGTGAAAGTGATCGTTGGCCAACCTTAAATAAGTTATATTTGGGGCGTTGGTTTGTGTCTAATTACAGAGTAATTGTTAAAGTCATAGAAATAAATAAGAATTTGAAAGTAACTGCAGTACAGAATTTAAAAAAAGAATTATTGTAAAGAAAACAAAAGCACATGCATATAATATTAAACGCATGGCGAAAGCGGAAATAATGTAGCCGCCATTTTGAAATTTAATAATCGTTGATGACTCCCATTGTTTATAACCTATAGCGCAAGTAACTGAATAAAAGCTAATTTATTAACCTCATGTTGTGTGAATGGTCATTTCAATACCCCGAAAACCTCCGTCTTTTCTGCTTAACGCAACCTTGGACCCAAAAGCCTAATGCACTCAACAATATTGAGCACGTGTTTCACCGGATGTGTGGTAAATTATGCAATTCCCATAATAATTAATTATCATACATTTATTATTATTATTAATTATTTGTTGAAAAAGAGTAAGACATCACATGCTGTGCTCTCAAGTCAATCAGATAGCACTTGATGCTGATTGGTTGACGCTCCTTTCCAGCTTAGACTGTGTTGGTATGAACGTTTATATAAGTGGGCCTTCTTAAGCAAGTGTCTACATAGTGTCTACCTCATCATTGGGATGAATTTGCAGACACTATGCTAATTGTTTCCGACACTGATGATGGCCTCCAATGATAGACCACAGCCTAACGTTTCCAACTTCGTTGACGCTGACTGTGAAAGCCTTAGAGAATCCATGCCAACTTTGAACAGATTAACCATTTGCCCAATAGTCCCTTATTACCCAATGACTTACATGTAAGAAAGAGTAACATGTGAGACAAGAAAAGGAAATATGCAGTCAATTTACCATGTTCACTAATGGTATAAACCAAGACAATGAAAGTAAATAATTGACAGTTGTACAAACAGCGGTTGTACCATTATAAGAGAAGATATCATCTGTCACTTCTGCAATTCTATATAAACATTTGTCTTATTACACATATGAATTCCACAAAATGTGGCAGAACTAATAACAGGACCTACAAATGACAAGGTCAGCTGTAATATTTTCCACTATATGGAATGCCTAGATGATACATTCCTAGATTTATTATGCTGTACATATAGTGAAGCACTGACAAGATCTGAAACGAGGGCATAAAGTTGGGCATCGCTTTCTTGTCCAACAATCTTAAAGTAACAACATTACCCTAGAACTGATAACTTTGCCACAAACAGTGAATACAAGAATTGAACACAATAAATGTTCAGATTCCAAACAATGGGTATGAACAAAATATACAGTGCAAGAAACTGCAAAGTTTTATTAAAGCAAGCAGAAAACTGAAGAGTGAAAGTAGAAAACTGATTCCAACTACAATACGACAAAAAAGTGTAAGATATCACCTCTCACCACATAATTAATTTCATTTTCACTTAGGGAATATTATAAAGGGACCTTGTACTACTGGGTCAAAATATCAAAGGATCACTTTACAAAGTTTCTACTAAGTGCATTACAGATACTAATACAATCTCCTCTCGCTTGTCAGCATATTAAAGTTTACTTTATATGAACTGCATACCAAAATGTACAAAATAACATAGAAATATTTTATATGTTAAAAACTAATTTCTGCCAACAATACTATATGATATAATACATCATCTTATAAAATGTCAAGCTAGTCCTATAAAAATAAATATGTAAAGGAAAAACTTGATCAATCGACAAAATCTGTTCAAACGTTACTGAGCCTTAAATTTTCTGACAATAACTTGTGTAAATGAAGAAGACTGTGTGAGAATGATTTTTTTGTGCTCAACTCAATATGCATTCAGTCAGTGGCAAAAAAAAGGCATTTTTGCTCACTCCTTTCACCAACGTCTAACAATCTCTCTCTACATTAAGTTTCTATAAGTTGACTGTTGGACGATTCACAGAAGTGCAGTTGATTAAACAGGTCTTTCTTTACATTCTGAGTTTTGTCTATTTTTTCTGCACTAACTGTGCATTTTTAAAGGTGGAACACAGTAATACCAATAGTGTAACAAACTTTTGTTTAAATGATAATACAAATTATTATGACAACAATATATTTGTATAACGTAACAACTCTTTTGGCAGCATTCATCATCAAAATTGTTAATCTGAACATGGTTGTTAGTGCCTCTTAAAACAATTTTTCCACGAGACAAATAAATTAGTGATGTGATAACTTCAGCCATTTACGTCTAAGATAGAAAACTTTTCATACTCTGAAATATAGTAGATTACTATTTACATATTTGTCACTGTAAGAGCATCATAATATTGTGAACTACAGTAATTTGTAATGCGATTTGAGGTAGATTATACATGAACCCACCTTTGTGTGTGTGAATGTACAAATACACTAGGACAACACTGTAATATAAAGTTGTTTATCCCAGACACTGGTAACAGTACTATCCACAAATTCTCACAGTGATTTATTATAAGCCAATTTTAATAAGGCCGTTTCACTACCTTTTATTTCAGTTCACTCTGATAATGATTGCGCACACACTGATAATAATACATAATTTTTAAATTAACTTTTGGCTTCTGTACATATTATTTTGTAATGTTACAAAACTATATTTGAAAATAGTCATAAATGCAATAGAATCAGAGTATTATAACGGAAGAATGGAAAAGAACTCTCTCTACCTCTCCCCCTACACACGCGCGCGCACGCACTGTCACCGGACAAAAGGCTTGCCGCATGACAAATGGCGCCAATCGTACACTCTAGTGTTTTTGGTGGCCCTAAAAAGGACCTGGTGGCAAGAAAGCTGAAGTTGGTCGTGCCGCACTGAGATGTTCGGCAGCTGCGCCCGCTGATCGTGGCGTACTGTAGTCCTCCTCTTCTTTCGGCATCGGTTGTAGAGTCGGCTGCCGGCCCAGCGACGTCCATCGCTGGCGCGGAACGAGAGTGCGAAGACGCAAGAACGGCAGCAGTTCTATTCTTCGGCTGTTCCTTCTGGCTGACTCCACCTCGATGTCGTCCGAGAGAGGAGAGGAAATGAAGTGCGTCCGATGGCGTGGCAATGAAGAGTGCGCAAAATTTTCTGCCGGCCCGGGTTTTATTAACTAACCAGGATCGCTAATTCGCTCGCTCCGAATGCTGATGCCGGATTGGCTTGCTGTGTCCACCGCTGGTACCGGAGAGCAGATGTTCGCATACTGCTGCCGTCACAACTCCACCGGGTCTTGAATGCTCTCCGGTAGCCAGCCTACTGCTCTTCTCCAGATGTTGTGGAGGTGTCTGTTGGGCGCCATGTTGATTGGTGTGCCGGCTGGTAGCTCGCTGGCGTGGCTGGATCTTGCATCTGCAAGATGATCGTCGCCCCACGTTGGGCGCCACTAATCACCGGACAAAAGGCTTGCCACACGACAAATGGCGCCAATCGTACACTCTAGTGTTTTTGGTGGCCCTAAAAAGGACCTGGTGGCAAGAAAGCTGAAGATGGTCGTGGAAACGGGAGTGCGAAGACGCAAGAACGGCGGCGGTTCTATTCTTCGGCTGACTCCGCGCCGATGTCTTCCGAGAGAGGAGAGGAGAGGAAATAAAGTGCATCCGATGGCGTGGCGATGAAGAGTGCACAAAATTTTCTGCCGGCCTGGGTTTTATTAACTAACCGGGATCGCTGATTCGCTCGCTCCGAATGCTGATGCCGGATTGGCTCGCTGTGTCCACCGCTGGTACCGGAAAGCAGATGTTCGCATACCGCTGCCGTCACAGTACGCATAAAGAATTTCGACGAAACTGAAACATCAAAGCATGATAATGTTTTGTAAACAAAAGATTTCTAGACTGTGGGGAACGAAAGTGTGGAAGCGTTACATTTTTCGATGACGATTTTGTGGAATGACCCCCAGCCTAAAAACATTATCATGTTAAAAAGTAAAATAGATGGAAAGTATCTATGGAATCTAAGAAATGTGGTTTGTTTCGTTGCTGAAAAAGCATTCAACACGACCAACATGGTTAATTAAGCTCATCTAGTAACATTTTAAGGCTGGTCTAAAAAAAGGCACAGAGAGAGATATGAACTTGTATGAAACAGACAAATAAACTTCAAGCTGGACTCTGGATATATAAAATAACATGCTGTGAAAGTGAAATTAAATTAGATGTTTTAGTTTTTAACTTTATCTTTGACATCAACACATCAATTACTAAACACTAATTAACACAACACAAACAATTTTTCATCTAAAATGACAGCCTTTACAAAAAATGTACAGTATTCAATTGTAGAGCAAGGCTAGCAGGTCAAACATTACATATATAACAATCAAAATCCCATGACCTTCACAGCCCTCACAAGAAAGAAATAAAACAATAATTACTAAAATGGTTAACTAAACAAGAAGAGAGCGTTAAAATTTTGTTTGTTCTGTAAAATAAATGACAATTTTTTATAATGACAACTAACTCACTGTAACATTTGGACTTTTAAGTAAATTATTGGTAATTTTTACCAAAACTTTTCTATTTTATAATTTCCCTAATCTATTACTTGTGTACATTCACATCTACCTAAAATATCATAGACATGTTATGACAGGAAGCTATTACAAAACAGGAAAACCGAGAAGGAACAACAAAAATAAAATCCAAACGCCCACTGACAACTCCGATTATTACTGGAGTCATCTTGAAGAGTTAATAATTTAGTTTGCCAGAGTATGTTGCAATACTCCATGCCAAATTATTTAATGAAATCAATTTTTTTCAGTCTTGGCATCACATATTATGATACTTTTACACACTGCCCTGTTGGAATGCAATGCAAAATGCTGATTTTATCTCGTGTCTGTTTTATTGCTACTTGCAAGGCTTTCAAGATTTTAAGGTTTCTAAACACTGTTGTTTGTTACACATACATAAATGTAGTCCAATTACATCTACACATCCATGACTCAGAAGGTACAATCAAATAATATATAAGGCTATTTAAAATACATTTACTCTGCATACAATACAACAAAAATTAAACAAAAACTTTACTTTTCAAAAAGATTTATTTTAAAAGCACACACAAAAATACTATTATTTTAAATGAGCTATAATTAAAATATTGTACAATCAACAAAACATATTTAAGTAATACATTTAACATAGTATTATTTACCAATTTTGCATTTACAAAGTACTACATCAGTCCATTCTAAACTATTCCATTTACAAAGTACACAACTCTATAATATTTTCTAGCTTACCAAATTTTCTGAGTAGTTTAAATTTAATAAAATGTCTTAACTCATTACACTTCTTTAAAACCTACATAAAAACTCCTCTCAGAAACCTAAACATGTACACATAGCAGTGCAAGTGTGTGCGTGTGTGTGTGTGCGTGTGTGTGTGTGTGTGTGTGTGTGTGCGTGTGTGCGCGCGCGCGCGCACGAGCGCGCATATGGTATTCCGCATCATCTGTAAAGCCTCCCTCTTCCTCCAAATCCTCATTTTTCTAATGCCCTTTTTTTAATATCCAGGATACCTTGTTTAAACCGGTCTTTTGGTGGTTGTCATCTTTTTCCTCTTGAGGGCAGTTACCACTCTGTTACATTCCTGCCCCACTGATCGGTAGCCCCGAATTTTTCAACACATCCATATTGTCTGGAAATATAAACCTATAGGACATAGGTGTGTGGGTTGACTAAGAAAGAGATGGCAAGATCTCTGAAGGCAGAACAGACAGCTCCTTGCCTGTGCTGCGATGTGAAGATGATATTGTTAAGACGGTCCCACAGACTGTCAGTTGTGTTGTATGGTGGAAATGGAATAACTGACACCAGTGAAGTCACTAATTACAACTTTATTACAGTTAAGAATAAACAATACTACACAATTCTCCACGTTAACGATAGTGCAAAACACAAACAATAATCATCACCTTATTACAGTTCCACACTAATCAATTTATACTAATCCACAAGTCACAATAACAACCACTCTGGAACACGCTGTAATATAGCTAGTCCCTGAACTAACTGAACCTCGACAGCTGCTGGGTACTTAGGTTCAAGAGCAATCTGTCAATTTCTGGATGATAGGCTGAGAAAAATTGTGTGGTTACAGGTGCTCTGGAATTCGCTATAAGCTAAGTCATGTAGTGCAACCTTGTACAAATGCTAGTAGAATAATTGGCAAACGACTGGAACATCCTAAAACATTGCCACATGTTAAGTATCTCGGTAAGTGGCACTTTTGTTACCTTTCAGCTCAATATACTGTAGTAATAACATTTTAGTCACCTTGCCTCTCTATTTGATCTGTGACTTTTCTCTGACCCTTCCTAATCTTGAAACGCTATAGAGTTCCTCTGTTGAAAGCCTGTTCCATTTTGACAGCCTCCAATCATCGTTTATCCCGTTGTATTACTTCCCAAGTCTCTATCACACAAACAAGTTCGTTTTTGACAACAGTCAGTTTAAGTTTTTAAATTTGATGACCATAATGTAGTGTTCAGTTCGTTTATGGCTTGTTTAACTTGTTGTATTCTGTCCATTACTGACTTGTACTTTGCCAATCATCACTCCTAAATACACGTACTCACTGACTTCAATGGCCCGCCATCTACTTCCAATTTCACCATGTCACCATTAACTACCACCATATACTTCGTTTTACTTAGGTGCCCTTTTCCAATCCGAGTTTGTTGTATATTTCAATGAATTTCCTCATCACTCAGTATATATCATGTTTGTTGCCCTCTATTAGAATTAGCTCATCAGCAAAAAGTAGAGTACATACTCACTGGCATCTATATCTATGCCTGTACCACTTTATTTCTGTGTGTGTGGGGGGGGATAGGGGGAGGAAGGGGAGGGAGGGGGAGGGAGGGGGAGGGAGAGGGAGGGAGGGGGGAGGGAGGGAGGGAGGGAGGGAGGGAGAGAGGGGGGGGAGGGAGAGAGAGAGAGGGGGGGGGGAGAGAGGGAGAGAGAGAGAGAGAGAGAGAGAGAGAGAGAGAGAGAGAGACTTTATGTAACTCTTGAGTTCATACGTTTATTGATATTTTGCAGATTCTTATAATTTATTATCAGCAGGTTGCCAGTACAAAACAGGTTATCAGCATCATCACTGTCAACTTTGCCTTGCAGGCAAATGTGCAGGAAGTGTAAAACTGTTATGGCTCCACAACCCACCCTTCCTTGGACAGATCAAGGTGTGCATACTGTTGTCCGGCTGTGATAAACCTGTTTGTCCATCTTTCTTAACACGAAACTGTACCACTGTTGAGCTCCTCCTTATCACATCATACTTAATTTGAACTTATTTATACAGCCCTTAACTGATGATACGAACTTCGTTTTTGCTGAAATTTATATCTGTTTTTAACACAAACTGACATTTATAATATTTATAATAATACTTATGTCCCTTCATTAGGAATACATAATAATAGTAATTATTATTATTATTAAATAACAGGTTTTACTTTTATTCTTATTAGTTGTATTATTATTTTACTAGTTTTTAAATACATTAATTAAACTCGATATAATATATACATTAACAAAATATCCTATTCATAAAATAACACGTTACAATATGGTGAACTAGATAAATCTTGTGTGTTTAACAACTTGGCTGCAGAGTTCATCAGCAAGTGGTCATTTGGAACAGTATAAAGGTCCCACTTCAAAAACTGTCATACATAAAGTAAGGCAAGAGATGGACGACCATTTTGCATAACCTCATTTAACCAAATGACCCACATACCACTTCTAACTCTACACTCAACTATACTTATTAACAGGTCCTATTCACAATTAAAATGCTTGCATAATGTCTCAATTAGTACTGCAGTTCAGTGTGTTTGTGTGAAGCACGGTCTAAATGGATAGTAATATATGTCAATTAGAAATGTATTGGCACGGCTGTTTGTCATACGGCTAACATGATCTTTTGAAAATTAACAGCATCGACAGATTTTTCAACTTCCATAAAAGCTGTTTACTGTTCCAATCAATGCTTTATTAAAAATAATAATTCTTTTTATGACAATTAAGATACAATGTAGTATATTTACATTAAAAGTCCAATGTGTGACTTTTATTTTACGATGTAAAGTTTATTTATTACTCATTCTAATGTAAAACTGATACAGGATGATACCTATTATCTGAATGTCCAAATACCTAAAGACTGCTCACATTTGCAGTAATTTATGCATATGCAGAAAAACAAACGCATATTTAACAAATTCTAAAACAATCGTGTAACACTGATTTGCTTTAATGGGAAATCCGTTTTTAAATGCTAAAAAAATTAGTATCAGTACTATTATTTGGTTCATAATTACATCAATGGATTTTTTTAATAGTTTGTAATCCACAGTACTGAAGACTGTAAGATCTACATCTGTCTGTCCATACACTTAACTCTTTAAGTTAAGGTGAAAACATGTTAACAGGATATGGATGAGAATCACTAAAATACAGTACACTTCAATTCCTCTACTGACAGTGACAAAATTTTTATTGAAATAAATGAATTTTATTTTTCTAAATTATTGTTAAGTCTTATGGATTCATTTTTTGTGCATATTCAACTTTAATTTCCATTAATAAATTTTTACCAAACAACAAGACTTAAAATTTTAAGATTTTACTGCCAAAAACTCTACTCTTTGTACAGTACAGTCTCAATCAAAAACGCCCTATTCTTCGTGGTCATCCTGTATTATATCCTAATGTTTTGTATTGTAACACTACTGCATTACTAATGTTTTGTAATTACTGCACAGTATTTTCTATTTCCATATATTACATACATTTTTTAACTTAATTAACAAAAATATATTTCTTGAATTTTCACATTTCAATACAGTATTCCATATGTTAAACATCAGAAAATGATATCCAACAAGTAACAAATGAAAATTATTCAACTAGTAAACTTCCGGAGCTGCCAAACTCGCACGTTATTTTGAACAAACTCCATTAAATTTTAATTTATTATTATTTAATGAAATTTACAATTATTTTTAATGAAATTTGTTTTTAATAAATTTAAATTGTTAGATAACTTTTCAGTTATCAGAAAAATTACAAAAATACCAACTGTTAAGCACATAATTCTCAACTATTGGATTGGTTTTTTAGTTAACTGTATAATTAGATTTATAATCACAATGCCTAAATTATAAATAACTTAGGTATAGTGTTTTAAGTTTATGTATGATTACGTAGATATCTGTATGCCTACAGCCAATATTTTCCACAAACATACATAACTGATAACAGAATGTAAAGTTCTTTTAAAACATAGCTTACAAAATTTTGAAGGTGGTCCAAAATTTGCTAGGGGTGTTGACACAAATTATATTATCATATTATTAAAGATATCCAGTGTGTATTTTCAACAAAATCGCCATGACTTGGTACCCTGTACAGAATTTTACAATTTTCTTAAGATTCTGCTTTTCGTTTTTGTCCCAGTGTACTCCTAAGGTTAACAAACTTTTAAACACTACGTTACAATTTGTGTTAAAATTGTAATTCATTTAATACCTTGAAAGGAGTTTTGTATTTTTTTAAATATATTTTTGATCCCTTTTATGGACCACGATCTCCTATATTTTGAAATTTCAAAAACTGAATAACATATTCACATGTTGATTAAAGTTCTCTAATTTGATACCCCATATGGATTTTTGTTATTTCACCAAAATTTTTATGTACTTTTTGTGCCCTGATGTCCCAAAATGTCTAAAAGTGAATGGTATATCCAAATATTCATATTTTGTTAAAATTCTCTTTAATTTGATACACCACATAGAATTTGAGATTTTTTTAAATTTTAACCGCTCATATTTTTGCCCCAAAGCAAACATTTGGTAAGACTGATCTCAAAAACAAGAGTGGTATAAGGTAAAAGTATGGACATGCATACTGTTTACAAAAATCAGTTGATGAATTCGAACATTATCAGAAGATGTGCCCAGACAGACACTCAAATGTCACAGTCAAGTTAAAACCGAAACTCACTTTACTCAAGCAATTATCAGGAGTCATCTTTCTAGAGGCAACATCATGTAATCAGCATTCTACTGTATTTTAAATAATGTTCTATATATTCATAAATGGACATTTATAAAATGTATAAGTTGTTTATTAGTAAGTATATAAAAATTAGTGGACAAGTAAGTGACTTTATTACTCTGTCGCTGCACATAAAATTTCTTATGAATGTATTTTTTGTACTATACTGAGAACACTACACACATTTTATGTTGTCTAAAACAAAACAAAAAAATTGCACTACATCATAGTTTTAAATACTGTGTAATAAAAAGCATGTTCATTTGTAAACACACTCAATAATTTAATTAATACAATTAGCCAACAAAAGATTAAAGCTAAAACTTCTTTCAGTAATGCAGAGTGCTTTTATTAAAATACGGCTAGGTAAAAATTTACAAAACATCATAATTCATTACCCTTTTCTGTCAATACAAAAAGCTTAATGTTTATATTTATATAAATCTGCATTTATAATATTCTTTTTAATGAAAATCTATGGCTGTGAATACAAAGGTGACACCGCCTACAAAACTTATCAGACCACATGCACAATAAACAAAAGGGGACAGAAACAACAAGTTGACATGATAATGACTTCTGAGATAATACTGTCTGAAACACAAGACACAATGTACTATGCACAGAACGGTGCCAATTTTATGCTGGCCTACCTACCTACGCACTCTGTTTATTAATCAAAGTTCATACTTTTACTGTTTCCTTGCACATTTGAAATTAAAAAATCACCCAAGTTGATAACACATCTTTCCATTAAAAGAACACACACGTCTAGCCAGTGTGCACACACGCGCACGCATGCAAACAAACTGGCACTCTAGCTGCACTCGACACTTCACACTTCTTACATGATGTGCAATTATGTTTACAACAACGTTCACGGTGCTTCTGTGGTTAATAATATTAACTGAATGCTTAAATTCGTAGTGACCATCAATCAATGAACTTTTCAGTGAAGGATTTGTGAGGATCGGTCAAAAATATAAACACAAATTTTAACTTATTTGTGTCGACGTTTCGACAATGTTTATTGTCATCATCAGGTTAGGTTAGGTTAGGTTAGGTATGAATACAAAAGAAATGTCAAACACAACAGAACAATTATTTGGATGAACGCGTGCGCCCGTGTGCGTGTGCGTGCGTATGTATCATTGTATATGTGAAGGAGTTAAGATAGTTTGTTTACATCTTCAAATGTTTTCTTTAAGACAACAAGAAAATTATAAATCCCAGAACTTAATTTATACACTATTACAATTTAAATTACTATATGTAATGGTATTTTTAATTAATTATAAAAGCAATAATCAACAATTAGATGTTAGATTGGTACATAAAACGTTTATACATATACCAGTCAACATATAGCATAGTAAAATATATTATACCTAAAAACAGATGAAGGGATGTTCAACTTTTGAACATATGTATATGTTCAAACTTTTTTATAAGTACCAGTATATAAAACTTATATATGTATATGTTCAACTTTTGAACATATGTATAATATGCATATATTATTTGTTACATATAATATGTAATTATTAAAAGTTATTTTTAACATGTTTCACTCACTACTGGTATTAAAAACAATCATTTATTTAGAAAAATATAAATTACACAATAACTATAGAACTTTATGACATTAAAGATAGTTTACATATTGTTGATGACAATAAACATTGTCGAAACGTCGACACAAATACGTTAAAATTTGTGTTTATACTTTTGACCGATCCTCACAAACCCTTCACTAAAAAAAAAAAAAAAAATAGTATTAACATTATCCACTTACATTTGGGGAAATCCACATATCTTTGGTTACTGCAAAAAGTTGGTAAGTGCATTTTTGGCAGTTTTAGTATCAGGACAGATGTATTTTTGTCTGAGGAACATTAGAAAGTAATTTAATAACTGGAAAGTGGGTTTCTAAAATGTCACCTGTTTAGTAAGTGCATTTTGGAGCAACTTATTGGGCTGTAAGAAAGTTGTAACGATTAACAGATTTTGCTGCTTTGTAATGTCATTTGTGAAAGCAAGTTTAACTAATAGAATTCCGTAAGTGCAGATACCAATGTATTGATGTACACATAAGTGTTTCTCAAATGTCTCTCTATTTACACCATTATGTTGTGCGACACACAGTCATCTATGAAATACACACACATTTTCTGGATAGAGTAAAGACTATTACAATATGGGCAAAAAGAACCAAAAGTTATTTTGAAAATACTAATTTTTTTTTAATGAAGAAAAACTTTTAGTTAAAATTTTTTGACAGCATTATCTGTAAAGTGATGGACTGGCGATTCACCCTCATGGCAACACGACTACATGTAGAATTTCAGCTCAAAAATTCTGTTTTTATAAACAGAATTATTACTGTTGTACACCACTATAGAAAAATTATTCCGATTAGCACTTTCAAGCTTCTCAGCTCATCATCAGATAGGAATCAACAAGAAGAAAGTGAAACCAAGCCCTTCACACACCCCACCCCTCACCTCTGGCCACACACAACAATTTCTTTTATCTGTCTTTTATTTAAAAGATATATAACAGGAGATAGGTAAAAGATAGATAAAAGAAATTAAAGAGGACGGATAGCTAACATTAAGAATTAAATTGCATAGGACTATATGGATGTTTTTGACATAAGGGTGAGTGACCGCGCCCACAAATGTGAATGAGAAAGGCGGTACCAACGGTAGGTTTTAAAAAGAATGTACACACACACACACACACACACACACACACACACACACACAAGGAATGTGCTAGAAAAATACGGACGGGGTGACAGGGCTCGGAGGTAGGGAAGGGACATTTGTATTATAGCTTGTTGTGTGTGGCCAGTGGTGAGGGGTGGGGTGTGTGAAGGGCTTGGTTTCACTTTCTTCTTGTTGATTCCTATCTGATCATGAGCTGAGAAGCTTGAAAGCGCTAATTGGAATAATTTTTCTATAGTGGTGTGCAACAGTGATAATTCTGTTTGTGATTATAACCACTAACACAACTTTCTTCATTAAACTTCTGATACAAAGTTATGATGTTGTCAAACTAAAAATAATATAATAAAACAGCTTAGGCTACTTGTTTTGTGAACAGTTATTTTTTGTATAATTAATTTAGATTTTATTCTCCCTAAGTAACATCTAATGCTGTGTTCACAGTCTTCAGCCAAAACGTATTGTCTGCAAAAGCTTTGCAAGTACTGTACCAAATATAATTTTAAAAAATAAAAATTCATAAATATCAAGAATATTTTTATTAATCATGATTAACTGTTAGTTAAATACAAAAAATTGAAACATGCATTACCATCCATGAGCATTACATATCATATTTGTACATTTCGCTGGGAAGTTTGCAAACAAGATTTTCAAATGACGTTTACTCCAAAACATCATTTTGTTAGTTACCAACTTTTTGCAGTAACCCCCACAATATATTCAAACACTTCTTGTCACAGTCCTTTCCTTGAATTGTAGATTATTTAACATTTACTACTACTTTCCATTCAAGATATACTGTTTTCCTTACTTGACAATACATATAAATGCATATATAACGTTCAACAAGACAAAAAACTATGACGGCTGAGGATAGGCAAAATATTTGATGCCTGAAACATATTCCAAATAAGGAAAACAGAATATCTTGAATGAAAAATAGTAGTAAATATAAAATGTCATACATACACACCTGTACCTATTCCTGGTTGCAGTCAGATGAGACAATGGGCGAGACAGGGAATACATTGGGCTTACGGGTTTTACGTTCGCTACTATTACGTGACTCAAAAACCTCGACAGATAAAACGAAGTTCTAGATAAGTCTACAAAATGTACGTAGTAGTAACAGCATTTTAATTCTTCATATTTTGGTATATTTTTAATAAATTTAGCCTAAAAACTGAGTCAGTAAAAATAAAAATGTAATAAAACCATTGTCCATTCGGTTTAGTATGTATTAAAATATAAACTGTCCTTATGCAAGATGTTCTTGCTTCTTAACATTAATTGTTTTTGTATGATCATGTACACAATGTACACCCCACTGCAAATTTAATAATATCCTTGTAATAATAAAATAAAAAACAAAATTTTATATCAAATTTTAATTTTTTTCAGTCGTAAGGTATAAGTAGCCTGCGAGAAACATTTTCCTTATTCAAGATATACTAATATATTAAGTGAGTGAATTGTACAGAAAGATTGCAAAATTTAATTTTTACATTAACTCCCAATGTTCCATCTTTATTGGTTTCCAAATTATTGAGTGAATCGTACAAATATATTTCAGCAGTCACACTGCATACAATACAATATTCTTCTCTATATAACAACTAAATAAAATTTTGAAAGCCTATCAATAAACTGCAAGGTGTGAAGTTACAGAACTTCCATATTGCTTTGTTAGACGTAATTTCAATGTATATAGTGTGGACTGGTTTGAATCCATTGTGTATGACAAACCCTGAACTACATGCCTAACTTTTAAAATTATTTTGTCAATATAATTTCATAGATCAGTCAATGCAATATTGAAACACACACATTTCTGGGAGCCATTTAATTTTCTATTTAAAATTGTACTTACTCCTACAAATAAATAAAACCATTCACCTGTTTATCCAAACATTAAGTTTTATTTAAGTATTCAAAGCTACATGTCTTGGTTAGAGGACATTAGAGGAAACAACTGGACGTGAAGAAAACACATAAATCAGCCAAAGAAAATACAAAATATAATTAAATTATTCGCACCTATGTTTGTACTGTTCCAATAAAATGGTTTTTGTACTGTTCCAATAAAGCGGTTCATTACATAAAAAGAAATATAATTGAATATCATGAAGTCCTGTACGTGACATTTAATAAAATTGTCAATTTATTAATCTATTAAATTCTGGCAGCACGTGGTTACAGTGAAATATTTATTCATTAAACAGTGCATCGGTCCTGTACAGCTGGAAGATGTCCAGGGAAACAGCAGAATGCAGTTACATTTATTGATTGCATACGTTGGAGAAAAACCACTGAACTCGTAAAGAAAATCATACCCTCTTACTTGTATTTTAACAAATCAATCCCATGTTCCAATTTAAAGAAGAAACTGTTCATATTTGAAGAAACCAAATTCATTTTGTCAGTGTGTGTGTGTGTGCGTGCGTGCGTGCGTGCGTGCGTGTGTGTGTGTGTGTTAATTGTGAGAAACACGTGTGTTTAATTTGTTAAAATTTAATTCATTCTTCTTTCAAAATAATTATTAATATTTTGAATTACTGCTTATATTAATATCACGTTTGATATTTTCTGTATTTCTGATAATTAGACAAAAACAAAAAAATTCTAAAAGTAACATTACTATAATATGTTACTGCAGTAAAATATATGTGACATTAGACAAAAATTCCTGTTAAAATACAGCATTAAAAACATGGTTATTTTCGTTCCTTGTACAAACTAACAGAAAACTTGCTTAACCACATCATTATTACACATTTCTGTTATATTATCTTATGTCTATGCACATTTAATTTCTTGTATTTTTCTTTCACAAACACTATAGTTGTCTCCAGCACCAATACAACTAAATTAAAAAAATTATCTGTCATATAAATACTTAAATACGATACTTCTACTGAAGCATAAATGCATTGCTTAATATTTAATTATATATAATTTTAATACTGAAATGATTAATTAGACCAATGTCTAAAGATGATAAAAAAATCATTAACAAATTATTAGATTTAACATTTAATAACATTCATTTAGTAGTTCAACACTGTAGAACACAGATTCCTCATTCAATAAATTGAGTGATTCTAAATTTTCAGTAACACTCTAGCCAGATTATATTCAAAAGCATAAAATAAGCAAACACATACATTATCTTGCAACGGCTTATTACTGAGATAATTAAGGTTGGATATAATTCATATTAGATTAAATATGATTCATATTAATTACTATGTATTAGGTACTTCACGTAACTGTTGAAAGTGCCCTCCATTTTGTTGAATACAGCATTCAGCAGCTAGTGGGAACTAGTTATTAATTAAATTTGAATAACTTAAAAATAGCAATCCAACAAGAATGTTTACATTTAATGAGTACAAAAATATATTAGTAGGCCTGTCAAATATTTCCACTTGCAATTAAACCGGGGATGTGGTTCACCAATTCCATTTCCTCATAGTTAGACATTACTTCAAAAATGTGTACGGTAACTGATAGAATGGTTGAAACAGACCATACAAGGGTCACCAAAATCACCCAAGCTCACAGCATTTGACTATTTCCTTTTGCATGGGCATACCAGAACAACTATAAAATCCTATCATGGAAGCTGCAACAACTATTCAAGAATTTTGTATAAGATATACTCACATAGCATGAGTCATCATCATCACCATCAACCTCAAGGATTAGGCTCATCCTGAACCTGTTCCGGGACCAACTTCGCTCTCGGCCTCCTGGTCTATATTCCATTGCTATCACTGGAATCCTGTCACCCGCCAGTCCTACACTGGCTTCTACAAAAAGGCTCTTCATAGGTTCTATATAAGATGTATAGGGTAACGTCTTCTGTCAAATATTCACCATACTAATGTCCTTTTAACATTGTCAAATCTACAAAGGCCCAAGTGTGTGACCTGGGGCTGTGCAGGACGAAGGGCATGCCCATTGCCCGCTCGTGTGCTGTGTCCCGAGCTTCAAATAGTACTCCTGCCGCAGGGACCATAGATAGGGCAAAGGCCAAGCGTGTTTCACAGTTAAACTCCCGTCTCTCTTTAATTATTCTTACAAAGCATGAGTTTCTAACAAAATGGAAGCCTAAGTCAAACATCTACACTGAATGGAATGCAAAATATCTCAGTAACAAAACCATTTTGAGACAAATGTTAATAGCTGGTTTTTATTTTAATATTAGGAACTTGCAACTAAAATATTGCTATTGCAGTGCGTTCAACATCACTCTGCACACAGTCTGTATGATATTCTCCTATACGTTAATCAAACATTATAATAGCATGTTTAAAAACCCGATCATCAATATTATTAAATATAAGATCTAGTTTATAATTAAACAAGCAGTCAACACATTCAGGAAATGATGTGGTCTAACCTATCAATTAATTAAAACAATATATTAGAAGTAAATTACTTTTTGTGCTGTTTCTTCAATCATATACTGTTTATCGCAGACTCTTCATTTATTATATCAGTACTACAAGTAATATAAGCACATCTGATGGAAACTTAAGAACTTTAAAGCACTCTGCTCAGACACAATATAGTGAATAAAGCTTCACAAGAAAAGTACCTGCTGCTTGAAACACACATACTCGCGAGGGGGGGGGGGGTTGCTACTTTTCTAACAACTTCTCTGTTATTCCAACCAAGTGCTTTCTCGCAATTTAAATAAGCTATGGTACTTCATTAATGGTCTCATATAAAATTATGGTACACAATTTTTCATACTTCCAATTACAATAAAACTTATTTATTCAACCCCTTACTTCATAATTAACATTTTTGTTTTATAATTATTTCAAACCTGTCATACACTTACATTAATTTCAAAATTAACAGTAGTAAAAAGAGTATAGTAATCACTGAAACTTTGTACTTCAATTTTTTAACAGAAATGTCTGAAATTTCACTGAAAGTTTTCGATAAAGATGTATACTTAATTCAAAATGAGCACTTTTATGACATTCTGTAACTATTACATTTGTCTGTTAGCTGCATGACTCCAGAACTGTCTTTGAATTACCGATTTGAAAGTTAAAATACCAGCTGGTAGTACAGAGAACCAACGTAACAAAATGCTAGTCAAATTTTGTACAAAACTCTTGACATTCAGCAAACCTTGGAAATCTTGAATGTAGTAACAGTGAACTGTTCAACACAATGTTTGAGTACAAACTTGTGTGACAGCACTATGTGATTGAGATGCACTACAAGGTGTTGAGGTGGAAATCTTGAATTTAGTAACAGTGAACTGTTCAAGACAATGTTTGAGTACAAACTTGTGTGACAGCACTATGTGATTGAGATGCACTACAAGGTGTTGAGGTGGAAATCTTGAATGTAGTAACAGTGAACTGTTCAACACAATGTTTGAGTACAAACTTGTGTGACAGCACTATGTGATTGAGATGCACTACAAGGTGTTGAGGTGGAAATCTTGAATGTAGTAACAGTGAACTGTTCAACACAATGTTTGAGTACAAACTTGTGTGACAGCACTATGTGATTGAGATGCACTACAAGGTGTTGAGGTGGAAATCTTTCTATCCATCATAAGTGATCTTTTTATAACAAAAAACATGTTACACAGCACGCTTGTCTTTTAAACCACGTTCTTGACTGTACTACTGAAATGGTCTATTAATTACAGACATGGAAACATAATTTGGGAAAGACTGTACTTCATACCATATTTTCAATCAAACGACAAACTGTGAATAAAGGCAAGTTTTGGTTGCAACGAGTTGTGTAATGATTCAGGATGTGCACTTAACAAGTTATGGTGCTCATAATGTAATAGCACAAGTTTCTAAATAATTTCAATTTTGTAATTAGCAACATACAAAAAATACACAGTTAAACATAGAAAATAAACTGAACACAGCAAAATAAAAATAACCAATTCCATGTGCAAAATCTCAGTATTTTTAAATTAAACAATATAATCCTCATAAAACATTTATTCATGGTCATTTGTAGTTCTCCACAGCTGTTTAATGCTAACGGTCAATCATTCACTACTGCTGAGAGACTACAAATCTCAGCGTCAGAGTGTACCTTTCATATACCGTTCAATTTTCATAACACTAACATACATCAACAAACAAACTGAAAAAAATGCCCACAAATTCAAAAAAGCAGGATACAGAATCGCTTACAAAACTACTAACAAAACAGAACACACACTATCAAAACGCATGCCCAAAGCACAAAACAAATTCGATCTACCTGGTGTATACAAGCTAAATTGCTCAAATTGCAATAAATTCTACATAGGCCAGACAGGACGTAGCTTCAAACAGAGATACATTGAACACACAAAAGCACTCCACACCACTACAGAATCTACCTTTGCAAACTACCTCATTGAAGCAAACCACACATATAAAAACATCGACAATAACATGAACATTCTACACGTACACACAAAAGGCCAAAAACTAGACACTCTAGAACAATTAGAAATATACAAACACACAAAAACAAATAAAAACGACATCCTAAACGAACAGACACAATTCAAATTGCACGCATTATTCGAACACATCTCACCACACACACACACAGCTTCGATCTTTCGAATAACTATCCCGTCGCCAACAACAAGACGGACAACGCTACCTATGGCAGCCTCTGATGAAGCCTTCTAAAGGTGAAAGCCGGTTTAGGCTGTAAGGTAAAACTTTATGTTTTTACTTATAAAAAACTTAGTGTTCCGAGTCGTCAATACTATAGTGATATTTAGTTTTATATATATTGGAAGTCACAATATTTTGTTGGACATCAATGCATTTAGTAGGCTGAGTAACTGCTATAGCATTGAAATAAGTTGAAGACCCATTTTGCACAGAATAAGACTCATAGAGATGATTTCTAACAACAACAAAATATTAAACAAAAACAGACAAAACAGTTTTTCCAAACGACACATTTACTCATATGCTAAACAGGTTTCTTAATGAGATGCTGATTATAATTACAGATTTGTGGTTCAAAAATAAAACAAAAACAGAGACTGTAACAGCCAGACATCAGCTGGCTGTCACGTGAATGAATGAGTGCACATCAATAAATAATTCAATTCATTTAAGATGTTACTCACTGTCCCCCCCCCCCTTCACAATTTAGTAATGCATATGTCAATTCCGTTCTCCACATAACACTTCTGTTTGCTGGCTCATTTACAATCTGTATTTAACTTTGATTAATACTGTAAACAAATATTCACAAACTGAAATCCACTGTTTTTTCTGTTATAACATTAATAACAATGAAAACTATTATCAAACAATTACTATTCGATTTTCTTTTTCATGTAAACATTAGTAATTACATTGTTATTGTAATTACTTTGTTACTAATTTGGCATTCTTCTTCAATTAAATTTTTCTTCTAATGGTTAAACTTGTTCACTTGAACAGCTTAATTCATTCCTGCATAAAGATATATATTGTATTATCTCCTTTTATTCTCTCCAACTAGTTTAGTGTAGTCTTTTTTGTATGTCAAATTACCAAATCTTTTTCACTGTTATACTTCTAGACTTCCCCATGTATAATTCACCTTTATATAAATTCATTCTTAAAATGGATCAATGCCAAATAGTTCCTGATTGTGTTTTACTACCCTTCAACTTTCCTCTGTCTCTTTATTACCATTTTCTTAAATTCTTTAGTTATTTTCTATATCGCGAAACAAGTAATACCAACTTTCTCTTTACTCATATACTTCTTGTCTCTTTATTCATAAGTCACTACGCAGGCGTATGCAGTATGTCACATATTTATTTACAATAAATGTGCTGTCCAATTACAGTCAAAGATATTAGCAGAACAATACACAGGAAACAAAATATATAACAAAAATTTACTTTTTGAATCAACTAGTTACGCCAAGAATAATGTTATAATACACAAAAACCTAAAAACGGCAAATTCCAGAACATTTCACAATCGATGAGTGTGATCTAGCAATACTGAGATATCTGTATGCATCACTAATAAGACACAGATTGTATAAGTAGACATGTCCAGATCTCAGTTGTGTTTCAGTGATTAGTGTCCATGCTAGTGTGGCTGCAGTATTGCAGATGTTAAGCAAAGCAAATGACTCAAATTTAATAGGAAATTATAAAACAAACAAAGTAGTTTCACTATTGATTTTACTAGACTCAGACAATTGTTTCTACTAGTTTTAGCAAGGCTGCTTTCAAAGTTACGTGAAATAACTAAATATAATAAAAGTTCTGATAGTAAACGTGTTATGAGCACGTGACAGACAGAAGGGGGTGTTTGTAGGAAGTAGGAGGTCAAGTGATCTCCACTCCTGTCACCTACCCCTAACTCACGTTTAACACTGAAAACTTTTGTGTTATCCACGCACTTTGAAAATAGCCTTTCTGACTGAAACGATTAGCAATGTTTGATAATAAAATTAATTTTGTGAAACTAATTAAAATTAATGTTGTTTAAATTAATTAAACTTAATTAATGTTGTGTTTTGTAATTCCCTACCAATTAAAAATGTCTCACCAGTGCCAAATAGAGCAACTATATCACACGTCTGTTTTAAACTGTGTGATTCTGTAAATCTAATAATGGCTTCAATTATCTTTCTTAATGACGTATTATTGTATTACTGAAGAGAAATGGTTAAACATGATTTGGACACAATTTAATAATAAAACCTGGGAGCATTTGATTTTCTTTTTATTACTGCTAAATATTAGCATAGAAATACACAGAGACCAACCTGATATGTTTAGTACACTGCCAGCCTGTACTCAATAGAAAGAAATTATTCACAATTATCAAAGTTCTGGAGAAAGTTGATACATGCTTTTGTTATACCAACTGTGATATATTATTTTAATGGCTTCCAATTAATCAGTCAAATTTTTAATACACTTGGAAGACTGCAAAAACTATTTACAACATTCTCTCTGTCTTCAGACAAGAGGCGTCAACTGGATACTCAGCATTATAGTCTACAGCTCCTTCATCACACATTCCAACCTTTTTTCTTCCTCTTTCACTTTCCTTCCACCTTTCCCTCTGTACTCCTTAGACGCAGACAGTCTCTACATAATACATGCCCCAACAAAGATGTTTTTCTCTTTCTTATCACTTAAGCAGTTTTTTCCCTCTCCTATTATTCTACTCTCCGATACTTCATCGCTTCTCATTCTAAAGCTCTCTAAGTACCTTTTCTTTCTTTTTTGCCAGTCTGTTTCATTTCCATTCAAACATTTAGTCAAATAAAACTGTCTACTTTGTTTGCCAAATAAAACATTTAGCAAATTTCTTCCTAATCCGAATCAGAATCCTTCTTGCTGTCAACAATACAATTTCTGTTAGCTTTTGCAATTTCAAACCTCTTTACCCACAGATATTCTCCATACGGCTTCCATTCTATAATACCATACTTCTTAGATATCAGTACTTAAATGAGTTCACTTGGTTTACTGTTTTTCCTTCCAAGGATATGTTCAAAAAGCCTTCATTCCTGATAATTCTCATCACTATAGTTTTCCAACATAGTCTTCACTCTGAAATCCTTCCCCACTCTTAAAATACTCTCCATCAGAAATTGTAGCACTTTTTCTGTTTCCATCAACACTGCTTAATCATATGCATATTTATCATCCACACACTTAATGGTCTTATTCTTTCCCTCACACTTCAATTCCTCTTGCTTTTTCTGAGGCTTTGTCTGTTAGTTTGTCAGCGTAGATACAGTGTTGGTCACAAACAGCATTCTTCTCTAATGATTCGTCCATTTCATCCTCATTTACTCTTACTATCACTTTCTGTTTGTGTACAGCTCTTTATTAGTCTTCTATCCTTCCGCTCTGTAATCACTTCTAATATTCTCCTGACATCCTCAAGCATCGATTACTTGTGGCCTTATCTTTTCCAAAACCAAACTGGTTTTCTCCTGAATTGTTCTCAATCTTCTCTCCATTCTTCAGTCTCACAATGCACTCACACATAAAACAAAGAACAAAACTGCATTCATTCTTATAAGATGATTAGAGTAAACTCCAGAAACCTGCATTACCTATCATATGCAAAAACAAATTTTCTGTAGGCGGCTGGAGGAGGCAATGGGAAGAAAATGCAAGAGTTGTCTGCAAGTGATATATTTGTGTGTATTGTGAAAACATCATTAGCTGGTTTGCTGTAAGCATGCTTCGAGTTGATGACAGTCTAAAGTGAACGTAATTATTATGGAGAATAGTGAGGTTGACTTCTTCCCGTTACAGTCAAGTGGCAATAACCAGTGTATATCCTATCTATATGCTTTTGGAGTTTATACAAGATATTTTGTGTGTTCATCAAACCTATGCCATTTGTACAGACACATCATGGAGCCACTCAACACTCTACAATTTCAGAGACTAAATGCAAGATCCTGCAAGTAAGAAATGGGTTGACAATTTCTCAAACAAAATGTACAACAGACTTAATAGTCTACTCCTGACATAAAAGAACGCTAACTTGAATAAACTAATCTTCTGTAAACAATTATTACATACATTCTACAATTCAAATGTTCACAACTATCCACAGATAGACTAGCCTAGTTTTTATCCATGGAGTAGACTAGTGGAGAGACTAGTTTGTATCCATAATAACACCTGTCCATTACAAAGAAAATCATCACCAACTTCAATAAATAGGCCCAATCTTCTGTTCCAGTTCAGTATTCCATCTCTTTCTTGATTATCCAAGGTTTCACTTTCCCCACACCTATACTTAAATGTTAGCTTCAAAACACTCTTGTTGCTATCAATTAACTCTGTCTGGGCACAAACTATTGCAGTAAGGACAGTAACTTTTTCTGGTTCTGCTCCTAATTAATCCTGTTTTCCTCCAATTAATTATCAACCATATGTTAGGTTGCCTTCTTGGTCCTAGTTTCTATATGGCAGAGCCTGGTACATACTCTCAAGAGCTTCACTCTGCCAACTGAATACTACTAACACCCTTCTTTGGTGAGCATCCACGATTCACTGGAACCTCCTACATTTTTTATAAAATTTTATCACTGCATTTCCCAGTTTACAGAAATGTCTACCATTCTCTTTATTGTAGTACAGACTTTTGATATTCTGGTGTTTTCTTACTTACCTATTGAAGGTGATACCTGTTACAATGGCTTGACACTTAACACAACTTCATTGAAGGTGATACCTGTTACAATGGCTTGACACTTAACACAACTTCACTGAAGGTGATACCTGTTACAATGGCTTGATGCTTAACACTACTTCATTGAAGGTGATACCTGTTACAATGGCTTGACACTTAACACAACTTCATTGAAGGTGATACCTGTTACAATGGCTTGACACTTAACACTATTTCACTGAAGGTGATACCTGTTACAATGGCTTGATGCTTAACACTACTTCATTGAAGGTGATACCTGTTACAATGGCTTGACGCTTAACACTACTTCATTGAAGGTGATACCTGTTACAATGGCTTGACACTTAACACTACTTCATTGAAGGTGATACCTGTTACAATGGCTTGACACTTAACACTACTTCACTGAAGGTGATACCTGTTACAATGGCTTGACACTTAACACTACTTCAATGAAGGTGATACCTGTTACAATGGCTTGATGCTTAACACTACTTCATTGAAGGTGATACCTGTTACAATGGCTTGATGCTTAACACTACTTCATTGAAGGTGATACCTGTTACAATGGCTTGACACTTAACACTACTTCACTGAAGGTGATACCTGTTACAATGGCTTGATGCTTAACACTACTTCATTGTAGGTGATACCTGTTACAATGGCTTGACACTTAACACTACTTCACTGAAGGTGATACCTGTTACAATGGCTTGACACTTAACACTACTTCACTGAAGGTGATACCTGTTACAATGGCTTGACACTTAACACTACTTCACTGAAGGTGATACCTGTTACAATGGCTTGACACTTAACACTACTTCAATGAAGGTGATACCTGTTACAATGGCTTGACACTTAACACTACTTCACTGAAGGTGATACCTGTTACAATGGCTTGACACTTAACACTACTTCACTGAAGGTGATACCTGTTACAATGGCTTGATGCTTAACACTACTTCATTGAAGGTGATACCTGTTACAATGGCTTGATGCTTAACACTACTTCATTGAAGGTGATACCTGTTACAATGGCTTGACGCGTGATACCTGTTACAATGGCTTGACACTTAACACTACTTCATTGAAGGTGATACCTGTTACAATGGCTTGACACTTAACACTACTTCATTGAAGGTGATACCTGTTACAATGGCTTGACACTTAACACTACTTCACTGAAGGTGATACCTGTTACAATGGCTTGATGCTTAACACTACTTCATTGTAGGTGATACCTGTTACAATGGCTTGACACTTAACACTACTTCACTGAAGGTGATACCTGTTACAATGGCTTGACACTTAACACTACTTCACTGAAGGTGATACCTGTTACAATGGCTTGACACTTAACACTACTTCACTGAAGGTGATACCTGTTACAATGGCTTGACACTTAACACTACTTCACTGAAGGTGATACCTGTTACAATGGCTTGACACTTAACACTACTTCATTGATGGTGATACCTGTTACAATGGCTTGACGCTTAACACTACTTCAATGAAGGTGATACCTGTTACAATGGCTTGACACTTAACACTACTTCACTGAAGGTGATACCTGTTACAATGGCTTGACACTTAACACTACTTCACTGAAGGTGATACCTGTTACAATGGCTTGATGCTTAACACTACTTCATTGAAGGTGATACCTGTTACAATGGCTTGACACTTAACACTACTTCATTGAAGGTGATACCTGTTACAGTGGCTTGATGCTTAACACTACTTCATTGAAGGTGATACCTGTTACAATGGCTTGTCACTTAACACTACTTCATTGAAGGTGATACCTGTTACAATGGCTTGATGCTTAACACTACTTCATTGAAGTTGATACCTGTTACAATGGCTTGACACTTAACACTACTTCACTGAAGGTGATACCTGTTACAATGGCTTGATGCTTAACACTACTTCATTGAAGGTGATACCTGTTACAATGGCTTGACACTTAACACAACTTCATTGAAGGTGATACCTGTTACAATGGCTTGACACTTAACACTACTTCATTGAAGGTGATACCTGTTACAATGGCTTGATGCTTAACACTACTTCATTGAAGGTGATACCTGTTACAATGGCTTGACACTTAACACAACTTCATTGAAGGTGATACCTGTTACAATGGCTTGACACTTAACACTACTTCATTGAAGGTGATACCTGTTACAATGGCTTGACACTTAACACTACTTCATTGAAGGTGATACCTGTTACAATGGCTTGACACTTAACACAACTTCATTACTTTTGCTTTAATGTTTTAATTTTGTATAATAATGTTGTAAGGTGTAGTAGGAAGGAAAGATTACTATTGTATATTAAAGAATGATAGAAATGTAAGGGAGAATGTAGTGTAAATAAACTAGTAGTATAAAGTGTGACAAATAAACTGACTACTAGCCAATAAAATAAGCAATAACTTTTGTTGGTTATGAACAAGTAATAAAGTAGTTAGTAAGAAATAAATACTACACCAAAACCTACATCTACTTGGTAGATAAAAAGACAATATCATGTATAAAAATTGTAATAGACTATGTCCAATATAGAAAGAAATGGTATAGGTTACTAGATTAAAGTATAAGAAATCTTAAATGTCTGTAATATACTAATAAGAAAGTAATTAACAAGATATGTACTTGACAAAAACCGTACATCTACTGTAGAGGGTAGACATGGACAGTACAAGGTACCAAGCCTGTTTTAAATCATAAAATGCATAGTAAAAGATCATGTTGTTTATTAGGATTAAATACAAAATGTTACATTGTATTAGGATTAAGTAATTTTATTGTAAGAAGTAAAGAATAGTCCTATGTACACAAGACATTCTTAGGCCTATTATACAAGCCAAAGGTTTTATAAAAATTTAAGGTCAATAAGTACAATTACTAGTATTAAAAATGATTGTTAGTAGCAGAAATTAATAGGTACAACCGAGAAACCTAAAAATGTAACAAAAAGATAACTTTTAAAAATAATTTATTAGCATAGGCCAAACGTTAAAATTGTTCATTTTTATTTTATTGTTGTATTGGAGTGTTAGTGGTTCAAATATTTCTACTAGTAATTTTGTACAAACCACTATGTTGTCTTTGGTATTGACGAGCGCTTTCAGCGGTCAAGCCATCTTCAGGTCTTTCACCAAAATCTTCAGGTTGGTAAATGACCTGAAGATGGCTTGACCGCCAATAGTGCTAGTCAATACCAAAGACAACATAGTGGTTTTGTAACGGTTGTTACATTTCGTCATTGCCCCCCCCCCTAATGTGTGTGTTGATCCGCGAGGTCCATGCGAAATAAAAGTAGACGCGCGTTATCTCGCGGGGGTCTGTGGGGACATGCTTGGTGCCTAATTGCAAACGGGGGGGAGAGGTAGTGAGTCAGTAGCGAGTGAGCGGGGCTTTCTGGCTGTAGCCTTGCATCTTTGTACATCCAATTACAGCTTTGTAATTCATACTGCCTTACAAGGTAAGGAAATTCATTCAAAATTTATTAATTTATTAAGTCAAAAATCATAAATTAGGCAAATTATTATGTAAAGTTATATATGTACAGTCTATTATATTAATATTATTATATATAAAAAACTTTCACAAATGAACTTACTTTTGTTCTCACTTTCACAAACGTTTCAAGGTGTTGTGCCTCTTCCTCAGTGTGAGTAAATACTGAATGTCATTGTTGCAGAATAACGATTATGGACTATAGGTGTGTGTGGTGGGAATTGATGATGGGAGGGAATTGGCGCTGAGGTTCAAATTTTGTGTTTGGATCAATGTATCAAATAGTGTATGTGATCTGTAATGTACTTGTTCATTTAATATGTTGTTTGGTTGTAATGTGTGATATCTGTATATTTCAAATTGTTCAGCTGTGTTTAATTTTCTACTTTTTGATAAGTAGTGTAATATTTCCATGTTGTGTTCTATGTTTGTGTAACTATGGTTTTCATTTTGTAAATGTGTGGCAAATGTGGAATGTATGTAATTTGTGGTGAGGGCTTTTATATGTTCTGAAAATCTGGAATAAAAAGATCTTCCCGTCTGGCCGATGTAGAATTGGTTACAATCATTACAATTTAATTTATAAACTCCTGTTTTACTGTATGTGTCTGTGTCTTTGTTAATATTTATATGTTTCTTAATGGTGTTGTTGGTTCTGTAGGCTATTTTATAATTGTGTTTTCTAAATGTGTTAGCAATTTTGTGTGTATTGGAGTTGTAGTATGTAAGTGTTATGTACTTACTGGGTTGTGTGTTGTTGGTCTGATGTGTTTTATTTTTATTTTTTGTGTTTAGGATGCATTTGTGTATTTTATTTACCAAATCGGGGTGTTGTATCCATTTTTAACTGCTATATATTTGATTGTGTTAAGTTCTTCTTGGTAATCATGTGTGTTTAGGGGTATTGAAGTGAGTCTATGGAGCATGTAGTTGAATGCTGCATGTTTGTGTTGAGTTGGGTGGTTGGATGAGTTATGTATGACCATGTCTGATGTGGTGGGTTTCCTGTATATTTTGTATGTGTGTGTGTTGTTTGTTTTGGTGATTGTGAGGTCTAAGAAGTTTAAACTATTATTTAGTTCTATTTCAAGTGTGAATTTTAATTTATGGTGTATAGTGTTAATATATTTGTGGAAATTTTCTATTTGTCTTTTGTTGCCGTTGTATAGGAGTATAATGTCATCAACATACCTGTGCCAATATATTATTTTATCAGTATATTTGTTATTGTGTAATATGTGTTCTTGTTCTATGGTGTGTACAAATATTTCGGCTAGTATACCTGATATAGGTGAGCCCATGGGTAGTCCATCTGTTTGTGTGTAAAACATGTTATTGTGTGTGAAATAATTTTGATCTGTTATAATTTTAGTTAGATTTATGATCTCATTTATGTGTGTTTCAGGTATGTTGTTTAATTTTAGTAATTGTTCTAATGTAATTAAAGTTTCTTTTATGGGAAATAAAGTTTCTATTATATTATTAGATACAATCAATTAGTAATTATCATGAAAAAGTAATTATGTAACAAGTTCATGTTTGCCAGCCTGATACTAACTGGAGCAATTATGTATTCCTTGTTAATGATTAAGCTCCAAATTATCAATTGATAACCTTTCCTTGACAATTTTGTATGATTTCATTTTCGTGAGAAAATGCATAGCTCAGCTATCTGACACTAAAAAGATAGAGTCTATAATATTGCTGCACATGTCAGGGATGTGTAAACTGTTAGAATCAAATTTTTCGGTGTGCAGGCTGCAAGTGCATGGCGGTATAACACCTTGAGACTGATCTAGTGAACGACAGGGTAGCGCACGGTGCGTGTTCCCAAAACTGTGATTTTGGCACCATTCTGCTGTTTCATAAGTAGCCACGAACATCACAGTACCTGACGGTTGGACACCTCCTGGCATGCAGAATATTAGGAGTTTCCTGCATGAAGGACCAAAAAAAAAAAAAAAAAAAACTGAATCTGTTGGGGCTTACACTGGTGGTGTTGTGTGGGACATGGTGAACTAGACAGTAGTCGATCACTCTCAACGTACCAATGTATAGATTGTAAGGTTAAAATAATAATGAAGGTAAATTTTGATTAAAAGGTGCACCTAACAAAAACAGCGATCTTAAAAGAAATCGTAATGTTGATATTGTAAAACCGAATGTAAAGCCATTGTAATACAAAAATTTTGTAAAGTCGGGAGCCTTAACAGCTCGCTATCATTTAGTTGTTTCGTTGAATAAAGTATTGTTAACTATTATCACGTGTTACGTGTTGTATTTCTACAAAATTACTAGTAGAAATGTTCATTTTTAGAAATACTGTATGGAACCATATCATGTGAGATCTTAAAATGATCAGAAGAAAGAAAGCAATTCAATGGTAATAATATATTGACAATTGTAATTAGCATAAGGAAATTACGTTAAATTTAAGAATTTTAGTAATTTTGAGATCAGAAAGGTGACGCCACGACAATGTGTTAGATATCGACCAATGGGAATTTTTCACTTTTGGGTGTATGAACCCAAAGGGCGTGTGTATTAACCCAAAGACTGACGCCAACTAGCCAAAAAGTGACGCCACGCCAAAGGAGTCTAGTGTTGAATTTCATTGAGTAAAGAACGTATCCTCCGCAACAGTTGTAGCCGCGAATTTAACATCAGAGTCGAACCTCGGCTAGGTTAGGTGGAACGTAAACATCAAAACATAACAAAAAAAGTGAAAACAGTGTCGTGAGAGTTCATACTAACAAAAGCAGAATTTAAAGTGCATTAATAATTAACAGTAAATAATAAAGTGTGTTTTAAAAGAAAAGGAAAGTATAGTGTACATACTTAAAGTTATAATCGACTTATAACAAATTACCATAATATAATTATAACACTTTGTGTACACTTGAACTATTTATTCCACAACCACTAACCAAAATCACTACCAATATTTTACATTTTTCACTTTTAAACCATTATTTCTTTGTTTTTTATGTTAAAAAAGTTTAACCTATTGAAATAGGTTAACCTAAAAGTCGACATCGTTCGGCACATCCGAAATAATTGTTATTCTAGATCTAAGATATTGTTCTGTTTTGTTGTAGGCACTCTTATATTGTTCTGTTTTGTAGTTCGTAAAAGACATTTTCGTTTATTATTATTGTAGTCAAAAGAACCCTAGCTTATATTTAAATAACGTAAAAATACTTAGACATAGGTTTGAAGATAGAGTACATATTGCCAACCACTGAACTACAAATTTTAACCAGCCTGGACCACAGTTTAACAAGCAAAGGTTATTTTATTTTAAAAGGAAAAGAAACAAATATAACAAAGAATAAAAGAAATTGAAGAGACTTAATCGTGTATGAAATTATTTTAAATAATTAACAATTTTTTTTATCAGTTTCGGAGTATTACTGTTTGTTTACATTCGAAGAAAAAGTTGGTAGTACCTATTGCCCGGGTACCATGTGCGATTTGAATTAAAGTAGGTAAGTGAATTCAATCAGCCTCCAGGAAGGAATTAAAAGAAGTTAACTCATTTAAATCTATTAAACCATTAAATATATTAATTCATAAAAATAACCTCAAAACTGGAACACTATAGGTACAAATCAACAAGTAAAGGTATAAATATAACCATAACACAAGTCGAATACAACACTCAGTTCTCAATTAATAATTTTTTTATTAATTGGAAAGTTTAATTGTTTATCAACAGAACACCATAATTCTTATTGGTAATTATATTACAAATCAGTGCAAACAACTAGTGAGGCCTAAGAAAACATAATTAAGAAGATTTTATTATTAAAATAGATCAACCATCAACTCAACTTAAAAAAAAATCAACGTTACAAATTAAGGCTTCCACAATGTGAGGCGTAATAGAGTAACACGACAAAAAGCAATTCTTATAAATATTCTTATTGGTAAAATAAAAATCAACGTTACAACTTCCACCATTAAGAAATGCTATTTTTATTAATTCAAATGCACGAGATATCTAATTGAATTTAATTACAAGAGGCGTCTAATTCAAGGGGTCTCTACATCTTCCACACTGTGTGACACTTGTAATGACATTTTAAATATCCTGTTTTTAATTATCTTGATATGCAGTCCGTAGACTGAGTGGAATTACACACGATATGCCAATTACAAGTTTTATTAAATACTTTTGTCAAAATCATGCTTATTCACTAACCCTTCTGCACAAATAAAAAAAACATTTGTCAATAACAATGACAATCACCAATCTTATTATGATCAATCACTACATCACAGTTGAAAAAGATAAACACTTAATACCCTTTGCACTAATTACAATGCACAATTACCGCACTACACAATACCCAACCACCCAAAACTGTTGACACCTTGTATGTTTCTGCAGGTCCAGCCATGGCATTTATGATGTGTACGAAAGATCTCTGTAAATTAGTACAGGACATATCTGAATATCCTGGAACATGTCATTTGCAGCACAATTATGTATCCAACTGATATCTGATGAATCACTGTGTTATATAACCAACAACACACACTCAATGTTGCTAGCTATTCTGTTTATTGCGTCGTTGACAATTATTTGAAAGCACTCATTTTTTTGCTTATTATTTGAGTGAAACGTATTTCCTACTAAAGCTGGGCTGTACATTTTAGTACTGATGACACTATTAACGAATGGTACACACTACACTCGCTTCTACCATTCACATTTTGAAGCATTAGAGACATAAAAAAAAGACATTATTTATAGCTTTATTGTAACACAACCTTCATAAGTGAACAGCACGACATTACACATAAACTACAGTATGACTTCTTCAGAGCTACCTAATATGAGTACACGCAACTTCTTTTAATACAGGGTGGGGCAGAGAAATAGGATGTTTTTGAAATGGCTAGTACTCAGCCTGTAGCAGGGGGAGATGAGTGCGGGTGGGGGCATTCCGTTCCTTTGTTCATGGCTATTCACTTTCAGTTGGCATCATGGAGATGTGGACGTTAGAACACCGTGTTTTCGCATATGACTGCTTTGTGCATAGTGGTGAATCAGTGACCGCAGTTCAGCGTGAGTTTCGCCGCAGATTCGAAATCTACCAAAATGACTGTTCCCTCTCGTAACACAATCTTACGTTGGGTTAATAATCTTCGTTCTGGAGGCTCAATAATGAAAACCAAACCACCAGGAGCCCCATGTACGGTATGTACTCCGGAAAATGTTGAAAGGGTTAGAACAGCAATGTTACGAAGTCCACACCGCTCTGCTCGGAGACATGCTGCGGAACTTCAACTCAGCAATCGAACGGTATGGCGTATTTTGCATGAAAAATTACGTTTTCACCTGTACAAGTTAATGGTTGTGCAGCAGATGAACGAACCAGATTACCCACAACAATTGAACTTTGAACAAACAATGTTGGCACTTTTTGAGGAAAATGAAAACATTATGTTGTTGATGAGTGATGAAGCTCATTTTCATCTCAATAGTGCAGTCAACAAACAGAATTGTTGCTACTGGGCTGCTGAGAATCCCCGAGAAATCCACCAAAAACCACTGTACAGCCCAAAAGTTACAGTTTGGTGCACGTTGGGAAAAGAATTGCATCATTGGTCCTTACTTTTTTGAACAAAATGGCGTCACTGTAACTGTTACTGCTGAGCGTTATATTGAGATGCTAAACACCTTTTTTGTGCCTGAGTTATGGAGAAGGCGGATTGCTATTCGGAGTGTATGGTTGGGGCCGATTGCTATTTGGTCAGCAAGATGGGGCAACGTCTCACACATCCCGAGCGTCAATGGGTGTTCTTCGCCCTCTGTTTCCCAACCGCCTCGTTTCCAGATTTGGTGATGTTGCATGGCCCCCTCGGTCCCCAGATTTATCAATGTGCGATTATTTTTTATGGGGGTACCTCAAGTCACACGTCTATAAGAGAAACCCCCATACATTAGATGAATTGAAGGACAGTATAAATGAAAACAACGTCCAAATTGACAGACGCCTGCTAGAAAGAGTGGAGGCCAATTTCCGTACACGCTTACAACAATGCATAAACGAAAATGGACATCATTTGCAAGATGTGATTTTCCACAAATGAATATCATTAAATGCTATGTAATCACGAATGTTTCTCTGCCAATAAATTTTCTTTTCAAGCAAAACTAACAATGTCGTTATTATTTCAAAAACATCCTATTTCTCTGCCCCACCCTGTACATCCATGACATTAATGGACATTCTCTTATAATCTTATAGGTTAACATCAATTCTGAATGGCAGTGTCTTACATCATACTGCAACTCCATAATACAAATTTCTAGTTCCCACTATCTTCTTAGGTGGAAGAACCAAATATACCAATTAATATACCAAAAACCAACCATAATGTTGTTGGGTACTGAACTTATACTGCCTGTAAATAATACTCTGTACTGTATCCAATAACATCACAAACACTATGTTTGTGTGGACACACATGCATTCTTCTTGTATATCCTAACATTCGCTTTTTCCTAAACAACTAAACTCTTTTAAGACAACCGTAACTGAGCTCTAAATAACCCACCACTAAATGAAATTATTTTCAGTGTAAGTTCGGTAAACTTGAATTAAATGAAGAGTGTGTGTGTGTGCCTGCGAGAGAGAGAGAGAGAGAGAGAGAGAGAGAGAGAGAGAGAGAGGATGGGGGGTGCGCGCTCATGTGCAATTATAAATATCTTGTAACTCTCGAAAATTCACTCATGTAGGAAGTAAACAGAAGACCACCAACAAACGTGAACTGCCAAAAAAAATTACTGGTAAATGGTGATGTCTACAAAAATACCAACAGTTTGATTAACAATGTAAACATACACACAGACAGAAGAGATAACAACAACAGTCATATTTTCATGATAGTGTGTGTCATACTCGCAATACAATTTCCCTCTATAGCAGCGCTTAAGACTACCATTCCATTATTCAAACAACATGATAAACTACCATCTGGCTGTCTAATTCTCAACTTTATACTCTCCTGTATGTTGACTTTCAGCACCAACTCAACTACACAATGCTTATGAACAGATGTATTTAATACGACAATGCTGAACAATCCTAAAGAGCACAATGAAATAAGAACCCAAAATATGAAAATCTTCATAATATGTATCCATCATAATGTTCAAGCTTTTTTTTATGGTCGGTGTCATTATTAGATAAAACTGCTGAACAATCGAGCTGTGGTCTGTGTTATGTGAAATTCCAGACGTTTCAACTCCAACAGTGGTAATCTCATTCTGAATACACTATTGTCCCATTGGCATCTGGCTCTCTGGGTGAGTCAATCAGGAATTGGCAGCACCAAGCCATACAACCAGACACCGACGCAATAACAACGCAATAACAGTTGATTCAGAAGAGAATTACCGCTGAGGATGACTCTCACAGTTAAGAGTTGAAATGTGTGGAATTTCATGATATACACTTCATGTCAATAGTCAAGCAGTGGCAATCTAATAATATGTATTACAGGGTGACATTCGGGAACAGGACGTTTTTAAACTGCATAGTAATGAATGCAGTTATGGTGGTGAGAGAAGGTTTTGGTGGGGTTCGTTCTCCTCCCAAGATGTCGTTTAAGTAGCAAGGGAGCAATGGACCTTGCAATATTGGCTATTCGTGTATGACAGTTTTGTCTGAAGTGGTGAGTCTATCACAGCTACGCAGATGCAGTTATGGTGGTGAGAGAAGGTTTTGGTGGGGTTCGTTCTCCTCCCAAGATGTCGTTTAAGTAGCAAGGGAGCAATGGACCTTGCAATATTGGCTATTCGTGTATGACAGTTTTGTCTGAAGTGGTGAGTCTATCACAGCTACGCAGATGCAGTTATGGTGGTGAGAGAAGGTTTTGGTGGGGTTCGTTCTCCTCCCAAGATGTCGTTTAAGTAGCAAGGGAGCAATGGACCTTGCAATTGTGACGATTTTAAAAGAGAAAAAATGAAATAAAAGAAATTTAAAATAATTTAAAATCTCACATTAAAACAGAACATAAACCCCTAATGAAAATGATAATGTAACCCCGCCATAATACCCAAAATAAATAGTTTTAAAACTAAAAAGAATTCTATAATAAAATTGCGATAACACCCCTTAATAATTAACCCGGCTTTAACCTGCCGAAACCGGCATCAACACGCATAATTACCCGTGAATATGACTAATAATTGTATTAAATCGGAACTTGATAAAAAACATAACGATGTACAATAATAAAATAATAAGTAAGAGATACCGTAGTATAATTAAATATAGTTAAATATGTCAGAGGATAAACGAGTAAATATTAATCGAATATGGAACTACTTTTATGCTGAATAGTAAGTGAAGCGAGATTACTACTCTCACGCCTTAACTAATAAACCACTTGCAATGGAGCGGTCGAAGCGTAAACAGCATACTGCCGAGATGCGGTATAATAATTATATTTTCAAAAGTAAATAAACTCACAGTTGAGATGTAGCGGCACTAAATATAAATTTAAACAACATGTGAACCGCAAATATAATCTACAAGTATAATTAAAGTAAATATGTAGTGAACAAGTGAGTGTGAATGAGAATTGAGCGTCTATGACATCTCTGGGAATCTAAACAATAAAGTGTATGTAATTAGAAATATGGTGAAATTATAATGTGAAACTCAATAACTAAATCAACATGTGACGTGATTACAAGTGAATAAAACTTTTGTGTAAAAGTCCAAAACAACAAGAGATTACTACAACTTATAAAAAAAGGAGAGAACCAGGACTCACCATGACTAAAATGACATCGGAAGTTCACCAACAACAGAAACCTGATCTTCAGAAGAAAACTACAAGACACCAGGACAACCGAGAGAGTCGCCGATTCGCCGAGGATGATACCCACAGGTGACACTGAACTTTGAATTCAGTGGTTCAAAACTTGAAGTATAATATTGTATGATAAACACTAAATAGATAAAAACTGAACTTTAAGTAAAACAAGAAAGACTGATTTAATTAAATTAAATGTAATTTCATGTTTAGCAATAACATGCGTTAATTTAAATAATTTTTGGTTAAATAAAGCAGTATTTAAGATAACACAAGAATAAATATTATAAATGTAATATCATATGCTGAAACGAAGTACTCGGATCCGAGGGTATTAATAAAAGAAAAACTATGCTAACTCAGTACTAAATTACTCTAATTCTCTTTGTACAAGAGGTACAAATGTTTTATCTTTAATATACTCATTGCTAAATTTATGTAATAAAGAGATGTCATGGTTATCCAAAAGGTGAGTGAATATATCTACCAAATCCCTTGTCAATATCCATCAATTCACGGGACCCTATTTAACATTTGTGTACGTAATAGTTATTTATGATTTTGTAAAGATTATGGCAGCCTGTTTAATTGACCTGAGCCAATTAACCAGGTTCCCGAATTGTAACGTGTGTAAGACGTTACACAATATTGGCTATTCGTGTATGACAGTTTTGTCTGAAGTGGTGAGTCTATCACAGCTACGCAGATGCAGTTATGGTGGTGAGAGAAGGTTTTGGTGGGGTTCGTTCTCCTCCCAAGATGTCGTTTAAGTAGCAAGGGAGCAATGGACCTTGCAATATTGGCTATTCGTGTATGACAGTTTTGTCTGAAGTGGTGAGTCTATCACAGCTACGCAGATGCAGTTATGGTGGTGAGAGAAGGTTTTGGTGGGGTTCGTTCTCCTCCCAAGATGTCGTTTAAGTAGCAAGGGAGCAATGGACCTTGCAATATTGGCTATTCGTGTATGACAGTTTTGTCTGAAGTGGTGAGTCTATCACAGCTACGCAGATGCAGTTATGGTGGTGAGAGAAGGTTTTGGTGGGGTTCGTTCTCCTCCCAAGATGTCGTTTAAGTAGCAAGGGAGCAATGGACCTTGCAATATTGGCTATTCGTGTATGACAGTTTTGTCTGAAGTGGTGAGTCTATCACAGCTACGCAGATGCAGTTATGGTGGTGAGAGAAGGTTTTGGTGGGGTTCGTTCTCCTCCCAAGATGTCGTTTAAGTAGCAAGGGAGCAATGGACCTTGCAATATTGGCTATTCGTGTATGACAGTTTTGTCTGAAGTGGTGAGTCTATCACAGCTACGCAGATGCAGTTATGGTGGTGAGAGAAGGTTTTGGTGGGGTTCGTTCTCCTCCCAAGATGTCGTTTAAGTAGCAAGGGAGCAATGGACCTTGCAATATTGGCTATTCGTGTATGACAGTTTTGTCTGAAGTGGTGAGTCTATCACAGCTACGCAGATGCAGTTATGGTGGTGAGAGAAGGTTTTGGTGGGGTTCGTTCTCCTCCCAAGATGTCGTTTAAGTAGCAAGGGAGCAATGGACCTTGCAATATTGGCTATTCGTGTATGACAGTTTTGTCTGAAGTGGTGAGTCTATCACAGCTACGCAGATGCAGTTATGGTGGTGAGAGAAGGTTTTGGTGGGGTTCGTTCTCCTCCCAAGATGTCGTTTAAGTAGCAAGGGAGCAATGGACCTTGCAATATTGGCTATTCGTGTATGACAGTTTTGTCTGAAGTGGTGAGTCTATCACAGCTACGCAGATGCAGTTATGGTGGTGAGAGAAGGTTTTGGTGGGGTTCGTTCTCCTCCCAAGATGTCGTTTAAGTAGCAAGGGAGCAATGGACCTTGCAATATTGGCTATTCGTGTATGACAGTTTTGTCTGAAGTGGTGAGTCTATCACAGCTACGCAGATGCAGTTATGGTGGTGAGAGAAGGTTTTGGTGGGGTTCGTTCTCCTCCCAAGATGTCGTTTAAGTAGCAAGGGAGCAATGGACCTTGCAATATTGGCTATTCGTGTATGACAGTTTTGTCTGAAGTGGTGAGTCTATCACAGCTACGCAGATGCAGTTATGGTGGTGAGAGAAGGTTTTGGTGGGGTTCGTTCTCCTCCCAAGATGTCGTTTAAGTAGCAAGGGAGCAATGGACCTTGCAATATTGGCTATTCGTGTATGACAGTTTTGTCTGAAGTGGTGAGTCTATCACAGCTACGCAGATGCAGTTATGGTGGTGAGAGAAGGTTTTGGTGGGGTTCGTTCTCCTCCCAAGATGTCGTTTAAGTAGCAAGGGAGCAATGGACCTTGCAATATTGGCTATTCGTGTATGACAGTTTTGTCTGAAGTGGTGAGTCTATCACAGCTACGCAGATGCAGTTATGGTGGTGAGAGAAGGTTTTGGTGGGGTTCGTTCTCCTCCCAAGATGTCGTTTAAGTAGCAAGGGAGCAATGGACCTTGCAATATTGGCTATTCGTGTATGACAGTTTTGTCTGAAGTGGTGAGTCTATCACAGCTACGCAGATGCAGTTATGGTGGTGAGAGAAGGTTTTGGTGGGGTTCGTTCTCCTCCCAAGATGTCGTTTAAGTAGCAAGGGAGCAATGGACCTTGCAATATTGGCTATTCGTGTATGACAGTTTTGTCTGAAGTGGTGAGTCTATCACAGCTACGCAGATGCAGTTATGGTGGTGAGAGAAGGTTTTGGTGGGGTTCGTTCTCCTCCCAAGATGTCGTTTAAGTAGCAAGGGAGCAATGGACCTTGCAATATTGGCTATTCGTGTATGACAGTTTTGTCTGAAGTGGTGAGTCTATCACAGCTACGCAGATGCAGTTATGGTGGTGAGAGAAGGTTTTGGTGGGGTTCGTTCTCCTCCCAAGATGTCGTTTAAGTAGCAAGGGAGCAATGGACCTTGCAATATTGGCTATTCGTGTATGACAGTTTTGTCTGAAGTGGTGAGTCTATCACAGCTACGCAGATGCAGTTATGGTGGTGAGAGAAGGTTTTGGTGGGGTTCGTTCTCCTCCCAAGATGTCGTTTAAGTAGCAAGGGAGCAATGGACCTTGCAATATTGGCTATTCGTGTATGACAGTTTTGTCTGAAGTGGTGAGTCTATCACAGCTACGCAGAGACTCTTTCGCCGTCAATTCAATGTTGGTCGACAAGCGGGCATTTCAAATCGGAACACAATCCTTCGATGGGTGGAAAATTGTAGATCAACTGGGAACATTATGAAGAAAAAGCCAACAGATGCAGTGTAATGACATCGGAGAAACCACTGAGTAGGAGCCCAAGATGATCGGTTAGATGACATGCAAGTGAGTTAGCTATCAATTGTGAAATGGTCAGGCAAAGTGCATCAGCTAAAGGCAGTAGTTTATGGACAACGTGAGGACTTTGCTATGGAAATGCAAGTGATGTTGTGTCAATTTAGCTCATTACATTCACATGCTTCAAACATTCTTCTGGATGATGTATTGCCTTGAAAAATGTATCAGCAAGATGGTGCTATGGCACACACCACGAACAATTCAATGAATGGTCTTTGACACGTGTTTCGTGAATGCCTCGTTTTATGTTTTGGCGATGTTCTGTGGCCTCCAAGATCTCCCGACTTGTCAGTGTGTGACTTTTTCCTGTGGGGGTACCTCAAAAGCTGTGTGTACGCTAACAAACCCCACAATTTGGATGAGTTGAAGAATGTCATCGTTCAAGAAATTCCTGCCATCCCTAACTAGATGTTGGTCTGTGTGATGCAGGATTTCCAGCAGAGACTTGAAAACTGCAGTCAAAAAGATGGGCGTCACCTTGCCGACATTATTTTTCACAATTAAGGTAGACCTTAACATAACTCAAATGACATATATTAAGCTGTAATTTTGTGTCAATAAACCCACTTGAAGTTTAAAGTTTACTGAGTATTGGTTATTTAAAAACTGTCCGATTCCTGTGTGTCACCCTGTATTTGGTACGTTTGAAGCATACACTACAAGTTTATTTCATTTTTATTTTTTACTACCATGTTATTGAAGACACACATATACAATATACAATGTTTACTGAGGATTATAAACTTGTAAAAACTCTTACAGTAATTATCCATTTCTCTTTTAACTGTCCATTGAGACTTGTTACAGCTGTCAAACAAGCTTGCGATGTATATTTGTACTAATCTCATTTTATAGAGAATACAAAAACCAGTTAATGTAGATATACTCCCATGATATAATACATTCACCAGGCCACACAAAAATCTTATACCAGAACAAATAGTGCATGTCACTGCCTGAAACCTTCAAAAGGAAAGTGGTTAATTATACTGGCTGGGACTGAAGCTGTACACAACATGTGCTTTTAATATTTCAGTTAGTTGACAAATCAAGGGACCATCATTTGGAGATGAATTTCCAAATTATCAACAAAAATTGTTATAAAATATTCCAGCAAATTCATTTGTACACTAACTGCTACCACAATGTATTGGCTGTTTAGTGTCCACTGATTAACAAAAAGAACAAGGAATGATACAATAATGATTAGTTAAAAAGATATTTCATGTTACAAGTCAGTGACAAAACTATGAACTACAAAAATTAACATAACAGAACAAACCAAAATAAAAATTTTATAAATAGACTAAATTTTACTTCACACTTAAAACAATATAATTCATCTATTTTATGGTTTCTGCTGGAATTACAGTTGACACTGTAACAATATTTTTATTTAACTCAATACAATTTTCACATTAGATACAATATTCACTGTGACAATATTTTTACTAGCAAGCTGAAATAATTTTTCGAATGGAAAGTACAATAATGTACACAGATGGTACTCTGGAATTTTCCTACCAAGAAATACACTGTGGCAAAATAAAAAGGAATTTTCCATAGTCCCAGTTTTTTCCCCAAAGAATGTGTTCCGATTCTGAATAACAACAACAATAATAATAACAATAAGCACTCCGTTAAGTTAATAATCTTACAATGCTATCAAATTATAAGTTAGTTTTTAGACTAAGTTAGATTTCTAAATTAATTATAAGTTTTTTAGAAATTACATGTACAATTTTTCTGAGAAAAATAAAAACCCAACTTAGAAAAATACTGCAACTAAAATAACCGTCATTTCACATGAAACATATTTCTACTGTTGTGAAATATTTACAGCTAAACCTGAAACACCGGAACAGTAAGAGATAATGAAAAAGTATTGGCACACACACACCACATTCCATTCGTATATGTTTTATAAACGCTCTCTCTCTCTCTCTCTCTCTCTATATATATATATTTTTTCCATTTTTATTGTCTAAATCCAATACCCCAATCCAATATATAAAATAGAATGTCCAGATTGCAATAAATTTTACATGGGCCAGACGAAGAAAAAACTACGAGATAGATTCGTTCAACACCACAATGCATATTTAAAACCAAATATTTATAAATCTAATTTAGCCACACATTGTCTAAATAATAACCACCAGTTTCCAAACATTGAAAATATAAAATTAATTAAAAATATACAAAAAGGTCAAAAAATGAATATTTGGGAAAATCTTAACATTTACAAACACAATAACAATAATTTATTAATTAAAGAACAAACCCAAATAAAAACAAAACAAGACAATCTGTTTAAAATTATAAATTTACTAAAAAATAAAAATAAAAATGATTAAAATATAAACAAAATTTCAAATATAACCGAGAAAACAGCTGCTGAAGAAAATAAACATTAAAACAATCGTTAACTAATCGACCTAAATCGATTATCAGTTATTTTATTTTACATTAAAATCGATACAAATTCGATTATTCGTTAATTTTATATTAATAGAATTATTACGATTGTTATTAATTCACTTAGAAACCTCTGATGATACTGATATTTTTCAGTGAAACGTGCGTCAGGTGTTAAAAAGAATATACAACATTATCTACTTGCAGAAGAAACAAATTGAAAACATCACAAATTATATATATATATATATATATATATATATTGTAACACCACAAAATGTTACATAACCTAGACATACACCAAAAGGGTAAATAATTACACTAAAATTATTGAAGTGAATCATTTGTAATGAATGTAGCAAAGAAGAGAAGGACCAGCAAAGAAGCAAGAAGAGGAAGGATCCCAAGAAGCAGTGATGAATACACTGCATGACACTATAACAAACACAATGACTGACTTTTAACTAATGGACATGCAAAGTTCACAATAAGCTGTCAAACGAGCCAGTTCATGACATTAATGTGTAGAGTCATGTAAAAGTAAAACTAGCTAAATAATGACTGAAATAAAGACATAACAATAACAGCATTTTGGCTGAAATTAGAAGAATCATGACAAATAAATAACAAAGCCTATGACTAGAATAGCTATGGCTACAAAAGCTAGTTTTATAAACAAAGATGTAACAAATAGGATAAAGATAGGTATAAAAGGAAGCCTTATATGTATGAGCAACTTCCTGATTAAACAAAATGTAATTAGTAATAATAATTAAGGAATAAACATGGTGCTATGAATGTGTCTAGACCATGCCTAAACACATTTATGTCAGTAAGTTAATAGGGAAACAGGACTCCTAGTGAACATTAAATTTACTGAACCTTAAATATAATTAAACAAGATGTGGAATACCACCACTCAATTATTATTGTATACCTTTAAATTGAGTAGACCGGACAAAATGTATTTAGAGAATAAGGAGTTTTTATAATAACGTATTATCATAATTATGTTAAGAATTAATATTGTTCAGATGTAAATAGCTTTCAATTGTAATCATATATGTATTAGTATTCAAATAATGACATTCTAAAGAGAACACAGTGTAAATAACAAAATGTAAAAAGATAGGAAATGGTCGCATTATGCATTATTAGCAGACGACAATGAGAAACCACGTTTCAAAACATTATTTGTATGCATTGCCAGAGAAAGCGAGGTTAAAACCGGCATTAAGCCATATCAAATTAAAGAGCAGAGACTAAACTTTAATTTGATGATAATAACCTCGAGATCGGGACTATAATAAGTGCATAGTGAGTGTTAGCATCATTTTTTATCAAAATTAAGAAATTGTCCAAGTAACACGGATAACGATGACAGTTGAGTACAGCGAGAGCGCCGGTGGCAGTTAATAAAAACAATACGTCATCGTAACGGTTATCTGTGCCAATCAAAAAAGAGTTTACTAAACGACTTTTCTCCCTACACGCGATGAAGCGGAGGGGTATATAACCAGCGACACTGAGAAATTCGTTAGATTCGCTACCTCACCTCGAGCCATACAGTTGACGCTCGTCAGTATCATACATTTTAATAACTTAATACTATATAATAGTAGTAAATACTTCGAAATTTATCAAAATCATCAACAGTATAGCGATTAATCACACGGAAAGTGCGTCGACAGTAATAAGTGAATATTTTTAATTAGTGCGTGTGTTCGGAACGAGCGAAAGCATTTTAACCTGTAAGTTAACCAGCCCAGTTTTATTAAGAAGAGGGCATATTTCTCGTTCTAAGTGCGAGTAAAGTGTAGTTAACCAGTGATCATTATAATCCGATCACTTAAGTGTTTAAATTTTAATCTGTGAGATTAAAAAGAAGTAAGGTAATACAGTGACCATTTTATTGTTTATCTGTTTTCACTGAACATAATTATCAACACTAATGTACTGACGCAAAGACAACCAAACTTTTAATAACCAACACCGTATCAATTTATTTAGAGGATTGAACAATCCAATGTAAGAACATTTGTGTTAGAATTAAGAATTATAATATTTGTTAGGATATAAGCATATGAAACGATCGCTAACCTTAAAAAATAATTGCGAGTTTTTTTAAAAGAGGCCAAATATGAATTATCATCATAGTAATGTCTGTCAAGGCAATTAATAGTATTCTATTTGTATTTCCAAGAACCTACCCGTGAGGTAACTTGTAAATTAAGATTAAAATTTGTTCATAATTATAAGAGTTTATATTGTTCTAAATTGAGCTAGGCCAGATAGTAGATGGGCAACTTACCATCCAGATTGTATTAATATAATAATTGTATTTTTGTTTTTGAGTTGATTTTAAAGGGTAGAATAAACCCGTTATGTTATACAGTATAAACTTTGGTTCCAATTATTTCATTTAGATAAGCAATACTCAGTATAGAGTACTTTGAGATAACTTTGAGCAGAAATATTACAATACTATATCTGAAATATTTTAAATGCCCTAAGCATTTAAACAAGATATCAAGTGAACCTATACAATTTTAAAATTTAATAATTTGTTTTTTTCATGGGAAACTTTCATAAAGTAAACCCATGTGGCGCCCACATTACATACAAGGAGTTGTATAACCTTGTTGATAAAGTATAAGCTGGTCATAAGAGAATATTGACAGTTTATTCTGGGTAAGTGAACGTCAGAACTTCAAGTACTACTATCAGGTACGTGAAAGTGTTTTTACAGACGATACTTGACGGTACTTACACTGACGAAAATTTAACCAAGAAGAGGAGTTCCACTACCAGATCGACGCTACAGTTACATTCAATTACCGACCAGCAATTATTATATTATCCATTAAAATTATCACACTTTAATTCCATAAATAATATTCACCAGTTAACATAAAAGAGAATTACTGCATATAAACTAGAAACACATTAAACATCCTTTATAACCAAGATTGAAATGAATTACACACGGCGACAATACAATACAATACAATATATATATCTTATATATTTGCCAAAGCCCACTCACTGACTCATCACTGTATCTCAACAATGACAAGGCCTAGAAAGATGAAACTTTACATAGATATTCACTAGATACTGTAGATGTGCAATAAGACGGGGTTTGACAAAATTCAAAATTTTAGGGGGGTTTTGGAGGGGTCAAAGTGACCGAATATTCTCATAAGAAATACATGACAGTTAAAACGTGACAACTGTTAGGCAGCTTCTAGATGAGATAGAAACATGAAATTTGTTCTACAAGTTAACTTAACCCTCTTTTAAAGAACACAAAGGTCAATCTTAAATAATTTTAATTAAAACTACCCTAAAGAAATCTATAATATATTTGCTAAATACCACTTACTCACTTAGTCATCACTGTATCTCAAGAACAACAGGGCCTACAAAGAAAATATTTCTGAGTAAATTGATTCAAAGTTGTAAAAGGAGCGTAATAAATATATAGAAAACATTTGTCGGTAGAAAACAATATTATACGATATATTAACTATTGTCTTAAATAAATATTAATTACTTATGAACACATGAATTTTATGCATTCCTGCGATAAGAACGTGTTCCCAGAAGTACTATCACACAATTTACGTAACATATTTGTTTACGTTGCAACGTAGTCCCTACAGAGTTGTTATGTTTAGTCTGGTCTGGACACAACTCAGACACACTTGCGTCATGGGGTTCAGTCTAAAGGCCACTGATAACAGGCCAGAATGCTGCTTTGTTCAGTTCAGTTCAGTCGCTACACTGCCACTGCACACTCCTGCTACTTCGTTTAAGACGATTATTTTGTCTGCGAACCAATCCATGAAAGATATCCTCCCGTAATGCATTGGCTGTACACCTTGAAAATGGCCAGAGAATTTATTTTAATCCCGGAAACGTTCAAGACAAAGTTCAAAATCCACCCAAAACCACTCTACTGGCATTCTTTGAACTATGCAAATCAGACAATTTTGCAAGAACCATAATCTACAATGAAGTCCCTGCTTACTACACCTGGAAAAACAATAAGTTTAGTCAGCGGAAACAAGGCAAAGCCATTCCCGGACATCCAGGAGTGAAAAAAGATCAAGTGCTCGGTCGGGTTTATACTGTACACCCTAACAATGCAGAATGTTACTACCTACGTCTTCTCCTTCATGAAGTTAAAGGGCCTACGAGTTTTAATGATCTTAAGAGGGTATCTGGCATAGTGTAACGGTACATAACCCGGTCCCAATAAAGTAAATCATGAGAATAAAAGTCAGAAATGGGTAAAACTAAAGCTCGCTCAAAATTTAATTATATCACTCAACATAATAAACAATTCGAGTGGTATATAGTGCGAAGTGAGTTCTAGTGTACCCATTGAGGTGACAAACCAAAGTGAAATTAATGTATTACCAAACTGTGCTGTATGTTTTGGATAGGATAAAACTATGGAAGTAGTATGTAATAATACTAATTGATTTTTGTAATTTTATTTATTTATTGTAATTTATATTGTATGAACCACAATTTGTTATACCCAAGTTAATATTATATTGTTTCAAATAATTATGTTAGATTGTAAGAAAACCCAGGGTTAATTTTAAAAAGACATAAAAAATTTAACTACCAAAGATAATATAAAATTAGAATAATCCTCTGAAGGAAATGGCAACAGGAAGTAGTACCGGGTATGAACACTATTCGAGACTAAATAAATAATATATAAATTTATTTAATGATAATAAAATGATAAAATATTTAAATACAATGTCATAAAAAAATTAACCAAAACATATTATGTAAATTAAATTAGTAAAGAAACCGGAATGGAAGGGAATTATTTTTCCATAAATAAAATATAAATTTATAATAATCACAAACTGCCTACATAATAAAAATACTATGTGTTACTAAGAGTGATGAAAAATAACAAGTATTGTTAATAAGATATAAAAATTTTGAACTAAACCGGAGAGTTGAAGAAACGATGCGACAAAAATTATAAAAAATAACCTTTTTTGGACGTTGGAGGAGGCGAAATTCACGCAAGAGTAATAAACAAAGTGAATACTAACTAATTATACCTGAGGAATCCAAATTAAATGGTGATATACATTAAAAACCAGTGGATGAAAACATTCTGAGGATCCAATATAGTTCGGCCTACTTCCAGTAGACAATTAGAAAATACTCCAAACGAAAAGGAAATAATAACGCAAGACGTACCTCATCACAGAATAAAACTTCAATCCAGTAAGGACAACACGGAGCGAGGTAATATAAACATTTTTTCGTAATAAGTCCAGAAGAAAACTCGTTTTTTAACAGTGAAATAGAACAAAAAATATTCATTTTATCATATGTTTCTTTCAAAGTAAACAAATACATGCTGCTCTCTTACGGCAATTCCGGAACCTACGTAATATTTGAAAAATAAACAAAATTATTTATTAATTTTTTGATATTTGTAAAGCATAGCAATTATCCATTTCTGACACTCTCATAACACAAAGAATTCACCCTGAACCCTGGGGAATTACTAAGAATTATGTAATAACTGATGTTTTTTATTATAGCGTAATATTGGGTAAATAACAACATATATGTTTTGTTCCTTAGACAGATCTATGTTTACTCGGTAAAGTCGAGATGATTTTTTTTTTTTTAAATAAGATTAATTGTGATACCTATATTTTGGTGGCAGGAGACAAAAGTCAATAATCAATAAAGCAATATTATTGAAAATTAATATTGAATTATAACGTGTTATAATTTATTGTAGTGGGTAGTTAATTAAAATTTCAGCACAACATACAGAAGAAATCGTCACAACTGAGGGGCAATAATGATACTTACTCTCTCTTCTGCATAAGGCTGAACAAATTACCTCCTGGACCCCAAATCACACACTCTCGATTTCTTTTAGATTGAGTAAAACAAGATAAACAAAATCCTTTATTTATACCTTTTAAAACGTCAGTTAGTATAATTCAAAAGTGACGCATACTGCGTGAGGCATATAATAACACTTTCGCAAGTGCACACCTCACATTAAGCGGTACGTTATAGAAATGGCGAACCCAACATTTGGGGCTTGACTAAAGGTGTACGTTTCGCTAAAGTGCCTCACATAAAAGCAGGACGTTACAGAAATGGCGAACCCAACATTTGGGGCTTGAATGAGAAGGACGTTTCGCTAACACCCGCCTCTCGCAGAAACCGCACGTTACAGAATTGACGACTTCAACGTGGGGCTGAATTAACGAAACCCGTAATTGCAAAACACTAGTAAGTGGTGAATGCCTCTAAAAAGCAGGGCGTTACAAAATGGCGCTCAACGTAAAAGGGCGGTAATTAGAAAAGAATTTCGATATTTAATAAAAAAGATATATCAAAAAATCTAATTATCGTTGGCAGTTATGAGAAAACAAGAAATGCCTAATACCCGAGGAAAATCGAAGAAGAGGGCAGAAGAAAAGGAGATTGAAGAAGGTGGACAGGAACAAGAAATAGAGTTAGTCACGGACAGTGAAATGGACCAACAGACAGGTGATACAGAAGAAACCGAAGTAGTTATGGATACGGAAAAGGAAATAGTGGAAGAGGATGCCCAAGGGGACCAACCAGATAAATCCACCCAAAAAGAAGACATGAGCATGCAGGAGATGTTGAGAATTATTATGGAAAGCAATAAACAAACCAATGATAAAATAGACGAAAAATTTAAGAAACAGGAGGAACAAAATAGACAAACCAATGAGGAAAATAAGGAGAATTTTAAGAAACAGGAGGAACAAAATAGACAGACCAATGAGAAAATAGATAGCATTCAGGAAAATTTAGTCAAACAACTAAATGAAAAAATAGAAACCATTCATGGAAATATCAAACAAACCATGAATGAACAATACAATGAACTGAAGGAAACTATCGAAGGACAAAGAGCAGAGATGAATGCAAAATTTGAAGAGAATAATAAGAATTTAAAACAATTTGAGTGTAAAATGGAGAATTTTAATAAGGAGATATGGAAAACTTTCGGAGAGAAGTTTGAAAATGTTAATACGCGTATCCAAAAAGCAGATACATACCAAGAGGAGACAACTAAACAAATGGACCATAGTTCCAATAATTTGGATGAAACATTGGACAGCACTTCAGAAGGTATTAAAGTAAGTCCGAATACAGAAGAGAGGAGGAAGGAAATAGAAATTACAGAATACCAAGGTGTAATGCCATCTGAAAATAAAAATAGCCACAACAAAAAGGATGTTCAAACCGTGGAAAAGAAGACCAAGGAAATAATAAAAACAAGTAGAAAGAAAATAATAAATACCAAGGAAGAATGGGAGATGATTACAGGTGGATTAATTAATGTACTCAACTTCCAATTAACGAACAGAGGGAGTTAATTAAGTTTACATCTCAGTTAAATGTGTCAACGATGGAAGTGTATCAGACAATATCAGCCGTATCTTCAAGACGGAAGACAACATGCAAATATTGGGCAAATAATCCAGAGGTAAAAGGGAATGAAATGAGATTAAATATGAGCAACTATGTTATGTTTGAGGAGGTACAATACTGGTTAGTTAATAAACTACCCCTTCCCCTTAACCGATCTTCACCAAAAACAATAGGTCTTGAGTACTCTACAAATCAGGGCTGTATGCAAAACATTATTTGATTCTGTTTGAATTTGCGGCTGTTATCGTTTGCCATAGAAAATACCCTTGTTAAAAAAACGTTGCAGGTAAACTACCCCTTTCCCTCAACCGAACTTCACCAAAAACAATAGATCTTGAGAACTCTACAATTTAGGGCTGTATGCAAATAATCTTTTGATTCTGTTTGAATTTGCGGCTGTTATCGTTTGCCATAGGAAATACCCTTGTTAAAACATAAAACGTTACAGGTAAACTACCCCTTTTCCTTAACCGATCTTCACCAAAATCAACAGATCTTGAGAACTGAGGGCTGTATGCGAAACATTATTTGATTCTGTTTGAATTTGCGGCTGTTATCGTTTGCCAAACAAACAAAATTACCCTTGCTAAAAAAAAAACCGTTGCAGGTAAACTACCCCTTTCCCTCAACCGATCTTCACCAAAAACAATAGGTCGCGAGTACTCTGCAAATCAGGGCTGCATGCAAAAAATTATTTGATTCTGTTTGAATTTGCGGCAGTTATCGTTTGCCATAGAAAAAAAATCTACAGACAGACAGACACACAGACAGACAGACACACAGACACACACACAGACACTTTTCGGAAAACGACTTTTTTTCATGTTTTGAGTGTAGTAGAATCAGAATCTGCAATAATCTCGAACACGATTTTTTTTGCCATCACCATACTTCCATTCCTTAAGGAATATGGAAGTAAAAAGGAACGAATTATAACGGAAGACCGGTACTTAAGTGAAAGTTTCATAGCAGCAAAGTGGGAGAGCCGGATGGTAAGAAGATTATCAAGGAGAGAATTAATTACGAACGCCCCAGCAATCCGAGAACATGGAGTACCTGAAATAATGGACCACGGTTAAACAGACTCCAAACAAACCAGAAAAAAGGGACGGATTTTATGGATACAGGACCAAGCAACCCATTGTAAATAAAGAAACCCCAAAATTCTAAAAGCCTGTAAGGACATCTTACTCAAGTTATTTCGAACAATAATTTAAAATGAAGAGACTGAAAACCCCAAAATTCAAAAAGTGTGTAAGTACAACTTACTTAAGATATTTTGCAACCATTAGAATTAATAAAAAAAAAAGCATATAAGGACATCTTACTCAAGTTATTTTGAAACCATATAATTTAAAATATAAAGACAAACCACTAAGAAAATGTAAGAACAGATTATATAATTTAATTATAAATAACTGATTTAAACTGAAATAATAGGAAAAAATAATATTTTGATGGTAACAAAAGAAGAATAAATAAATAAACAATTGATGGTAATGTGCTCAGATAAGAAGAATAACGAATAATTTAATGACTCCAATGAAACTGAAGGAGGATGATAATTAATACAATAATTAGAATTTCTCGGAATTGAAGATTTTATAAGAAGAAATGATACGGAGAAATATGTCACAAGAAGTAAAGTCAAAAGAATTTTAACATAAGGCCTATCAATAATGTTATATGCTATTAATTAATGGAAAAGAAGAAGGAATCAAGGAGAAGAAGAAATATATAAATAAATACAAACAGCTACAGTATGAAGAATCCCAAAAGTGTTTGGTACTAGTCGCTAATTGACTACAACTTATAATTTTTTTATTTTTATGTATGGACCGTAGAAATGTTCCGGCAATAATTTTTATGAGCAGGGATGATGTTCCCCTGGTCTCAGAAGGTGTAAGGATGGACAGCGGTGTATGGACCCAAAGTGGCCACCCGACTGGAACCACCGCACAAGATAGGGAAAAATGTTAGGGAAATTGAATATTTAAGGGATAATAATTATAAAATAGCTGAAAGGATTGATATTAGATTCCAGAAGTATAGATAAAGAAAATAGAAGGAAGATAGCAGCCAGAAGCTTAATTGATAAAGCGAGTGTATAAAAGTAAATAGAAATGAGGGTTAAAACAAGTTTAATATAATTAGTGTGACCAGTCCTTATTAAATAAAATGTGGAAGTACCACTAACCCCGAGAAATAATTGATGAATTTGCCTCCAAGAGAGAGAGAGTAAAGTAAGAAAACAGCAATTACCACCAGTCGGAATTACAAGAGAGTATAACCAGTTTGAAATGAAACACTATTATGAAAACAAAGTCAAGACCATTAGGAGACTTGAACAAATCAACAATTTATTTCTATCAACGAGTTGAACTAAAATAAATTTGTTCTAGTGGGGGGGGCTTTATGTAACGGTACATAACCCGGTCCCAATAAAGTAAATCATGAGAATAAAAGTCAGAAATGGGTAAAACTAAAGCTCGCTCAAAATTTAATTATATCACTCAACATAATAAACAATTCGAGTGGTATATAGTGCGAAGTGAGTTCTAGTGTACCCATTGAGGTGACAAACCAAAGTGAAATTAATGTATTACCAAACTGTGCTGTATGTTTTGGATAGGATAAAACTATGGAAGTAGTATGTAATAATACTAATTGATTTTTGTAATTTTATTTATTTATTGTAATTTATATTGTATGAACCACAATTTGTTATACCCAAGTTAATATTATATTGTTTCAAATAATTATGTTAGATTGTAAGAAAACCCAGGGTTAATTTTAAAAAGACATAAAAAATTTAACTACCAAAGATAATATAAAATTAGAATAATCCTCTGAAGGAAATGGCAACAGGAAGTAGTACCGGGTATGAACACTATTCGAGACTAAATAAATAATATATAAATTTATTTAATGATAATAAAATGATAAAATATTTAAATACAATGTCATAAAAAAATTAACCAAAACATATTATGTAAATTAAATTAGTAAAGAAACCGGAATGGAAGGGAATTATTTTTCCATAAATAAAATATAAATTTATAATGATCACAAACTGCCTACATAATAAAAATACTATGTGTTACTAAGAGTGATGAAAAATAACAAGTATTGTTAATAAGATATAAAAATTTTGAACTAAACCGGAGAGTTGAAGAAACGATGCGACAAAAATTATAAAAAATAACCTTTTTTGGACGTTGGAGGAGGCGAAATTCACGCAAGAGTAATAAACAAAGTGAATACTAACTAATTATACCTGAGGAATCCAAATTAAATGGTGATATACATTAAAAACCAGTGGATGAAAACATTCTGAGGATCCAATATAGTTCGGCCTACTTCCAGTAGACAATTAGAAAATACTCCAAACGAAAAGGAAATAATAACGCAAGACGTACCTCATCACAGAATAAAACTTCAATCCAGTAAGGACAACACGGAGCGAGGTAATATAAACATTTTTTCGTAATAAGTCCAGAAGAAAACTCGTTTTTTAACAGTGAAATAGAACAAAAAATATTCATTTTATCATATGTTTCTTTCAAAGCAAACAAATACATGCTGCTCTCTTACGGCAATTCCGGAACCTACGTAATATTTGAAAAATAAACAAAGTTATTTATTAATTTTTTGATATTTGTAAAGCATAGCAATTATCCATTTCTGACACTCTCATAACACAAAGAATTCACCCTGAACCCTGGGGAATTACTAAGAATTATGTAATAACTGATGTTTTTTATTATAGCGTAATATTGGGTAAATAACAACATATATGTTTTGTTCCTTAGACAGATCTATGTTTACTTGGTAAAGTCGAGATGATTTTTTTTTTTTTTAAATAAGATTAATTGTGATACCTATATTTTGGTGGCAGGAGACAAAAGTCAATAATCAATAAAGCAATATTATTGAAAATTAATATTGAATTATAACGTGTTATAATTTATTGTAGTGGGTAGTTAATTAAAATTTCAGCACAACATACAGAAGAAATCGTCACAACTGAGGGGCAATAATGATACTTACTCTCTCTTCTGCATAAGGCTGAACAAATTACCTCCTGAACCCCAAATCACACACTCTCGATTTCTTTTAGATTGAGTAAAACAAGATAAACAAAATCCTTTATTTATACCTTTTAAAACGTCAGTTAGTATAATTCAAAAGTGACGCATACTGCGTGAGGCATATAATAACACTTTCGCAAGTGCACACCTCACATTAAGCGGTACGTTATAGAAATGGCGAACCCAACATTTGGGGCTTGACTAAAGGTGTACGTTTCACTAAAGTGCCTCACATAAAAGCAGGACGTTACAATAGTTCACTCCACTTATCAGTCTGCCTGCAGAGCGTTGGGTTTACTTCAAGATGACAATCATTGGGACATCACCTTGGAGGAAGCTGCTCTGTCGGAGTCGCCACAGAAAATCAGACAACTGTTCGCTGTCATTTTGGTGTTTTGTCAAGCAGCGGATCCCTTAGTGCTGTGGGAGAAACACAGAGACAGTATGTCAAGAGGACTTCAAGAGACAGATGGAGTATGAATGTCCGGGCTTAGAGCTTGAACTACGGAACAACATCATTTACAACAAATGCCTACATTCATTAGAAAACTTAGTCTCTTCAATGTCCAATCAATCCCTCCAACAACTCGGTCTTCCTTCTCCAAGTCAAGAGCCCAACAGTTCTGCAGTCAACCGCGAGTACCTGAAAGAACTCTCTTACAACATGGTCCATCTATCTGAATTGGTTGCTGAAAACGTGCCTAAACTGAACGACGAGCAGAAAAATGTCTACAATGAAGTAATTGCGAGCACTGAATCAGAGGCTGGACGACTATTTTTCCTTGACGCTGAGGGAAGACTGCTTCTCCCATGGCCAGTTGTATGTTGCTTGCTCACGAGTTAGCTCTTCTGGGAGTTTAACTATCCTTCAGCCACAGGGTCAAACAAAGAACGTTGTCTACAAGGAAGTTTTATAAGTGCCGTATTTCGTTTTACAAAACGATTTCAGTAGACTTAGTATTATCACCCATTTATGCTTTTAAAAATTTGTAAATATTACATTTATACAATGTGCTTGGTTACCCAAGGTTAAAAAAAAAAAACCACCGAACCAATGTGTTTATTCAGTAAAAACCGTAGCGAAGCACGGGTATACAGCTAGTATATATATTGTAACGTTACATAACCCAGTCCCAAAAAACTGATAACTTAATTATACTACCATAAAGGTCAGAAATGGGTAAACTATAACTAGCTCTAAATTACGTTATATCACCAAACATTATAAACTATATTGAAGTGATATACAGCGTAACAAGTGAGTTATAGTGTACCCAGTGCGTAAATAAGTGAATGTGAAGGGAGCATCGATACAGACTTGTGCTGTAGATGTAGGAATTATGGATTAGAATAGTAGACGGTGATGCTACTAACCAGTTATGTATTTTATTTAATTATTGTATGATTTATATTATGTAGGCAACTAAAATTTAGTACCTATGTATAATTTTAATTTTAATAAAATAATTATGTTTGTATATAAGATAACCCAGGGTTAAAAAATAAAAGAGTTAAATATAAGATGATAATAAAAAATAAAATAATACTGTATGAGGAAAATGGCAGAAGAAAATAGTGCAGTGTAAGAATACTATAATAAATTAATAAATAATATATAAATTCAATTAAAGTTAATAATAATATTAAAGACTTATATCTACAGTTATAAGAAAATAAACGAAAAACTGTTATATAAGTCAAATTGGAAAATAAACCAAAATTAAAAAGAATTATTTTTCTATAAATTAGAAATAAATTTATAATAATTAGAAACAGCCTATATACTCAAAAGTAAATAGAAGCACCAATAAAAAATGATATAGAAATTATGTGTTACTAAGAGTAACAGAATAACAACATATTGTTTAATTGTAAAAAAGATTGAAAACCGTTCGGTTGAGATAAGTGATGACGCCAAAATTGTATTAAAAAACATTTTAAAACGTTCGGAAACGGTACAAAATTGGAACAAAATTAACTTACAGTATCCACCTTATATGCAAACTCCTTTAGATATCAAATATAACTTGCTTTCCTTAATAACAAAGTGATAGAAACCATTCCAAGATCTGGCCTAGCCCAAACCGCACTTCGAGTTTTTAACGAGATTGTATCTGATAGACATTCAATGAAATTACAAAACAACTAGAACGACCATACTAGAACTAGCTCCACGCAAGTAAGAACTTCGAGGTAAGAGGTAATATAAACATTTCTTTTAATAATTAACCAAGAAAACTTCATATCAAACCGTTGTGCAGTTCAGAAATTTCTAAATGCCTTCATGTGTCTAATAAAAACATAATCTACACTCTAGCGGACAAATCCAGAACTACGTACTACGAAAATAAACAAACAAATTCGAAATTGATTATTTTTATCTTGTAAAGCGTAGTATATAATTATCCATTTCTGACCATCTCATAACAAAAAGAACTTATCCTTAACCCTGGGGAAATAAATAAAATGAATTATATGTTGATTGATGTTTAATTAAAAAATAAAATTATAAAATCATTAAAAATTAGATTTTATAATAATTCCATGTTTACCTAACTAAATCGATACAATGTATTAGTGATTGGAAAGATCGATTATAATATTTGTATATTGGAAGAAGAGAAAATCAATATTATACAAATAAATACTCTTAATATATTATGTCAAATAATAAAATGTGTATTTTTTATTGTAGAGGGTAGTTTTTCTAGATTTTAGTAAGCCAAGAAGAGGACTATCCACCGGGGAGTATTACTGAACAGTGTCGTTTGGCTAACCTAACATTTGTAGGTTGATGTCAAAATCAGCTGATCTTATGGATAGCGAATATTTGAAAAAATAAGAATTTTTCTACTCTGGGTGTAACCAAATTGTACTCACTCTCTCTTCCAACTAAGATTAAACAACTTCCTTAATCTCTACCAAATCACACACACTCGATTTCTGTTTCGTTTGGGTAAACTTACCACCCGACTTATTTAAACATTAATACTTATAATTCATAAGTGACGATCGCGAATAGGTACTCTGACCGCTCCGAGACTGTCAAAAGACGGACGTCACACCTTATTTTAGATTACGTTACAAAATTGGCGAACCCAACATTGGGGCTGAATTAATTATAAACCCGAAATTGTAATACACTTGTAACAACCCGCGATACGTTACAAAATGGCGCTCAACGTAAAGGGGCTGTAATTAGAAAAGAATTTTGGGATATTCAATAAATTAATATACCAAAAAACCTAATTATCGTCGGCAGTTATGAGAAAACAAGAAATGCATAACACCAGATGCAGATCGAAGAAGAGGGCAGAAGAAAAGAAGGAAGAAGGTGGACAGGAACGAGAGCTAGAAATAGTTACGGACGATGAAATGGAACAACCAATGGGTGATAAAGAAGAAACTGAAGCAATTATGAACATAGAAAAGGAAATAGTTGAAGAGGATGCCCAAGGGGACCAACCAGACAAAGCGGTAGTCAGAGAAGAACCCAATTGGCAAGACATGATGAAATTTATGGCTGAACTATTTAGAAAACAGGAGGAAAACTTAAAGCAAACCAATGAGGAAAATAAAGAAAATTTTAGGAGACAGGACGAAATATTTGATAAAATAGATGAGAACTCGAGGAAACAAAATGAAACCTTGAGCGAAAAATTTGACAAAATAGATGAGAATTTTAAGAAACGGTAAGAGAACTCAAGGAAGCAAAATGAAACCTTGAGGGACAGTTTAAAACAAATTGAGAAAATAAACGAAGAAAATTTAAAACAATTTGAGGGTAAAATGGAGAACTTCAATAAGGAGATATGGGAAACTTTCGGGGACAAGTTTGAAAATGTTAACACACTTAGCCAAAAAGCAGATTCATACAAGGCGGAGACAAATAAGCAAATGGACAGTGGTTTCAAGAATTTGGATGAAACACTAAACAGCACGTCCGAAGGTACTAAAGAAGACCAAAGTGCATTGTTATCTGAAGATAAACCTAACAGAGAGAAAGAAAAGATAATGCCCATAGAAATTAACATTAAGGGAGTAAAGAAACAAATAATTAAGAAAAAGAAAGAAAGAGGAATAATACGTCTTAACAAAAGGAAAAATACACGGGAAGAAGTAGATATGATTAAGAGTGGGCTGGTTAATGTACTTAATCTCCCAATTGTTAATTACAGAGAATTGACTGTTTTGAAAAGTTATAGAAAAAAACGTAACTAAATCTATATTTAAATTAAATATACCTGTAAATAAAAGGTCAGTGACATCACCAGTAAATGATATATCATCAACATATTTGTGTAATAGACTACATATAGATATGATAGAAATAAGTGTATTAGAAAAATTACAAGACATGGTAGTAGAAGAATATGTTACAAAGAAAGAAAGAGTTCGGAAAACGATTGTAACCATTGAATTTAATGAAAATTCAATATCAGCAGAGTTACAATATCAGATGATAGAGAGCTATTTAACAAGGACAAAAATCATTACGAACAGCCCAGTAATCCGAGAACATGTAGTACCTGAGTTAATGGACCATAGTTAACCTAAATAATAACAAACCAGAAAAAAAAAGGGACTGAATTTTTGAAAACCGACCAAGCAACCCATTGAATAGCGGAAGAAAACCCCAAAATTCTAAAAAACTGTGAGAACAACTTACTAAATATTTATTCAAGAACAATATGATTTAATAAAAACTATATAAGTACCACTTACTTAAGATATTTCGAAACCATTTGATTTAACAAAAAATAAGAACAGATTAATAAATAATATCTATAAAGAATTTATTTAAATTGAAATAATAGGAAAAATAATATTTTATGGTAACAAACAGAAGAATAAATAAATAAATAAAAACAATTGATGGTAATGTGCTCAGATAAGAAGAATAAAGAATAATTTAATGACTCCAATGAAACTGAAGGAGGATGATAATTAATACAACAATAATTAGAATTTCTCGGAATTGAAGATTATATAAGAAGAAATGATACGGAGAAAGATGTCACAAGAAGGAAAGTCAAAAGGATTTTAAAATAATGCCTATCAATAATGTTATATGCTATTAGTTAATGATAAAGAAGAAGAAATCAAGAAGAAGAAGAAGAAATATATAAATAAATGCAAACAGCTACAGTATGAAGAATCCCAAAGGTGTTTAGTATTAGTCACTAATTGACTACTTATAATCTTTTTTTATTTTAATGTATTGACCATAGAAATGTTCCGGCAATAATATTCCTGAGCAGGGATGATGTTCCCCTGGTCTCAGAAGGTGTAAGGATGGACAGCGGAGTTTTGGACCCAAGAGTGGCCACCCGACTGGTACCACCGCACAGGATAGGGAAAAATGTTAGGGAAATTGAATATTTAAGGGATAATAATTATAAAACAGCTGAAAAGAGTGATATTAGATTCCAGAAGTATAGATGAAGAAAATAGAAGGAAGATAGCAGACAGAAGCTTCATTGATAAAACGAATTTATAGAAGTAAACAGAAATGAGTGTTAAAACAAGTTTAATATGACTAGTGTGACCAGTCCTTATCAAGTAAAAGGTGGAAGTACCACTACCCAGAGAAATAAATAAATGATGAATTTGCCTCCAAGAGAGAGAGAGTTGAGTAAGAAAACAGCAATTACCACCAGTCTGAAATACCAGTCCGTATATAAACAGTCTGAAATGAAGGAAGATATTATGAAGATACAAAACCAGGAATATTATGAAAATTGAAGCAATCAACAATTTATTTTGGTAAACAAGTCAAACAAAAATAAATTTGTTCTAGTGGGGGGGGGGCTTTATGTAACGTTACATAACCCAGTCCCAAAAAACTGATAACTTAATTATACTACCATAAAGGTCAGAAATGGGTAAACTATAACTAGCTCTAAATTACGTTATATCACCAAACATTATAAACTATATTGAAGTGATATACAGTGTAACAAGTGAGTTATAGTGTACCCAGTGCGTAAATAAGTGAATGTGAAGGGAGCATCGTACAGACTTGTGCTGTAGATGTAGGAATTATGGATTAGAATAGTAGACGGTGATGCTACTAACCAGTTATGTATTTTATTTAATTATTGTATGATTTATATTATGTAGGCAACTAAAATTTAGTACCTATGTACAATTTTAATTTTAATAAAATAATTATGTTTGTATATAAGATAACCCAGGGTTAAAAAATAAAAGAGTTAAATATAAGATGATAATAAAAAATAAAATAATAGTGTATGAGGAAAATGGCAGAAGAAAATAGTGCAGTGTAAGAATACTATAATAAATTAATAAATAATATATAAATTCAATTAAAGTTAATAATAATATTAAAGACGACTTATATCTACAGTTATAAGAAAATAAACGAAAAACTGTTATATAAGTCAAATTGGAAAATAAACCAAAATTAAAAAGAATTATTTTTCTATAAATTAGAAATAAATTTATAATAATTAGAAACAGCCTATATACTCAAAAGTAAACAGAAGCACAAATAAAAAATGATATAGAAATTATGTGTTACTAAGAGTAACAGAATAACAACATATTGTTTAATTGTAAAAAAGATTGAAAACCGTTCGGTTGAGATAAGTGATGACGCCAAAATTGTATTAAAAAACATTTTAAAACATTCGGAAACGGTACAAAATTGGAACAAAATTAACTTACAGTATCCACCTTATATGCAAACTCCTTTAGATATCAAATATAACTTGCTTTCCTTAATAACAAAGTGATAGAAACCATTCCAAGATCTGGCCTAGCCCAAACCGCACTTCGAGTTTTTAACGAGATTGTATCTGATAGACATTCAATGAAATTACAAAACAACTAGGACGACCACACTAGAACTAGCTCCACGGAAGTAAGAACTTCGAGGAAAGAGGTAATATAAACATTTCTTTTAATAATTAACCAAGAAAACTTCATATCAAACCGTTGTGCAGTTCAGAAATTTCTAAATGCCTTCATGTGTCTAATAAAAACATAATCTACACTCTAGCGGACAAATCCAGAACTACGTACTACGAAAATAAACAAACAAATTCGAAATTGATTATTTTTATCTTGTAAAGCGTAGTATATAATTATCCATTTCTGACCATCTCATAACAAAAAGAACTTATCCTTAACCCTGGGGAAATAAATAAAATGAATTATATGTTGATTGATGTTTAATTAAAAAATAAAATTATAAAATCATTAAAAATTAGATTTTATAATAATTCCATGTTTACCTAACTAAATCGATACAATGTATTAGTGATTGGAAAGATCGATTATAATATTTGTATATTGGAAGAAGAGAAAATCAATATTATACAAATAAATACTCTTAATATTTTATGTCAAATAATAAAATGTGTATTTTTTATTGTAGAGGGTAGTTGTTCTAGATTTTAGTAAGCCAAGAAGAGGACTATCCACCGGGGAGTATTACTGAACAGTGTCGTTTGGCTAACCTAACATTTGTAGGTTGATGTCAAAATCAGCTGATCTTATGGATAGCAAATATTTGAAAAAATAAGAAATTTTCTACTCTGGGTGTAACCAAATTGTACTCACTCTCTCTTCCAACTAAGATCAAACAACTTCCTTAATCTCTACCAGATCACACACACTCGATTTGTTTTGTTTGGGTAAACTTACCATCCGACTTATTTAAACATTAATACTTATAATTCATAAGCGACGATCGCGAATAGGTACCCTGACCGCTCCGAGACTGTCAAAAGACGGACGTCACACCTTATGTTAGATTACGTTACAAAATTGACGAACCCAACATTGGGGCTGAATTAATTATAAACCCGAAATTGTAATACACCCGTACCAACCCGCGATACGTTACAATATATATATATATATATATATATATATATATATATATATATATATATTGCGACAACACAAATTACTAATTTATTGGCGCATAGGATATGATAGTATGTGTATTTCAAATTACAAGTCTATATTGGAGGGTTTAAGATTATTTATTGTACAAACACAAGTTATAGTTTATATGGTATATTTGAAATGTACAGAATGTAATGTTTGATATAGAGTCTTTCTTTTAAAATGTTAAATAATGTTCAAACGCAAGACGTGATACGTTACATAAGAAGACTCCCACGATGATGTTGTTGAAGAGAAGGGCCGGTCTTTGCGGTATAGATGGATCGTCAGGTGTGGCTTACAAATGACAGACGTTTCACCAGAAACGTTTACAGCTGGGCTGGCGTCCTGTAACAGCTTGGCTGATGTCCTGTAATAGCTGGGCTGATCCTATAACAGCTGGGCTGATGTCCTGTAACAGCTGGGCTGATGTCCTGTAACAGCTGGGCTGATGTCCTGTAACAGCTGGGCTGATGTCCTGCAATTCCCACGATGAATCCGACACTTCGCACACACAACGGTACTACGGATTTTATCACTCGCAAAACTTATATAGAGTTTAAGACCAAGTAATATCTCAGGTGACAGTGAGTTTAATCAATAACGGTATATTGAACTTATACTTCTCCGGCTTCTTCAAGTGTTCTCGCGAATACCAAGGTCTACCGCGATCAGCAGACCACCCTATGAGGAAATCTTGCACTAGCACGGAAACGTCTTGATGGAACTATTGCGTAACAATTAATGATACTGTCACTGCGGAAAATCTCGCACAGTGATACAGTTGCACTCACTTCTTACCACGTAATACTACAATAATAATATCGTGTGTAAAGATATAAAATCAATTGTTATGCGTCACACGCGTTACTATCCCCGAAAAGTCTTAACAGATCCTTGCAAGCGGTATAATCTTGTACAAGGAATTGTATGTACCGTTCACGGTAGCAGCAGTGAAGAACTGCTTGTAAATTTTCGCACAATGCGTTAAAACACTGGTGTGTGCAAATGTACCACACACACAGTTCTGAGTCTTCCCGTTTCACTAACGACGAATAGTTTTTACAACACCTTGCAAGCGGTAGAATTCTTGTACAAGGAGTGCACGTTCCGTTCGCGGTAGATGGCGTAGAAGAACTCCGTAATTATACGCGTAATGCGTTTAAACACACCTGTGTGCAGATGTACTACATACACAGTTCTGAGCCTTCTCGTTTCACTATCGACGAATAGGCTTTACAGCACCTTGCAAGCGGTAGAATTCTTGTACAAGGAGTGCACGACCCGTTCGCGGTAGATGGCGTAGAAGAACTGCCTGTGTAACGACAGGCTTAAGAAAATTTCCAACCACCAGTCAGCATTCTATTGGTGGATGGAAGTCACATGGTTAGTAAAGGTGACCATGCACTTTTCATGCATTAGAGTGCATTTACCTTGTAACAGCATGCATAGCGGTAATCAGACTACTCGTATCTCATGCATGCTGCCTACATATTAATAATATACATGAACGTAAACAATAGTCCGACAGGTATAGGGATTGTAGCGATACACATGTCTCAGTTCAGCTAATGTCAAAACAACGATAATACTTCACGCACCGCACGAGAAACGTTTCCCACACGCGCACGCGCGCACATTTCCACTAACACAGTACATGAATCACCATAAATAATAATACACAGTTTTTTTAAACTAAACCCTAAACCTTACTAAATACAATTGATAACAACCAAACTTAACCATCTACCAAAATATAATATGAATGTCCATTGTCTGTGTAATATATGACTTGCCCCGCCTATCATGATCCTGTGATTCGTTGCAATATATATATATATATATATATATATATATATATAGGTAACTGGATATATTAACATATATATATATATATATATATATATATATATATATATATTTCAATCACTTTCTGCTACAGTCCGTTTCTTGATGTATGTAATACTATAATACTTATAACTATTTTACCTCAAGATGTATTTTTTCTTTAGGGACATGTTTCGGGAGAACCTGTTCTCCCATCTTCAACCTTCGCCATCTTGCTTCTGGTGCAGTATTTGTGTGTTGGCTTCTGGATGTTATTATGGTGGTTTGTTGGTCTTTGGTCCTTCAATGTTGCATTATTGTGTGTGGTTGTGGTATCTGTTTTTGTATTTTGTGTATTTTCGATGTTGAGTGCTTTGAATATTGTGTCATGTTTTGTATTGATTTGTATTTGTTCTGGTATTAATTTGTTTTGTGTTTTATGTTTGTAAATCTGTAAATTTTCCCAAATGTTCATTATGGTGCCTTTGTGTGGTATATGTTTTATTAGTGTTACATTGGTTATGTCTGGGAATTCATGTCCTGTGTTTATTGCATGTGTGGCTAAATTGGATTTATATATGTTTGGTTTTTTGTATGCATTTAGGTGTTCAAAATAACGTTTTTTCAGCTGTTTTTTTGTTTGTCCTATATAACATTTATTGCAATCTTGCCATTCAATTTTGTATATACCATTGGTTGTTGTATTATCTTTGTTGTGTGAGTTATTTAGATTTTGTAATTTATTTTTATTAGTTTTGTATGCTATTCTTATATCTATGTTTTTAAATAGTTTTGTTAGTTTTGACATTATTTTCACATATATAAATAATAAAATGTCAAAACTAACAAAACTATTTAAAAACACAGATATAAAAATAGCATACAAAACTAATAAAAATAAATTACAAAATCTAAATAACTCACACAACAAAGATAATACAACAACCAACGGTATATACAAAATTGAATGCCAAGATTGCAATAAATGTTATATAGGACAAACAAAAAAACAGCTAGCACATGTTGGTGGTTACACTCCTGTGTAGAATAGCAAACTGTTTTAACACAGGAAACTAATTTTAAATATTTCAATTTTAAAACTTTAACCAGAAAATCAACAACACCAAAAATCTGCGTACAATGACTTGACAGCTACTATCAGATAAGTTTCTCTACAATGTAACAAACACAATGTGGAGAACTGTCATAGCTTTACCGTTTTCTGAACGGTGAAGAAAATGTTTACACACACTACTGACTCGGAACACAATTTTTTATTGGTAAGAATGTAAAATTTTTACCTTATAGCCTGAACCAGTTTTCGCTTATTATAAGCTTCATCAGAGACTGCCACTGGGGTGCTGTCTGTCTTGTTCTTGTCGACAGCGCCGTCTTTTGAAAGATCGATGTTGTGTGTTTGGGGTGTGATATGTTCAAATAATATGTGTTAATAATATGTGTTCACACTTATTATTCGAACATATCACACCCCAAACACACAACATCGATCTTTCAAAAGACGGCGATGTTGCCAAGAACAAGATGGACAGCGCTCCCAGTGGCAACCTCTGACGAAGCTTATAATAAGCGAAAACTGGTTCAGGCTATAAGGTAAAAATTTTACATTTTTGCCAATAAAAAAACTTTTGTGTTTTGGTAGTGTTATACTTATAATTAGTTAATCAACAGACACGTCATGGACAACAAAATCTAAGAGTTTACACACACCAGTAACTAATCTGTTACTCTTAGCTTGTTGGTACATCCTCTTAATTCACTTATTAATATTTATATAAATATATATAATAAATATATATATATATATATATCCATAGGCTCACTTCAATACCCCTAAACACACATGACTACCAAGAAGAACTCAACACCATCAAATATATAGCTATCAAAAATGGATACAATCCCGATTTAATAAGCAAACTACACAAACGCATCCTAAACACAAAAAGTAAAACTCATAAAACCAACAGCACAAAACCCAGTAAATACATGACACTCACATACTACAATTCCAACACACACAAAATTGCTAACACATTTAGGAAACATAATTATAAAGTAGCCTACAGAACCAACAACACCATCAGGAAACACATAAATAATACTAACAAGGACATTGACACATACAACAAAACAGGGGTTTATAAATTAAACTGCAATGATTGTCACCAATTCTACATCGGCCAGACGGGAAGACCTTTTTCCTCTAGATATTCTGAACATCTAAAAGCCCTCACCACAAACTACATACATTCCACACATGCCACACATTTACAAAACGAAAACCACAGTTACACAAACATAGAGCACAACATGGAAATACTACACTACTTACCTAAAAGTAGAAAACTAAACACAGTAGAACAATTTGAAATTTACAGATATCACACACTACAACCAAACAACATATTAAATGAACAATTACATTACAGATCACACATACTTTTCGATACACTGATACCTACAAATTTGAATCCCAGCGCCAATTCCCTCCCACCAGCAACCCCCACCACACACACACCCACATCCCATAACCGTTACTATACAGACATTCAGTATTTAAAAACCCATTGAGAAACACGAATACTACGTCGAAACGTCTGGGTAATCAAAACCTAAAAGTAAGTTCACATTGAAAGTGTTAATATATATTTATATAATCTGTTACTATACACATGATATCCTGTTTTGTGACTGTGTACTTGAAATACTATAGCATTTCTGATTTCTCAAAGCTTTTGTTTACAAAAACCGTAACACAATGTTTTTAAAACATTATACTTATTTAATGCACCATCTTATGTCTACATTAAATCTGCCTTTTTGGTTACCTGTAGCCTCTTCTTTTTCTAAAAAACAGGGAAGCCGTTATTCAAACTTTCTACACTACAGTAAGTGTACAGAGAGAATACAATCAGAAGACAACAGTGAGAAATAAAATCTCTACTCAACTTGTGTTTGGAACACATAGACTCGAACACTTCTCATATTGACTCAAAACTGTAATAGCCTATGTAATATTGGTTGTAGCTCAAAGAATCGATATTATAATGCAGTTCATTCTTGGAGTATACTTATGTTTTGCACTAGCAAAATAGTTGATTTATATACTTAATCATTACTTAAGATGGATTACGAAGACATTTATTACGTTCATAATATGTTACTAAACTAACATTAACTACCGTGTCTCATGTCACCCTTGCAAATAAATTTTTATTTCAACAAATGTAGGGAGCAAGAATATATTTTTAATTAACTTAATATGTATTTTCACATTGTAAAATCACTATAACCAGAATTACAAAATTAAAAATTGAAAGACAAAACTGTTGTTTTTACTTGAACCAAATAAGAAATACCTAAACATAAAAATTCAATGCAAGACTTTCAATTTTGTAATTCTGATGTAGTTTAAAATTCTTGAAATGTCTATCTACCTATGTCAGTAGGCCTACAGTATCTGGCATTCTAGTTTCCACTTTAGCTTGTCTCTCCAGTTTCTTTTTGTAGACCGAGATCGCCTTAGTCATTCCATCATTCTGCTATGTTATCTGCTATCATCTTGATTCTTATAATTTACAAGACCACCTTTCATCTTGTATTTGTCAAACTTGTGTCCATATTATACAAACCCTTTAGTTTCGATAGTCTGACTATGTCAACATCTACATCTGTTCTTATTCTAGACTTATGTAAATGTCTACATCGGTTCTTAACCAAATCCCAACAGTTTTAATTTTGTCTAAACTTCTTATCCCACAACTCTGTCCCAAGTAAGCCATTTTAATCATCCTATACTTTCTTGTTCTTTTTTTATGTTATTTCCCATACCCCTACACTGCATGTCACAATACACTCAACTATGAATTCGTAAACTGTCTTTTTATATTTTTTAAATCTTCCTATTTCGGACTACTGAATGCTGTTGTCAAATCGCCATTCTACCTTCACCCATTCTTTCTTTTATTTTCTGCACACTTCATCCTTCTGCAGACATGAGTCCTAAATGTAAGTATACATTTAGTACTCTATGACTCTTGCACCATGCTGCATTTCTAAGTTTCCAACTGTACTGCTACAAGGGTAAAAAATATTGATTTTCACAACTGACATCAAGGGCATACATTTCATATCCTCAAATAATTCGTAAAGCACACAATGAGCATCCTCTTTGTATTGTACAAAAATAACTTATCACCAAAAAAATACCAGTGATAAGCATTACCATTTCCTATTCAAACTCCACAGTAGCACATGTTCTCCACAACCACTTCATTTACGTACATCTTGAACAGAGTTAGAGCTAAGCAGCGACACTGTCACAGTTCTTTAGATACCTCGAAATGTTCTGAGATGGTACTGCTAAGTTCGAAATATATATATATATATATATATATATATATATATAAATTTTCTTAAAAACATGTAATTTGTAACAAATTATATATTTGTACACATTTTAAAGTTTATATAAATATATATTAACACTTTCACTGTGAACTTATTTTTATGTTTTGATTACCCAGACGTTTCGACATCGTATTCGTCTTTCTCAATGGGTTTTTAAATACTGAATGTCTGTACAGTAACGGTTATGGGATGTGGGTGTGTGTGGTGGGGGTTGCTGGTGGGAGGGAATTGGTGCTGGGATTCAAATTTTGTGTAGGTAGCAGTGTATCGAAAAGTATGTGTGATCTGTAATATAATTGTTCATTTAATATGTTGTTTGGTTGTAGTGTGTGATATCTGTAAATTTCAAATTGTTCCGCTGTGTTTAGTTTTCTACTTTTAGGTAAGTAGTGTAGTATTTCCATGTTGTGCTCTATGTTTGTGTAACTGTGGTTTTCGTTTTGTAAATGTGTGGCATGTGTGGAATGTATGTAGTTTGTGGTGAGGGCTTTTAGATGTTCAGAATATCTAGAGGAAAAAGGTCTTCCCGTCTGGCCGATGTAGAATTGGTGACAATCATTGCAGTTTAATTTATAAACCCCTGTTTTGTTGTATGTGTCAATGTCCTTGTTAGTATTATTTATGTGTTTCCTGATGGTGTTGTTGGTTCTGTAGGCTACTTTATAATTATGTTTCCTAAATGTGTTAGCAATTTTGTGTGTGTTGGAATTGTAGTATGTGAGTGTGATGTATTTACTGGGTTTTGTGCTGTTGGTTTTATGTGTTTTACTTTTTGTGTTTAGGATGCGTTTGTGTAGTTTGCTTATTAAATCGGGATTGTAACCATTTTTGATAGCTATATATTTGATGGTGTTGAGTTCTTCTTGGTAGTCATGTGTGTTTAGGGGTATTGAAGTGAGCCTATGGAGCATGTAGTTGAAAGCTGTGTGTTTGTGTTGAGTTGGGTGGTTGGATGAGTTATGTATGACCATGTCTGATGTGGTAGGTTTTCTGTATATTTTGTATGTGTGTGTGTCGTTTGTTTCGGTGATTGTAAGGTCCAAGAAGTTTATGCTATTGTTTTGTTCTAATTCAAGTGTGAATTTTAATTTTTGGTGTATAGTGTTAATGTATTTGCGGAAATTTTCAATTTGTCTTTTGTGACCGTTGTATAGGAGTAAAATGTCATCAACGTATCTGTGCCAATATATTTTAAAGTAAAAGTTATACTGTACTTCAATTAGGCCTACCTAAAAAAAACAATATGATATTGATTTGGTTTTCCAGATTTAAGATTGTCGTCTGCTGTTCTGGGATAATGATAATGGACCATCGCCTTACGCTAGGAAAATTTAAACTAAAGCAAAGACTTTCCCATTGTTAAAAAAAGAAACGAAATATATTTTCTGGAAACCCCCTAAAAAATATTTTTCTACCAAATATGACAACTAACCAAAGTGATGCCATGTCCCACTGGGTACGCCCTAATCAGATCTGATTGTGACACTTTACTTTAACGTACCATTTAGACACTTCAATTGATCATTTTACAAACTCTGTTGTATTAACATAGCAAACTGAAAAGCTGAATGTTTCAATGGTATAAAGAGAATACATTCATCAAAAGCACTGAAAATACTTTCATAACAAACTAACTTATTACTACTTAAAAAGCCAAACTGTTTCGTTCTTTTTACTGTAACATTAAGTAATTCAGCAGCCAATTAACAGCTGCACAGTAACCACTGATAACACAGAACTTGACAGTTACAGAATAAAACATTTTTGTGTTAGGTATTAACCATGCCGCTAGGGAGTCTGATTTCCAAGTTCAATTAATAAATTTGAGACCTGAAGTCTCCACTGTTCTCCTCTTAAAAACATTTGGATCCATAATCACTTCTCCTAAGGATAGCAATTATTGACAATACAGTTTATAACTGAAGAAGTACATGTTATATTATGTGAGGTTTGGTCATCAGTACTTGTCTAAAAACTACTCTGGAATGTAATCAAAAAGTTTAAATAACATGAATTTGTTCAAAGAGTTTTTACTTCATTACAATATATTCATATATAAGAACGCTTTCTAAAAATTTTAAGGAGGTTTACAACCTTCCTTTGTTTCTGTTTTATCAGTGTTTACAATGCTGTTTTTTAACAACCTGATTGTACATTATTAATTTTATTTTTATATATCTTATAAAGATGATAGTAATATAGAAACTGTTGAAATATTGTTAACTTGTACAGTCCTGTTAATCCTGCTAATCCAGACTAACTTTAAAAAAAAAAATTAATTAACAAATCAAGCAACATGTCTACCATAATGATCAAATCCTACGGTTTACATGTTTTCTGTGTTGAAAGGGTATTAATACTTCCTTTATAACACAGTCTGTGAGACAGCAAAGCAGTAAATTTTACGTCTTCACTGAAGAAAATTAACTATTAACCAACCGTTTTAAGTGAGTAATGTTAAGTGACTTAAGTTCATAGAAGCTTGGACTCCCAGGCTCAAACACAGACACCATAATTAAAGTTTGCATGGATTCTCCTACGCATAACTGCATTTTTCTGTAGGTTATATAGCTCTATACTCCGACAACACAAGCCCATAAAGAATCCTGATTACAGTAATTACAATCATCACAAGACAAATACAAACCAGTGTTGCCCAATGTTTGCACAAAAGTACCATCTTGTAGAACAATAACTGAAGTTTCCAAATTATCGACAACACATTTGACACAAAGGAAATTGATAATTGAAAGGTACAAGTACAAAAAATTTAGAACTGCAAAACAGTTTGCAAAATATGTTTGACTCAAATACAATAAAACATAGTCACTAATTTGAATCTGTAATTTGAAACACATTCTCACAAAAATTAAAACTACGACTTTTTTCAAGCCACTGAGAATATAAGTTTTGACAGCTCATAAAAACAGTCAATCAAAGAGTGATGACAATCAACATAAGAGATACCAAAAGCTTACAAAAAAACACAATAAACTACACATTCATAAACAAAAAAGGGATTTGTGATTTGTAACACCGACTGAAGAAGTAACAGGTTGCTTATATTGACAAGCACACAAATCTAATACACTGAACAAATATGGATCAAAAATAACAATTATATTTTATATATTCAAGCTTTTCCTAAAATGCTGTTTTGAGAAATGTTTAATAAGCAAACAATTTATAAATGGAATATTCTACAAAGTGGGTCACTTCCAAGGTTATGTACTACACTTGAGGTTACTGCATAGACATCAAAAATTTCTGTTATCTGTCATTTGTCTGACTTTTTGAATCTAATGTATATTCAAATATTCCAAACTGTCAATACTAAAGTATATGTACTTCTCAAAAATATCATTATCTTGGAAAAAAGTATTCTGATTAAATAACTCATACACACTGTATTCTGTTATGTCACTTTACACAGGAAACTGACTTTACTTATTGGTTGAACCATACAAATAAAATCCATGAGGTCCTCAGCTGAAAAAATATAGGCCTATGGTAATAGTCCGATTGACACCCTTGTCTGGAAAAGCCACGAAACCTGCAAAAACCTATGTTTTTGCAGGTTTTACATAAACTACAGACCAAAAATAGGTGCGGACGCGAATAATCCGCAAAAAAAATTTTTGCAAAAAATTCGCAAAAATTTATTTTGCGGCCTAAATAACGTAAAAATGCGTTATTTCGTATTTTACATGAAACCTACGTATAAACAAAATTATAACATCACTCTTTTTGAAACAGAACTCAATGCTGTAATCTCCACTGGCACCTCAGGTGCCGCTCGGCCCGTCGGCGGGCCTCAGTTTATTCACGCGCGCTTTGTGCGCGTGAATAGACAACGCCTACACCGCCCGTCTTCGGGGCTTCGCCCGTCAGACCTTATTACACAATTCTCAAGTCATTAATAACTCTACGACTCCAAGTGGTATATATATCTACAGTATACTCATACGTTAAATATATCATTTGATTAACATCTAATCTCTGCGCACTAGCAAATGAAGGCATACCTGTGCTTGAGTCAGTATTTTTACTACCTCAGTAACAGAAAATTTGATGTGATGTTCCGCACATCCGAGTTTTCATGTGCTACTTGCGTTTACAAACAGCATGATGACTACGAGAGTAAATATTTATTAATTGTAACGTTATTCTGCATCTAATATGAATAATAGAATACACTATGTAAGGTACGTTATTGTGTTTCAGTGTTGTATTGCTATAAGTTGCATTTTTTCGCAACTTGCAAATAAAAAGTTCAAGTTTTTCGTTTCCGCACCTAGGCTTGACCTGTAGTTCACATAGAAACATAGAAAACCTGTTTTTTTTTGGGGGGTTTCGCGGCTTTTTCAGACAAGGGTGTCCATCGGAACTATTACCTTCTCACCATAATTTGGATATCTGGAATTTACAGTAAACACTACAAATATATATTGAAGGATCTTCTTACAATAACATGGGCAGGGCTCAACAGTAACAGAAAGAAGTGAAGCGACTATGATAAGGACTTGTTTCTTTTAAACATGTCAAAATAACTTAAATAACAAATACATGAAAAAGAAAATCTGATACACCATCCTATACATCAAGTGAATACATCTTAACAAAGTAATCCAATACTACATCCTTTCACTTAGTGAACACGAACCTTATAAAACATAAATCCACTTATAAGAACTGATTAACGTTCATCTTGTAAATACAAAAGAATAAACCCATATGTTTGACACAACAAACAAAATTTCATTTTTATGTTTAATAAATTAACGTATTTCACAACTACCGGATAAGTTACATGTACTTTTTTTACACCAAAATATTTTTCAATTTGAGTTTAAATTACTACACTTTCGAATTCTCATCGTGATAATTAATTGAACTGAAAATGTCTTAAAAGACTGTCAAGGCTAATAGTGCCCCTCCCCCTTTTTATAACTGCTCTAATTAAAAGAGCCTCAACCGCTTTTAGTTAGTTGATCAAACTCATTTTCTTGATTTTATTCGTTTACACTTATAAAATACAGAATTACATAATTTAAAAACTCACCGTGAAAGGTATCCCTTCTACACTACCAACTGCAAAGCAATGATCACCTGCATTGCAAGCACCACTTAATATTTGATGGCAATTCATTTTTAATAATTCACCTAGAGCACTTTAGACCTTAAATTAAATTTTATATAGTCCGAAAACTTCCTAAATATTCGTACATCATTGTGTAAACAAAAAAAATCCACTTCTACTGTAAAGACACCCGTATACGACTACTGATAAGGAGGCCATTTTCTTCCAACCTCGGTTCTTTTCTTTCAGTTCATTATTCAGCTTTCGGTCAAACTGCGTCAAAATCGTTTTGACGTTTTATTCTATATGTTCGTTTTACAGCAATGGACCTTCATGATAATAACCAACGGAATTCAAAGTAAACGTCAAATCGTTTTATCTGATATAATTTACGAGAAATATTCTTTCTTCTCGTTTCATAATTAAAATTTCACAACACGCATATAGCGTATGCATAATTTGTAATTTTTTAATCACTATGGTAAGTTCAATTTATATATTTAAAACTTTCGTATTGTGATGCTCAAAAATACTATTTGACTTTAACGTCTATCATTGTTCATTTATACAGTATTTTCACATAGTATTTCATAGGGAACAATTCAAATATGATAACTGTAATACTTCAAACTGTCGATAGTTGATATTAACAAGCTTCGATCGATACAAAGTTTAATGGCGAATGTATAAGTAGAGGTGGGCTAAACTGTTATTTTAAAATACTAGGTATTAAAATACCGTTCCAAAAAAATAACAGGTAAAAATACCTGTTATTATATACTATACATAACGTATATTATCATTTGTAAGTAACTCTTTTTGAGTTTTCTGCAGGTCTCCTATGTAATATCTTCAAATAAATACACTGCAAGTAGGTTTATTTTCACCTAGATAAACCTATTAATATATTAATAAACCTACTTGCAGTGTATTTATTTGAAGATATTATATAACCTATACTATATAATTTGTTATAAGAAATAAATTGAAACTAAAAGTATTAACAGTGTTACTTTACACTGTGACTTTATTAAACTATTACTGTTTAAAAGAAAATAAGAACAAGAGAATTTATAGGCCTATCTCCCTTTGGGAATACCAATTTAAGTTTTTACTAGGAGTAAACAATCTACCATTGGTTACACAAATCAGTTGCGAAACTCAAGGCAATGAAATAATTTAGAGTACAGTAATACCACAACAAATAATGTGAAAAAAACATCAGAAACATATAATAAAAACATAACAGTAAGCCACAAGAGTGAATAAACAAAATTTTACAAATAAAAAAATAAAAACAATGTAATAAAATAAATATAAATAAATAAATAAAAACTTATAAATATTAAGCAACAACAAAAGTAAATTAAATACATTACATACCTCGAAATCTTCAGAGCCATTCACCAGTGTACACAGAATATACAAGTCATGAAATAATCTTTGTCACACCTATTCACATTACAATTTGCTTCACTCAAATAACACATTATAGGTAAAATTAAACTACTGAATGGTTTTTAAAATACTAGAATTTCATTTATTCAGACACTATTTCAAAACATATTTTGTATTTAAAAATATCAGCTGTTGCACTTTCCTCGAAGTTAATCATGTTCTTCGTTCAGATAAAATTATTCTTGCCCTGGAAAATATCCTTTCACAGGGAACGGATGTTGCAACCATGTTACATCTACACTTTATATAATATTGAAACTTTCTCTTGTGAAAACTTACTTGTCTTATTCGTCGAACGCGTTTCGGCATCGTATTCGCCTTCGTCAGCTTAGAACAGACTGCCAGTATTTAGTAACGGTTGTTGCTTGGAAGGTATAGTGGGGGGTGGTGTGTAGAGGAAGGGGATTGGCGCGGGGATCCAAATTATTGTTTGTTTTTTGTATAATTGTGTCGAAAAGTGTATGTGATTTCTATTGTAATTGGTCGTTTAGTATGTTGTTTGGTTGTGTTGTGTGGTGTTTGTATATTTCATACTGTTCAGCTGATATTTACCTAAAGGTCGAAAACTCAACACAGCTCATTTGGATGGCTTCTTTGTAAATGTTTTTTTAAATTACTAACTTACTTTTATATGATACTTGGATTTCGTTGTCCATGACGTGTCTGTTACTTAACTAAATATCACTATAGTATTGACGACTCGGAACACTAAGTTTTTTATAAGTAAAAACGTAAAGTTTTACCTTACAGCCTAAACCGGCTTTCACCTATAGAAGCCTCTGATGAAGCCTTCTATAGGTGAAAGCCGGTTTAGGCTGTAAGGTAAAACTTTACGTTTTTACTTATAAAAAACTTAGTGTTCCGAGTCGTCAATACTATAGTGATATTTTTATATGATAGTTTTGTTTTGCAAATGTTGCACAATGCAACACAGTTACCGACTGATTCAAAAAAGCTCCACACATCACTTGTTTTCCTTCTTCGATCCATGTCACCAAGCAAAACCAACAACAGTCACAGTCAACACTTTCCACAGTCAATACTTAAAAAGGCCTTCCCCTATAGTACAGGGGTTCCCAACCCTTGGTAGGCATACCACTAGTGGTAAGCAAGAAGACCTAGCTAGGAAAAAAATATTTACTTAAAAAAATAATAAATACAAATTTATGTTCAAAACAATAATAAATTTTCATCGGACATAATTTAAACCGATTACCCTTAAGGAATTAGATTTAAGGAACAGGACTTGATAAAGTGCATAAACGTCCATTACAACAATCTCATCATTTACGTGAGATCAGATGTGTAGTGCAGTTAAAATCACATTAATAAAAAGTATAACCTATCAACATCAGTCACTCTATAAGTTATAACACAATATAATCCGCCTACCAAGTTGGTGATTAGTATAATATATATTCTTGGATTTCGTTGTCCATGACGTGTCCGTTACTTAACTAAATATCACTATAATATAATATATAATTTATTAGCATATAATCTGTATTATATATCTGCATATCACACGAGAATAAATGTAACAAGAGGATGAATTTTTTCCTTTATTAAAAACAGCTCCGCTCTTTGCGCAGAATGAAGTATACAGGACGAAAAAGTGTACTAGTTCCTACTCGAAATATGCTTGATACTACCTGTTCCTAAAATAATAGGTGTTACTAAAATATTAGGTGTTACTAAAATACTACTCTTACTCTGGAACGTGTTGTTCCTTGTGTATCGGTGATACCACTAGTATTTGAAATACCTAGTATTTTAAATGATACCTTTATTGAAATGGAGAGGGAAGTAAGCAAGATTGGTTTGGAAGTCAATGAGGCTAAAACAAAATACATGAAAGTGTCTGCGAAGGAAAATAGAGAACTGTTAGACCTTCACACAGGCCATTACTGTTTCCAAGGAGTTACAGAATTTAAGTACCTAGGTGTTATTCTGAATAATGAAAACCGAGTGAGCAGCGAATAGAATCATAACCGGCAATAGAGCCTACTATGCAAACCAATCATTACTGAAATCAAAGCTTTTAACTCCAAGAACCAAATTGATGTTATATAAAACACTGATCAGACCTGTTGTTACTTATGCATCCGAGACATGTATGCATGAAGGGAATATGTATAGGATCCAAAATAACGGTGAAATAAATGAGTTGATTGGTGGACAAGACCTGGTGAGGCACATAAAATCAGCTAGAATTAGATGGCTGGGACACGTATCCCGTATGAATGTTACGAGGATGCCCAAAATTATATTAAGTGGAACGATACTGGGCAAAAGAAGAAGAGGCAGGCCTCGAAGAAGATGGCAGCAGGATGTGGAAGAAGATCTGAGAAAGATGGGTATTAGGAACTGGAGACTGAAGGCAATGGACAGAGATGAGTGGAGACGGGTCATAGGGGAAGCCAAGGCTCACCATGGGCTGTAGTGCTGGAGAGTAGTAGTAGTATTTTAAATACGCGTTACTGGCTGTTCCTTGCGTTCCAGCGATATTTTTGTACGCCTAGTATTTGGTCTTGGCATATTCGTTTACGTGATCTTGCGTACTTTTTGTGTGTATGTCTGAGTACGTGCGTAGGGGGTGTGCCTCGACTCGGAACAGCGAGAGCGGCGTGTCTTGACTCGGAACAGCGTCGCCGCGAATAACAGGTATTTCAACTTTTCAGTCACTGTCACATCCGTTCCACAAAAATATCGTTCCAAAATACCTATTACAGGTATATCGGCCTACCTTGCCAAAGATAAAAAATCATTTAAGTGATGGTAGAGGTTTGTTGTTTGCTCTGTAGCTGCGCTGAAGGGGCGGCCCTAAACCTAATGTAACTGGTAGAAACTACATTAATACACTAACAAAGGAGAACGTTCATATCCTGTAAATAATCCATAATTTCTTTAAAACTGTAGACGTTCTCTGCATGCATAGAGAATGGGAGGTCAGAAGCGTTACAAAAAAGATACAGGTTAGCTCATGTTTTTACATTATGTAAATCTTTGAAATACAGAAATTAGCGGTAACTAAGCATTCTGATCTCATGTTATAGAAAAGAAATGGAAGAAACGTAAGAAAGAAGAAGAAAATGAATCTTACGTAGATGATCCAGGCGATGGAAATGAAGAAGGTAACCTATTAAGTTTGTGTTCTAGTGCAATTTATGAATTAATATTTTTTAGTTATCAAAAAAGTTAAGAAAGTTCGCAACGTAATAATTATGTTTGCCATTAGATGAAAATGCCATTCAGTGAATACAAATGTTACTTCCCGTAAAATTTATTTACGTTGTTGTAAGCCCTAAAAATCAGTTCGATATCCGTATTGGGTTCCATGAAACTACAAAACTTAACAAAATCATTATCTTATATTTCACATGCGAGACAGTGTGCGGTCGCAGAAAGTTTGTAGGTTGTATTTGTATTTTGTAGAAAATTGTATGATTAACAGGAAAACTGTTGAATTTTACCATTCTAACAGGTATATTAAATTGAACTTCTTTCATTCATGTACACTGACATTAACCAGTAATTTTGATTATAGTAATTTCATTTTTTTTCAAAGGTTTCTAAAAAAACGAAAAGGTTATGCAAATTTATGCTGTGTAAATTTAAGTCTCCAAATTTCCAGTGCCATTTTCAGAAAGTTTTACAATACAAGTGTATAAAACTTGAAAAGGTTAGGTAAGATTGCTAATGCTACGTATTCTCATTTTACTAAAAACTGTAGTTTGCAGAAGAGTCTGCAAAAGAGTGACAGGTTAGGAAAATTTGTGTAGCTAGTTTTCGTAAACTCTTGGGTTTTCGGTGGTTTTCTTACATACTGTCTTGCAAAAAATATCCTACAGAAAAAATGTAATATGAGAGGATATTAAATTTCGACTTGCAAATTTTTTGCTATGTGGGTTATTCCGTGTCATTTAAAACAAGCCATGTTGCACATCATCTCAGTTTGTCAAAAGTTGGCAGGTTTTGTTCTTTCACATAGATAAATCATGCCAAATTTTGTTGTCTAAACGTATATACTTTTTATTTTTGGTCATTTAAAGTTTGTATAGAAATAGCGTTTTTCAATCCCCAAGGCTTTGAATGGAATCTGTAGCTTTATAACAAAAGATTTGTAATTCTCAAACTGCTCAGTTGGTCTTTATCAAAATTTTCACCATTATCAATTAAAGAAAGCAGATTTCAGAAACAAATACTGTAACAGTTTAAGAAAAATCTTAAACTGAGTATATAAATCTTAATAGAGTATATAAAATTTTGTTTTGGTAAATTTTGTAATGAAAAACAATGTTTAATTCAAAGTGAATTATCTATAAAAGGGAATTGTAGGCCTATATTTAAGTAAAACCTTTTTTTTACTCTTAAAATGTACTCCCAATTTTTATTCTTAAAATGTGCTCATTCAAGTTCTTTTTCACTCCTTCATAAAAAATATATACATTTATTTAAAATTTCAGAAAAATTTGTTACTGTTAGCACAATACACAATAAATTCTTCTTCTAATTTTCTCCCATAATTGATAAATTATCTAATATTGCAATTTATGTAATAATAAAATGTACATCATTCAAAATAGTGAGCAACTTCCACAGCTCAGGGAGCATACTAGTTTTCACCTTTATTTTGTAGCTATAATGCGCCTTTATATAATTGCAACATATAAGGAATTGGAATTTTTTCAGCCCCATATATTTTATTGATTATAATACACCAAATCATTTTTATGCTCTCATCTAGCTATAAATTCTAGACATATATTTACCAAATCTTAGTAATAATGTAATTAAATGAGTAATCAAAAAATCTTAAATTTAAATAAAATTAACTAGTTCATTATTACTGGAATATTTATATTCAATAATAAAAATATCGGTATGGAGAACAATACATGACTTCCATGTTCTAAGATTTATATTTAAAATCATTTTCGAAATGTAATATTTCTATAGAAAAAACTGCTTTCTACTTACTGCTTCAGCCTTAACCACAGTACTGTGGTCACTAACGTATACCACCTCACGTTATCGCACTCGATTTTAACTGATGATGGAAGTCGATGGCATTGTCGAAACGTCTGGTTTTGTAGAAAACATTGGACTACGGCCAAACATCCCGGGAAGGAATTTTAACAAAAACTGCTTCTTTGTTGCCGATAACGTTGTACACATATATATAAAAAATATGCATAAAATTAATGGCTTGTATAAGTTAATGTTTGATCTCCATTAAGTAGTGCTCAAGTTTTCAAAGTTTTAATATTATGATGTCCGTAATTAAAACATCAGAGGAGGTTTAGTGTGTATGAGGGTACACCGTGGACAAAAATTTTCAACATTTCCTATTGAGCGTTGCTTAGAGTAAACCTGCGAATCTACAGTGTACGTTTCACAGAACAAACACGTTAAAAGAAGGAGCGCTCCGAAGTCACTCATGGACCCTCAGCATCTTGCAGAGGGTTCATTCCCTAAAGACGAAAATTCTGTCTATGAATCGTTCCTCTGTAAACACGTGCAGTTACACTGCCCAGCAATCCACAGGAAGCAAATCGCTATCCACGCTGGACAATTTTTCCGCTTGCACGCGTTATCTTGGTGGGGGTTTCGGCACTTTCCGTGTAAAAAGCGTGCAAATGTAAGAAAATAAACATGAGTGAGGCCAGAAATAACGCGAATTTTGTGTGTGTGTGTGTGTGTGTGTGTGTGTGTGTGTGTGTGTGTGTGTGTGTTCCCTGCCTTTTTATTGGTAATCATAATAACAAAATGGAAACATAAACATTACATAATTGAGATATGCTTGCCTGCCACGAACGGTATATTTTCTCTCATACATGATTTACATTAAAATGAAAAAATTATATTTTTATTGCCTGGCAACAAAATTATTTTATTTTTAACAATTACCATTGTTTGAAAAAGTTTAAATGAATTTTCAAGTACTTTACTGTTGTTAAAACGTAAAAGGTTGCAGGTAAACTACCCTATTCCCTTAACCGATCTTCACCAAAACCAAAAGGTCTTGAGAACTCTACAGTTCGGGGCTGTATGCAAAACATTATTTGATTCTGTTTGAATTTGCGGCTGTTATCGTTTGCCAAAAAAAAAATATCGGTATGGAGAACCATACATGACTTCCATGTTCTAAGATTTATATTTAAAATCGTATTTGAAATGAAATATTTCCATAGAAACTACGTCTTTCTACTTATTGCTTCAGCATTAACCACAGTACTGAGGTCACTAACGTATACCACCTCACGTTTTCGCACTCGATTTTCACTGATGATGGCAGTCGATGGCACTGCCGAAAAGTCTGGTTTTGCAGAAAACATCGGACTATGGCTAAACAGCCCGGGAAGCAATTTTAACAAAAAACTACTTCTTTGTTGCCGATAACGTAGTACACATAAAAAATTTCTCCCCTCCACCTTCAACTATAATTTTTAATAATAGAAAATTACCCCCACCCCGTTCACCTAACCTCTTCATTTATAGATATTTCATCTACGTTTCTACAGTGGATTATTATGAGCTTCTTATCAGGATACTTTATTTATAAAAATTAAGTACTTTACTCTTGTTAAATCATAAAATGTTTCATGTAAACTACCCCTTTCTCTTAACCGATCTTCTCCAAAATCAATAGACCTTCAGTCCTCTACAATTCAGGGATGCATGCAACAAAGTTTTTGATTCTGTTTGAATGTGCGGCAGTTATCGTTCGTCATGAAAACATTTCTCTTGTTACAACATAAAATGTTGCAGGTAAACTACCCCTTTCCCTTAACCGATCTTCACCAAAAACAATAGGTCTTGAGTACTCTACAAATCAGGGCTGTATGCAAAAAATTATTTGATTCTGTTTGAAATTGCGGCTGTTATCGTTTGCCAAAAAAAAAAAATTACCCTTGATAAAAAAAACCGTTGCTGGTAAACTACCCCTTTCCCTCAACCGATCTTCACCAAAAACAATAGGTCGTGAGTACTCTACAAATCAGGGCTGTACGCAAAAAATTATTTGATTCTGTTTGAATTTGCGGCAGTTATCGTTTGGCATAGAAAAAAATCTACAGACAGACACACAGACAGACAGACACACACACAGACATTTTTCGAAAAACGACTTTTTTTTCATGTTTTGAGTGTAGTACAATCAGAATCTGCAATAATCTCGAACACGATTTTTTTTGCCATCATCATACTTCCATTTCCTTAAGGAACATGGAAGTAAAAAGGACGTGATAATAATAAATAAAATATTGACTAAATAAAGAAGCTATAGTAGGATTAATAGTAGCTAAGTAGAGGTAAATAATAATAATAAAAGGACGAACTATTTCTTCTCGCGGCGGGAACTGCGCCAATCTGCCTACTCGGCCACAAAACCTTACCGACAGTCTCCTCTGAATCACGGCCAAGCCAACAGCCTTGTCATGTGTTGTGAAGACGAATACTTCTATATTGCAAAACTAGGTATCCGTGAATAAGTGTTTCGTGGTTACACAAGCCCCACATGTAGTTAAACGAAGTGAAATGTAAAAAACAAAAGTTACGTAGTTTAAATGTAAATAAAATAAAATAAAGGCATAGCCGACACATCTCTTTATGAAATGGTTTAATCGTTAAGGTATGTTCCATACCATATCATAAGGTAACATCAGTGCATTTTAAACCAAAAAGTAAAAGTGAACATGACCGACCGGAGTGAATCAACAACAACAACACTATGAGCTCCAGATAGCCAGAATCCGAGCCTCTTGACTGCGCTAACAACTTAGAGTCAACCACTGAAACGGAGGAACACAAACTACAACTAAGATCATCCAGGAAAACCTACGGAAGAGGACCAGCTGTGGACCAACATCATACCCAGGTGACATGGAAGCATAACTTCCGTGGTTATATTGTTTTCTAAGAACCCAGGGTAAAAAACAGTTTATTTTGTAAAGACTCATACAAATCATGTAAATCATAACTTAATAATATGTATACTTTCTGTAACGAGATAAGAGTAGTCTGAAGATGGATACAGATATAATTAATTCAAAATTGAATCAAACTATTCTTCAAATAGTTTGCATAATGTCAAAGTACTTTTAAAATATAAAAAGAATTAGAACCCGGATCCGTGGTATTCTATGCAATATACAGTTATATTGTTTTGAGCTCATCATAGTAACAGTTTAAAGAGAATAAGAGCATAGAATGCAGAATCTATCAGAATCTTTCATTTAATAACAATAAGAATCATTAAAGGTATTATTTTGGAATCTTTATTTTGGAAGCTGTAATAAAGAGATGTTTTTGCTAAAGAGAAAAGAGTGAGTAAATTTACGTAACCTTAGTCAAACTCCTGATCTTTACAAACAGGTTCCCAATTTGTTGGTAAGTAATTAGTACTAACAATGCAGCCGGTTTAATTGACAGAGGCCAATTAAACTGGTTCCCTGTGTTATAATGTCTTAACAGGAGGAGACGTTATACATGTATGAGTGAAAATATATCATTCGTGGCAGGCAAGCATATCTCAATTATGCAATGTTTACGTTTCCATTTTATTATTATGATTACTGCAATAAAAAGGCAGGGAACACACACACACACAAATTCGCGTTATTTCTGGCCTCACTCATGTTTATTTCTTACATTTGCATGCTTTTTAAATGGAAAGTGCCGAAACCCACACCAACATAATGCGTGCAAGCCAAAAAAGTGTCCAGCGTGGATAGCGATTTGCTTCCTGTGGATCGCTGGGCAGTGTAACTGCACGTGTTTACAGAGGAACGATTCATAGACAGACTTTTTGTCTTTAGGGAATGAACCCTCTGCAAGATGCTGAGGGTCCACGAGTGACTTCGGAGCGCTCCTTCTTTTCCGTGTGTTTGTTCTGTGAAACGTACACTGTAGATTCGCAGGTTTACTCTAAGGAACGCTCAATAGGAAATGTTGAAAATTTTTGTCCACGGTGTACCCTCATATGCACTAAACCTGCTCTGATGTTTTAATTACGGACATCATAATATTAAATCTTTGGAAACTTGAGCACTACTTAATGGAGATCAATCATTAACTTATACAAGCCATTAATTTTATGCATATTTTTTATATATATGTGTACTACGTTATCGGCAACAAAGAAATAGTTTTTGTTAAAATTCCTTCCCGGGATGTTTGGCCGTAGTCCAATGTTTTCTACAAAACCAGACGTTTCGGCAATGCCATCGACTTCCATCATCAGTGAAAATCGAGTGCAATAACGTGAGGTGGTATACGTTAGTGACCACAGTACTGTGGTTAAGGCTGAAGCAGTAAGTAGAAAGAAGTTGTTTCTATGGTAATATTTCATTTCGAAAATGATTTTAAATATAAATCTTAGAAGATGGAAGTCATGTTTGGTTCTTCAGTAAGTAGCTGTACTATATTTTTATTGTTTCAATTCACCTGTTGTTCGTTTCACTGAATTTATCAGTATCATCAGAGGTTTGTAAATTATTACTAGATTAAAAAAGAAGTAATATGTGAAGACATTAAATCTTGACTTGCAAATTGTTTGCTATATGGGTCATTTCAGTTAAGCCATGTCACACGTCTCAGACTTTGACAAAAGTTGGCGGGTTTTACCTTTCACATAGATAAACAACCATGCTAAATTTTTTTTCTTATAAACTTATGTAGTTTTCATTTTATGGTCATTTAAATTGTATATAAAAATAGCATTATTCATTCCCCAAGTCTCTGAATGGAATCTGTAGCTTTATTTATAAATGTAAATCAATATAATAATAATAGGACTGGCAACTCGTACCCAAAACAACACCCATTTTTAAAGCCCTAATCAGTAACAGAAATTTGTGTATTATGCTTAAAACATTTCCAGATATGCTCCGGCTTTGTTCATGGTCTTGGTGTGTAAACCTGAATGAATTGCATTTGTATAGCAGTTTATGGTCATGATGTCAGAAAAATTAAACATTGTTGGTTTTTAAGTATGATGAAAAATGAAAGGCAAAAGATTGTTTGATACGAGTTGAATGGTGTGTTTGAAAATTTTTTAGCAGATAAAATAAAAGTAAGCATCAGGAAACTCTTGAAAATTAAGGTATAAACTTTGGTGCTACAACTTCAAAATAGTTTGAATATGAAGTGTAGAAGGTAGTTGATTCGAGCAGTATTATTACAAAATTTTTGTGAAACGAAGGTATAAAAAGAGTTCTTTTAATGAAGTATTACTAAAATTGTTTTTACTCTGGCTCAGGCTAGAGCAAATACCAGGCTAAACTGGAAAGTTAGAGCAAGCTGTAGACGTTCAGGACTATATTATTACGAGCCGTGTTTTATTAATTTTACAGATGTAATAATCTTTGTTGTTTAATAAAAAAGTGTTTGCTCTATTTGTATTTTTGTTTTATGAATTGAGCTTATTGTTGTGTGTTTTGGGTGAAGTTTATTCAGATATAATTGTAATGGCTGAATTACTCTTCCTTATTTATTAGTTCGAAGATTGACTAAAGAGAATTATTCAGTCCGTCTGTTCTAATTTGAATGTAGCGGTTAGATTGTTACAAAACAAATTCTCAACTTTACATTCGATCTTTATCTTAACCCTATTCGTTGAGGTTAATTTTTGTTTTGTAGTTTACTATATTCTTGCGGCTCACAGACGTCTTCTTAATCTTCGTGAGTGTAGAACAAATCCTGATTGTACCTTACATTCAAGAAATAAAACGCATGGATATGATTTTGTTAATATTATTATTTAATTTTTGCAAAATTAATTCAAGGTAATAGAAATTATCATTTCGATATACACGCTAGTAATAATCGATTATCTATCTTAGGGTCAATAGTAAAAAATGAATTAAATATATAAAGTGGGAATTCTTTTGGCTGCTATGAAAGGTTCCATTAATTAATAACAAACAATATAGAGTACATTACAATATAATTCTAATACTTATGATCTAATGTAAGATTATAAATAATTATTAAGGTTGAAGAAACTGGCTTCACTAATTCGTTTCGTTACGTGTGCAAGGCATTCTGGTCCTGACATGATGTCATAAACATGGCCGCCTCATGTCGGCGAATGCGTGTGAAATCGTCCCAATGTATTTTAAAATAAATATGTTCACTTTGTATTCACTACTTCTTATATACTGTTATTTCTTTTCTTTATAAAACGTCCATCAGTGATTAATTGTGGTGTGAGTTATTGGTGTTACTAGTGATTGTTCGTGTTGGATTACTAAAGTTGTTTGGTTATAGTAATTGTATAATACGTTACAATTCTGAGTGAGTTTTAGATAGGCTTATTCTTGTCAGTCACGTGATATTTTCTTACTGGTAGTCGTTCATATTTGATTAGATGACTTTGGTTAATAATTTCATTATTTTCTTCATTTTTGTTTATAATTTATTCTTTTAATTTTTGTTCCTGGTTTTACAATTTTTTTACATAATATCCTTCTGCGAGCACTACTCAACCGTCTTCAATTGTGGTTAACAATCAAGTGTCTAATTTCTTCTTTTTGTCATAGAACTGACCAAAATTTCTTGGATTCTGATTGGCCCATTATTCAAAGTTCACCTGTTACATGATCAAGACCCATCGATTACCTTACATTTTATAATTTGCTTTTAACTTATTATTTTATCATTATACACTAATAGTTAATACAATGTTTATGTGGTTATTAATAATAAAATTACAAATAATTTGGTACTAAACATGTCTTGGTTTAGTCCTGTAAGATTTAGTATTTAGTGGATTTTCCAGATATCTTATGAAACAATTTATAATGGTGGATGATAGTTAACTATGACCCCTTGATATTACATTATTTTAAATTAATTTGCTGGTAACATGAAACTCTTATAATATAAAACAAAACTCTGAATAATACTCCGTATATTGTAACATGACATTTAGAACAACATAATACCGTACCTGACTTAATGAAGACTTTGATTAAGAAGCTGACAAGAAGAACAATATCTTCAAAGATGATAGTGAAGAAGAACGACTAACAATTTTAGACTGACTAGTAAGACAACTGACCGTACCCAAATTAATGATTTAGGCTAAGTGATGCAGATATCTTCAAACCCCAACTATGACAATGAACTTTCAGTATTGACCAAACAAAGAATTGTAAAGACAAACAGTTTATGAACCAGGACTATAAAGAAACAAATGGTTTCAGTTGATGTATCATTAAATCCAAATAATCAAAATACAAAGTGAGGGATAATAGACCCAAACATATAATATTATGTAAGAGAAATATTGTTAAATAATTAAGTTAATCAATGTAACAAAAATATAGATACACAAGATTATAGATACAAGAACCATACAAAAAGGTCACAATAATATTCATAACAAGAGTAAAACCCAGATAAACAATAAATGTAACCAGATTATTAGAACTGTGTGGTGAGGTAGAGCAACAGCGTTCACTTTATTGTAATTTTTGTAACACAAAACATCAGTAAGTATACGGATGTTTAAACCCATATGAATAGTCAATACGACATGGACAGTGTCAGAATAAGTCATAAATTAGCTGACAAAGGACTAAATAATTAGTATAGGATTTGTTTTGTTAAATGTGCATGTTTTATGTTATAGCACAGTGTTTTATATAATAGTATTTGTGTTGTGTTTTTTGTATGTACCAGGGGATACAGTTAGTTTAAAGGAATGCCAATTTTATGATATTAATTCCATTTTTTGTTTATGTTGTGTTCACAAATATACCAATAGAGCTGATATTAAGCCATGGTAAATAAATTAATTAACCAAGCAGAATGGACAATACAAAGATGTTTTGTTAAAGGTCAAACACCTATACAGTTTGAGTAGAAAACAACTATTGTGCAAGGAATTGGTATAATCATAGCCATGTGGACATGAATTTAAATATTAGAATAATATATATTTTGTGTTGTTAAAATAACGTTATATGTTAAACCATTTTGATGAATGTTAGAAGTTAATTTAATTGTTGTAGATGTTATAACATGATGATGAAAATAATACTATTACATAGGCCAGGTGAAGCCAAATTTAGTAAATTTTAAACAATTATATTAGAAATTTTGTAAAGCAAATGTGGAAAGGTAGATGTATTTATAGGTAATAATGTATACACGGAATATAGAACCAAAATAACACATATCAAGTTATTTAAGAAAATTCCAAATAACAAAATTGTAACATCCATAGTTCTTAAGCAAAAATAGGCATGTTTGGTGTCTAAATATAACACATGTGAAGATCAAAATAATGCTGATAATGGTTTTAAAATCCCATTCAGTATAGAAAAGTTACGTTATTTTAAAGATTTTGGACAAATTTAGATTCTGAAATAATAAAAGTTTATGACAATGTCTATTCGGATTGACCAACCAGGTTCCAAGTTTACCCTTAGCAACCAGAAATTTCGGATAAATAAAATGAGACTTCTTTGACAACGATCTTAGCAGATAGACGCGTTCTTAAATCGTCTTACATTATATGTTATAAAGTGTGAAAAAACAATACCAATAGATAAATACTGTTAGAACTACATTATACGAACGTTTTGCAACAACAGAAGACTACCCATTAGATGGATGAGAAGGAATAATAACCAGAAAGAAGATTTGAAGTGGACGAGGGACGAGAAGAAGACCTGACGTGTACGTGGGACCTATTTACAACCAAGAAAAGTACAAGAAGAGGATTTGGTGATCTGACATCTCATTATATCGTACTTCAACACATACACTTGTATACACGTATTTTAAGCAATAATCAACTGAATTACAGACACCATATAACACGAACACTAGAAACAACCACTAATAACACCATATAAGACTAACACCTTTTAAACACAACAAGAACTTTTAATTCACATAATAACTATAAAAGCCTGATTTAGACATAACCTTTTTAAAAACTGGCAACCACTATACGATTTCTGTGTGTACCTATCACTCTAACGTTGTAATATCCCATGATTGTGAACTTGTATTTTGATTAATAGTGTAATATTTTGTATAATTATAAATCCCCGAACCATATACGCCCTGAGATAATTGATATATTTTAATTTAAAACGTTAACAAAAAGCATTGTTTTGATCTAAAGAAGGAATACTGAACAGCTACTGCTGCCAACTGGTAAAGAAGACTTATATTTTGTACTACAATTGCGATTATTCTGTTTAAAAATTATTAAAACAAGTTAACCAGTGTTTTTTACGAATAAAGGATTCCACAAGGATATATGTTTGATGATAATTGTGAGTCATTATTATTGCCGTTACATTTAGTAAATAGAATTCACAGGTTGTAGCTGACCCGATAGTTGGCATCGGTGAGTGACGTCACGTAAAAGAAGCAGCGTAGTGGGAGTAAGCGGCAATTTACGAAATCATTCGCCGTTCAACATAATACATTTATAATTTACATCGACGACTCCAGTGCGAGTTTGTCGCTACATCATTTATCCATATTACAAGTCGACATTTCTAACGGACGGTGTATTCAAGTGTACGCTACATAAATACAAGTAAACTGATCCACAATAACATTGTATGTAACGAAATATTCTCTGGTTACAAATAGACGAAACCGAGGTGAGGCTACATCTCGATCTAAGTAACCCGATTATATTACAACCACAAGAACCCCCTTAATTATCGTTACAAAATTGGCGCACCAACGTGAGAGGCGTGTAATTTAATATAAATTAAAGTATTATTAATAGACCAATAAACCAAAATAAACAAGATGAGAAAGCGAGAGGTATCGCGAAAACGAGCGGCCGAAACCGAGAAGGTAGACGAGTTAAATATGGAAGATAAAGAAGCGACACCGGTTGAGGAAATAGAAATTATAACAAGAAAGGATCCGGAGAAACAACCAGAAGAAACCACACAAACGGAAGGCGAGAAGACGCAAGAGATGTTCAAATGTATTATGGAATATTTAAAACAGGACTTTAAGAAAAGGGAGGAAATGATGGACGAAATGAGAAAGGAATTGAAGGAAGATTTGAGTAAGAAGACGGAAGAAATAATAAATGATAATAAACTGTTTAGGGAAAAATTAAAAACGGACATTAAGGAAATGAGAAAGGAGATGAAGGAAAACTTCAGTAAGAACTTAGAAAAATTGCAGGAAGATTTGAGTAAGAAGATGGAAGAAATAATAAATGATAATAAACTGTGGAGGGAAGGATTAAGAAATGAGAGAACCAAAGAAATAAAAAATGATAGCAAACCCGAAACAGAAGAAATACCAAACGCCAAAACAGAGGATGCAGTAGTAGTATTACCTGAAAAGAAAACTAACGGAAACAAAGAAAATACTAAAGATAAGGAAGTGGAACCAATGAAGAGAAGAAGAACACATCCAAAGAAATTAATGAAAACAAAGGAAGAAATGGAGATGATGAACCAGGGTTTATTTGATGATGATAATATCCATATTACCAACCATGAAGAAATCGTGAGTTCCGGGAATAATGGAAGTAGATTAAGGGTAATCTCAGAGATGATTTACCAGCAGACAGTAGTTTACCACTGGGAAAGGACCAGAGGTAAACTGAATAAAACATGGGGACTAGATCAGTTTCAGCGCAGGACTGGACAGTGTATTCCAGAAGGATGGAAGTATGACATCTTACCAGACTGGGATGATGGCACAGATGAATCACCAGAATGTGTTTCATTAGAGTACCATCCAGGACAGTTCCAGTGTACAGGTGCACTAAAATGTATTCCTTCAGGGTGGATGTGTGATGGTGAACCAGATTATGGAGCTTCAGATAAGCAAATAATTAAGAATTCAGATGAAGATCCTCACAGATATTTTTCATGCAATACCACATATGGACCAGAGACGTACTGGTGTATAAAACACTATGATAGAGGGAGCCGAATAAGCTTAGCAGCCAACAAAGGAATAGCGGCTAGAAAAATGAAATACAAGACAAAGGCCAGAGATGTCACTAGTACCGGAACGATGATGAAGACTATGGTCATCCGGACAATGAGAGCAAATGAAGTGACAGACTACGGTTAAGTCTAATACTATACACCTCCACAAAAAGGGACTGATGTTATGATAACCAGCAACAGCGAAAAACCATGTCAAAGAAAAAGAAATTATGAGCAACTGACCGACATAACGAAAATTACCAAAAGATCATCAATGCTGGGTACAGAAGGACATATGACAATAAGCACTATAATGAGAAGTGTAGAAGTTGAATAAAAACCACACAATTCTAAAGAAATAGTAAGAACAACTTACAACTAATGATTTATGAGAATTAATTTGGAATTGAAGAATTTATTATTATAAAACCACAAAATTCTAAAAATCAAGTAAGAACAACTTACAACTAATGATTTATGAGAATTAATTTGGAATTGAAGAATTTATTATTATAAAACCTCAAAACTCAAAGAACATAGTAAGCTCATCTAACCAACTTTGATAATCCAAAATATAACTTTAAATCAAGCCAAATAAACAAATTTGAATATATCAGAATTCAAATGAATAGTAAGGACAACTTACAGTACAGTTTGATAATGTTATAATGAATCAAGCAGATAAACAACTGAGAATAAATTTCCAAATTCTAAACAAAACAAGCACCTCTTATTAAACACAGTTATGAACTTATTATTGGAATATAAAAGAAAGATGCAACATCCATAAATTAGAAGAAACCATAGTGCTATAAAATGAATAAAAAAGGACAAGTGTAGACAGTCGACGATGAAAATAAGACAAGACTAGAAACAAATTTACTACAAATAACCTATCATGATTGTGAGAGAATCAACAACAACCGAAGATGCAAATACTTGTTATGTTTTAATTTAAATGAAGATAGTGAATGAAAAATGAAGATTAAGCAGTACTGATAAAGAAGGAAGGAAGATAGTACCAATAAAAAATAAAAAAATGTTATTAATATCGCCACAAGAAAATAAACATCTGAAAGAATCAATGGAAAGAAATATTTAGATCTGAGAAGTTAGACTGAGTGAACAATCCCAAGAATATATTATATTATTTTATTTATTTTAGTCGTGAATAGACTAGTGATTATTAAATGTGATTGACTGACGAGATAGCTCCAGCAATCGATATTATTTATGTATTATGTATTGTAAGGACAGCGGGGTATTAGGTCAAGAGAGCCCCCCGACTGATTCCAGAATATATGGTGATTAATTTGTTAGGGAAGTAACATGTTCAAGGGATAGAACACTTATAATTAAAGACAAGTATACCAGATCATAATAAGAATAACAAATGATAATATGAAAAAGAAGGTAATTGATAATTTCAACAAAAACAATATTTTATTAAAATGATCAAATTTGGTGGCAGGGTAATATGTAACATGACATTTAGAACAACATAATACCGTACCTGACTTAATGAAGACTTTGATTAAGAAGCTGACAAGAAGAACAATATCTTCAAAGATGATAGTGAAGAAGAACGACTAACAATTTTAGACTGACTAGTAAGACAACTGACCGTACCCAAATTAATGATTTAGGCTAAGTGATGCAGATATCTTCAAACCCCAACTATGACAATGAACTTTCAGTATTGACCAAACAAAGAATTGTAAAGACAAACAGTTTATGAACCAGGACTATAAAGAAACAAATGGTTTCAGTTGATGTATCATTAAATCCAAATAATCAAAATACAAAGTGAGGGATAATAGACCCAAACATATAATATTATGTAAGAGAAATATTGTTAAATAATTAAGTTAATCAATGTAACAAAAATATAGATACACAAGATTATAGATACAAGAACCATACAAAAAGGTCACAATAATATTCATAACAAGAGTAAAACCCAGATAAACAATAAATGTAACCAGATTATTAGAACTGTGTGGTGAGGTAGAGCAACAGCGTTCACTTTATTGTAATTTTTGTAACACAAAACATCAGTAAGTATACGGATGTTTAAACCCATATGAATAGTCAATACGACATGGACAGTGTCAGAATAAGTCATAAATTAGCTGACAAAGGACTAAATAATTAGTATAGGATTTGTTTTGTTAAATGTGCATGTTTTATGTTATAGCACAGTGTTTTATATAATAGTATTTGTGTTGTGTTTTTTGTATGAAGCAGGGGATACAGTTAGTTTAAAGGAATGCCAATTTTATGATATTAATTCCATTTTTTGTTTATGTTGTGTTTACAAATATACCAATAGAGCTGATATTAAGCCATGGTAAATAAATTAATTAACCAAGCAGAATGGACAATACAAAGATGTTTTGTTAAAGGTCAAACACCTATACAGTTTGAGTAGAAAACAACTATTGTGCAAGGAATTGGTATAATCATAGCCATGTGGACATGAATTTAAATATTAGAATAATATATATTTTGTGTTGTTAAAATAACGTTATATGTTAAACCATTTTGATGAATGTTAGAAGTTAATTTAATTGTTGTAGATGTTATAACATGATGATGAAAATAATACTATTACATAGGCCAGGTGAAGCCAAATTTAGTAAATTTTGAACAATTATATTAGAAATTTTGTAAAGCAAATGTGGAAAGGTAGATGTATTTATAGGTAATAATGTATACACGGAATATAGAACCAAAATAACACATATCAAGTTATTTAAGAAAATTCCAAATAACAAAATTGTAACATCCATAGTTCTTAAGCAAAAATAGGCATGTTTGGTGTCTAAATATAACACATGTGAAGATCAAAATAATGCTGATAATGGTTTTAAAATCCCATTCAGTATAGAAAAGTTACGTTATTTTAAAGATTTTGGACAAATTTAGATTCTGAAATAATAAAAGTTTATGACAATGTCTATTCGGATTGACCAACCAGGTTCCAAGTTTACCCTTAGCAACCAGAAATTTCGGATAAATAAAATGAGACTTCTTTGACAACGATCTTAGCAGATAGACGCGTTCTTAAATCGTCTTACATTATATGTTATAAAGTGTGAAAAAACAATACCAATAGATAAATACTGTTAGAACTACATTATACGAACGTTTTGCAACAACAGAAGACTACCCATTAGATGGATGAGAAGGAATAATAACCAGAAAGAAGATTTGAAGTGGACGAGGGACGAGAAGAAGACCTGACGTGTACGTGGGACCTATTTACAACCAAGAAAAGTACAAGAAGAGGATTTGGTGATCTGACATCTCATTATATCGTACTTCAACACATACACTTGTATACACGTATTTTAAGCAATAATCAACTGAATTACAGACACCATATAACACGAACACTAGAAACAACCACTAATAACACCATATAAGACTAACACCTTTTAAACACAACAAGAACTTTTAATTCACATAATAACTATAAAAGCCTGATTTAGACATAACCTTTTTAAAAACTGGCAACCACTATACGATTTCTGTGTGTACCTATCACTCTAACGTTGTAATATCCCATGATTGTGAACTTGTATTTTGATTAATAGTGTAATATTTTGTATAATTATAAATCCCCGAACCATATACGCCCTGAGATAATTGATATATTTTAATTTAAAACGTTAACAAAAAGCATTGTTTTGATCTAAAGAAGGAATACTGAACAGCTACTGCTGCCAACTGGTAAAGAAGACTTATATTTTGTACTACAATTGCGATTATTCTGTTTAAAAATTATTAAAACAAGTTAACCAGTGTTTTTTACGAATAAAGGATTCCACAAGGATATATGTTTGATGATAATTGTGAGTCATTATTATTGCCGTTACATTTAGTAAATAGAATTCACAGGTTGTAGCTGACCCGATAGTTGGCATCGGTGAGTGACGTCACGTAAAAGAAGCAGCGTAGTGGGAGTAAGCGGCAATTTATGAAATCATTCGCCGTTCAACATAATACATTTATAATTTACATCGACGACTCCAGTGCGAGTTTGTCGCTACATCATTTATCCATATTACAAGTCGACATTTCTAACGGACGGTGTATTCAAGTGTACGCTACATAAATACAAGTAAACTGATCCACAATAACATTGTATGTAACGAAATATTCTCTGGTTACAAATAGACGAAACCGAGGTGAGGCTACATCTCGATCTAAGTAACCCGATTATATTAAAACCACAAGAACCCCCTTAATTATCGTTACAAAATTGGCGCACCAACGTGAGAGGCGTGTAATTTAATATAAATTAAAGTATTATTAATAGACCAATAAACCAAAATAAACAAGATGAGAAAGCGAGAGGTATCGCGAAAACGAGCGGCCGAAACCGAGAAGGTAGACGAGTTAAATATGGAAGATAAAGAAGCGACACCGGTTGAGGAAATAGAAATTATAACAAGAAAGGATCCGGAGAAACAACCAGAAGAAACCACACAAACGGAAGGCGAGAAGACGCAAGAGATGTTCAAATGTATTATGGAATATTTAAACAGGACTTTAAGAAAAGGGAGGAAATGATGGACGAAATGAGAAAGGAATTGAAGGAAGATTTGAGTAAGAAGACGGAAGAAATAATAAATGATAATAAACTGTTTAGGGAAAAATTAAAAACGGACATTAAGGAAATGAGAAAGGAGATGAAGGAAAACTTCAGTAAGAACTTAGAAAAATTGCAGGAAGATTTGAGTAAGAAGACGGAAGAAATAATAAATGATAATAAACTGTGGAGGGAAGGATTAAGAAATGAGAGAACCAAAGAAATAAAAAATGATAGCAAACCCGAAACAGAAGAAATACCAAACGCCAAAACAGAGGATGCAGTAGTAGTATTACCTGAAAAGAAAACTAACGGAAACAAAGAAAATACTAAAGATAAGGAAGTGGAACCAATGAAGAGAAGAAGAACACATCCAAAGAAATTAATGAAAACAAAGGAAGAAATGGAGATGATGAACCAGGGTTTATTTGATGATGATAATATCCATATTACCAACCATGAAGAAATCGTGAGTTCCGGGAATAATGGAAGTAGATTAAGGGTAATCTCAGAGATGATTTACCAGCAGACAGTAGTTTACCACTGGGAAAGGACCAGAGGTAAACTGAATAAAACATGGGGACTAGATCAGTTTCAGCGCAGGACTGGACAGTGTATTCCAGAAGGATGGAAGTATGACATCTTACCAGACTGGGATGATGGCACAGATGAATCACCAGAATGTGTTTCATTAGAGTACCATCCAGGACAGTTCCAGTGTACAGGTGCACTAAAATGTATTCCTTCAGGGTGGATGTGTGATGGTGAACCAGATTATGGAGCTTCAGATAAGCAAATAATTAAGAATTCAGATGAAGATCCTCACAGATATTTTTCATGCAACACCACATATGGACCAGAGACGTACTGGTGTATAAAACACTATGATAGAGGGAGCCGAATAAGCTTAGCAGCCAACAAAGGAATAGCGGCTAGAAAAATGAAATACAAGACTAAGGCCAGAGATGTCACTAGTACCGGAACGATGATGAAGACTATGGTCATCCGGACAATGAGAGCAAATGAAGTGACAGACTACGGTTAAGTCTAATACTATACACCTCCACAAAAAGGGACTGATGTTATGATAACCAGCAACGGCGAAAACCATGTCAAAGAAAAAGAAATTATGAGCAACTGACCGACATAACGAAAATTACCAAAAGATCATCAATGCTGGGTACAGAAGGACATATGACAATAAGCACTATAATGAGAAGTGTAGAAGTTGAATAAAAACCACACAATTCTAAAGAAATAGTAAGAACAACTTACAACTAATGATTTATGAGAATTAATTTGGAATTGAAGAATTTATTATTATAAAACCACAAAATTCTAAAAATCAAGTAAGAACAACTTACAACTAATGATTTATGAGAATTAATTTGGAATTGAAGAATTTATTATTATAAAACCTCAAAACTCAAAGAACATAGTAAGCTCATCTAACCAACTTTGATAATCCAAAATATAACTTTAAATCAAGCCAAATAAACAAATTTGAATATATCAGAATTCAAATGAATAGTAAGGACAACTTACAGTACAGTTTGATAATGTTATAATGAATCAAGCAGATAAACAACTGAGAATAAATTTCCAAATTCTAAACAAAACAAGCACCTCTTATTAAACACAGTTATGAACTTATTATTGGAATATAAAAGAAAGATGCAACATCCATAAATTAGAAGAAACCATAGTGCTATAAAATGAATAAAAAAGGACAAGTGTAGACAGTCGACGATGAAAATAAGACAAGACTAGAAACAAATTTACTACAAATAACCTATCATGATTGTGAGAGAATCAACAACAACCGAAGATGCAAATACTTGTTATGTTTTAATTTAAATGAAGATAGTGAATGAAAAATGAAGATTAAGCAGTACTGATAAAGAAGGAAGGAAGATAGTACCAATAAAAAATAAAAAAATGTTATTAATATCGCCACAAGAAAATAAACATCTGAAAGAATCAATGGAAAGAAATATTTAGATCTGAGAAGTTAGACTGAGTGAACAATCCCAAGAATATATTATATTATTTTATTTATTTTAGTCATGAATAGACTAGTGATTATTAAATGTGATTGACTGACGAGATAGCTCCAGCAATCGATATTATTTATGTATTATGTATTGTAAGGACAGCGGGGTATTAGGTCAAGAGAGCCCCCCGACTGATTCCAGAATATATGGTGATTAATTTGTTAGGGAAGTAACATGTTCCAGGGATAGAACACTTATAATTAAAGACAAGTATACCAGATCATAATAAGAATAACAAATGATAATATGAAAAAGAAGGTAATTGATAATTTCAACAAAAACAATATTTTATTAAAATGATCAAATTTGGTGGCAGGGTAATATGTAACATGACATTTAGAACAACATAATACCGTACCTGACTTAATGAAGACTTTGATTAAGAAGCTGACAAGAAGAACAATATCTTCAAAGATGATAGTGAAGAAGAACGACTAACAATTTTAGACTGACTAGTAAGACAACTGACCGTACCCAAATTAATGATTTAGGCTAAGTAATGCAGATATCTTCAAACTCCAACTATGACAATGAACTTTCAGTATTGACCAAACAAAGAATTGTAAAGACAAACAGTTTATGATCCAGGACTATAAAGAAACAAATGGTTTCAGTTGATGTATCATTAAATCCAAATAATCAAAATACAAAGTGAGGGATAATAGACCCAAACATATAATATTATGTAAGAGAAATATTGTTAAATAATTAAGTTAATCAATGTAACAAAAATATAGATACACAAGATTATAGATACAAGAACCATACAAAAAGGTCACAATAATATTCATAACAAGAGTAAAACCCAGATAAACAATAAATGTAACCAGATTATTAGAACTGTGTGGTGAGGTAGAGCAACAGCGTTCACTTTATTGTAATTTTTGTAACACAAAACATCAGTAAGTATACGGATGTTTAAACCCATATGAATAGTCAATACGACATGGACAGTGTCAGAATAAGTCATAAATTAGCTGACAAAGGACTAAATAATTAGTATAGGATTTGTTTTGTTAAATGTGCATGTTTTATGTTATAGCACAGTGTTTCATATAATAGTATTTGTGTTGTGTTTTTTGTATGTACCAGGTGTAATAAAATAATTAATAAGTGATGTTGTGTGTTGATGATATAAGAGATTATGGAGTATGTGACTCTGATGTAATCAAGTCCAATGTAATATGTTGTATTGTAATGTGTTTATTTGGTGTGGCTCTCGACGTCTTACTGGCCTGAAACACTTCCTTAAGTTTCCCAGCTGGTCGAGTCCCAATGGTAGCAAGACCGGTCGAGTAGCGTAAAGTTGATGAAGAAATAGATATGCTCAGCTTCACCGAAAGTTTCAAAACAAAAATTATTGTTTTGAAGAAAATTAAAAAAAAAATTATGTTTATAAAAAAAAATAATAAAAAAAAATTTTAATTTTATTAATTAATTAATTAGGATCAATTAATTAATATAGGGCTGTGAAGTTTTAAACAGTGTAATGCTCTTCTGAAAATTTTTATTAAAGTTTTAGTATAATTTAAATAATCTATCACCACTCATAAGACTGTCTGTAAACCAATCGATATTTGTTTACCTTTCTATTTTTTTAGGTTATCTTCACTTACGGGTGGTAAAGTCCTTGTAGATTATCAATTAGAATTATATTATTGGTAATTAGTATTATTGAAGAAATAAAGAACTATTAAGTATTGAAAAGTATTAATGTTTTATTAAGTAACAGCAATATTGACTCTTATCGATTAGTATCGATTCTCAGGATATCGAAAAAAGTTACAAGTATATGTTATAAAAATTATATATGGTTCTTTAAACAGCCAGTTATTACCAAAGTCAGAGAAATCGGGCTTATATTTAAAAAGTATAACGTTACAATCAAATTAATAGTTATTAATAAACACAGACATTGAATAATAAATTGTAAATATAATGATTGTTTTCACCAAACAGCTGTGATGAACCAAGAAGAGGCACTGGGTTTGTCAAAGCAAATGGCCGCCGTCAAGTCGATGAAAATGTTGCTCGTTGCTGCTGCATTCCAAATAATGTATTTTGACGTAATATTCCTGTTCTTGTGTCTGCAAATCTCTTGTTATATGTTGTGTAGTGACTGGTGTAGTGATTCTGGGTTGTATTTAGTATGTCTGTGTAATTAAAAGTCAAACACTTTCTCCGATTCCGTCACTAATTTGGTTTAATGTATTATACAGTTTTCTAGTGTTTTATGGTGTTTTTCGGAGTAGATTTATATTGTTCTGTGTTATGGAGTGTTACTTGATCGTTTCTGTTATAATATGATAGTTTCAGAAGTATTTTACAAGTCACTCGCGATTTCGAAATAACTCACTATACACTCGCTTTGTATGACGATTATAGGTTAGGTTATTCACGTTATCAAAGGTATGTCATGTTAACCGTTCAACTACCAATAATTAACTAACTGTTTCCTTCAGTTTCAATTAAACTCTTAGCCCATATAATATTATCCTTAACATTGTTCAAAAATATTTTCACATCCTGTGTACATTTTACTATTTCACTATATGAATGCCTAAACTTTGGTTATTTGTCAATTTTATTCACTAGATTTGATTTAAATTAATCTTTCAGTTCATTCTGGTTATTTTCAGATTAAATAATGCCATTTTATAGTGTTTTCTGTCCAAAAAATAGTAATTTTACTTTCAGTTTGGGTATACTCTGAAGAGTCCAAAACATCAAAATTTACTTCCTGTCATTATATAAATTCAGCCATTTTATCAGTTATATTTAATATTAATAATTCTATATTGTATTAAAAGGTTCCTATTCCCTTATTTTCTGGTAATTAATTGAATTAGTTGTATTCTGAAACATTATTCTGAAATATATGACTCCCATGTCTAAATTTCTGAGTTTAGTCATTTTCACTTTTATTCATAATTCTGAATATAATTTATTAAAATCTCTCTAAATGGTATGTGCAATTATATGGCATGATCTCAAGTTTATTTTGTCTAAACCCCTTTTGTTTATTTGCATTTAATTGAGCAATTTCTCTGTTTTGATGAAGTTTGGTTTCCATTCTTTTGGCCTATGATTTTTTAACAATTTTTCTTACAAAATAATTTACAAACAATATATGATGTGTGATACCCTCTCTGACTTTTACAAATAGTATTATAAATTAAACATGTTTTTAAATTACACAAAAACAATTAGTATTGGTTACAATACAAACAATAGTTAAAACAAATAAAGAATATTTTTTTTTTTAAATAAATGGTTGTCTTCAAGTCAGACATTTTGCAACACAATCCTTATTTCTAAACATGGAAATATGGCTTACAAAAAAGGTTTTTTACTAACTAACATCTTAATTACTCTCTACTATTTACAAGTGGTAACTATTTTTATAGTTCTGATGTTAGTTGTTTCAGACCCAAACAAATGGCCTTATATCTAAAACATTTTTAAACATTCTTTTACTATATACATAAAAACCTTATATTTATATTCTTATTTCTAACTATTATTATAAGTAGGATTCTACAGTTTTTATACTGTCTTTTACATTGTCTTTGGGGAATTGTACCCTGTCATTAACAAATAAATAGTATTAATTGTTCAAAAGGTATTATGAACTCTGTTTTCCTTTTTTCATGTAAAACAAAATGTTATTTTAAACAGATTCATGTCTTATGAACAACATATTGTCACAGTACATATTTTAAGTCATTGAAAAATGCATATTTCATTGCATCCAATGTTTGTGATTGCCAAGAATGAAACACAAGGTTCATTTTTTATAATACCCAAAACTATCACTGGTTCACTTTGCACTTATATATTATGTTAATGCTAAATGGTCGTATAGTCTTATTAACATAATAAATTGGTTAGCGTTTTTTCAATGGAGATTTGTTCCATGGGTACTATATTATTGTTTCATCTTAGTTCACAGGAAACTTTTACTTTATACACTCCTCTCTCTTAAATTTATATACATGTGGTTTTTTTTCGTTATACTTTTATTTTTAAATATTTGTTTTGGGGATATAGGGATTTGGGTGTCTTTTATAAGAGCATGACATCTTCTTCAGGATGCTGCCCTCTTCTTCTTTCTTCAGTCTTCTTTTCTCCTGCCTTCTGGGACTGGTATCTTCTCCATCTTCTTCTTGTTTAGAAATACACCACCTGTATTGGTTGATCTTGGCTTATTTTAGGGTTTCTATTCTATTTATTCTCCCTCGTTGTGGGTTTGGTCATATTCTGTACTGCTTGGTTATTTACTTTTTACCTTCCTGGGTTATACCTTGAAAACCTTTGGTTATGAGACTGGTCTTGGATGACTCATCACTAGTAATTCCTTTTATTTTAACTTGTATTTTCTTTATAATAATGATTTCTTTCCACAGTTGCTATGAATTAATCTTTTTATATTAAACTTAGTGCTTTCTTCCAAATTTAAATATTATAACTTCATTATTCTAATGATCAATTGCCATTCAATATTATGCTTATATCTGTCATGTTACACAGGGGATACAGTTAGTTTAAAGGAATGCCAATTTTATGATATTAATTCCATTTTTTGTTTATGTTGTGTTCACAAATATACCAATAGAGCTGATATTAAGCCATGGTAAATAAATTAATTAACCAAGCAGAATGGACAATACAAAGATGTTTTGTTAAAGGTCAAACACCTATACAGTTTGAGTAGAAAACAACTATTGTGCAAGGAATTGGTATAATCATAGCCATGTGGACATGAATTTAAATATTAGAATAATATATATTTTGTGTTGTTAAAATAACGTTATATGTTAAACCATTTTGATGAATGTTAGAAGTTAATTTAATTGTTGTAGATGTTATAACATGATGATGAAAATAATACTATTACATAGGCCAGGTGAAGCCAAATTTAGTAAATTTTGAACAATTATATTAGAAATTTTGTAAAGCAAATGTGGAAAGGTAGATGTATTTATAGGTAATAATGTATACACGGAATATAGAACCAAAATAACACATATCAAGTTATTTAAGAAAATTCCAAATAACAAAATTGTAACATCCATAGTTCTTAAGCAAAAATAGGCATGTTTGGTGTCTAAATATAACACATGTGAAGATCAAAATAATGCTGATAATGGTTTTAAAATCCCATTCAGTATAGAAAAGTTACGTTATTTTAAAGATTTTGGACAAATTTAGATTCTGAAATAATAAAAGTTTATGACAATGTCTATTCGGATTGACCAACCAGGTTCCAAGTTTACCCTTAGCAACCAGAAATTTCGGATAAATAAAATGAGACTTCTTTGACAACGATCTTAGCAGATAGACGCGTTCTTAAATCGTCTTACATTATATGTTATAAAGTGTGAAAAAACAATACCAATAGATAAATACTGTTAGAACTACATTATACGAACGTTTTGCAACAACAGAAGACTACCCATTAGATGGATGAGAAGGAATAATAACCAGAAAGAAGATTTGAAGTGGACGAGGGACGAGAAGAAGACCTGACGTGTACGTGGGACCTATTTACAACCAAGAAAAGTACAAGAAGACGATTTGGTGATCTGACATCTCATTATATCGTACTTCAACACATACACTTGTATACACGTATTTTAAGCAATAATCAACTGAATTACAGACACCATATAACACGAACACTAGAAACAACCACTAATAACACCATATAAGACTAACACCTTTTAAACACAACAAGAACTTTTAATTCACATAATAACTATAAAAGCCTGATTTAGACATAACCTTTTTAAAAACTGGCAACCACTATACGATTTCTGTGTGTACCTATCACTCTAACGTTGTAATATCCCATGATTGTGAACTTGTATTTTGATTAATAGTGTAATATTTTGTATAATTATAAATCCCCGAACCATATACGCCCTGAGATAATTGATATATTTTAATTTAAAACGTTAACAAAAAGCATTGTTTTGATCTAAAGAAGGAATACTGAACAGCTACTGCTGCCAACTGGTAAAGAAGACTTATATTTTGTACTACAATTGCGATTATTCTGTTTAAAAATTATTAAAACAAGTTAACCAGTGTTTTTTACGAATAAAGGATTCCACAAGGATATATGTTTGATGATAATTGTGAGTCATTATTATTGCCGTTACATTTAGTAAATAGAATTCACAGGTTGTAGCTGACCCGATAGTTGGCATCGGTGAGTGACGTCACGTAAAAGAAGCAGCGTAGTGGGAGTAAGCGGCAATTTACGAAATCATTCGCCGTTCAACATAATACATTTATAATTTACATCGACGACTCCAGTGCGAGTTTGTCGCTACATCATTTATCCATATTACAAGTCGACATTTCTAACGGACGGTGTATTCAAGTGTACGCTACATAAATACAAGTAAACTGATCCACAATAACATTGTATGTAACGAAATATTCTCTGGTTACAAATAGACGAAACCGAGGTGAGGCTACATCTCGATCTAAGTAACCCGATTATATTACAACCACAAGAACCCCCTTAATTATCGTTACAATATTAACAATTATAATTTAATACCTTAACTAATTACACACTGTTTAACAATTGTTTGTGTGATAAATACTACTTCACTACTGTCAATCCTGATTGACCGCTTTTTAATCTGAATAATAGCACACTTTTAAACTGTAGTTTGTGTGACTATCATTTGACCACTTTTTATGTGTTTATCACCACTTGTAGCACTATAAGAGGTTGTTCCTCTTTTTCCACTTTAATTTATAATAGTACAGATTTTTATTGGCCTATCATGCCTATAGTTCACACACATTTTATATTGTGTAATGATTGTACTCTTTATTGGTTTTACTGGTTTATTTATTTAAGGTTTGGTTATAGTTTTTTTATGTTAATTTTTATTGATTTACTGCCCTATCCTACTGGGTAATGTCTGGCTATGTTTTGTTAGTCATAGTTAGGTCAATGGTTGATGTTGTTGAGTCATATTTGGTTCATTCATGATCTTCAAAATTTGATAGCTTCTGTTGATTAGTTGTTGAGCATTGTTTTTGGTTCCATCCCTGGATAGGGTTTCATTGATTTTTTTTTATCATTTATAATTATTTTTACAGCGTTCTGTTTCGTTACAATATACATGTATTTTAGGAACATTAAGTCCTGTTTTTCTTCAGGTAGGAAAATTTAATACTATAAACTTGAGTAAGGCTACTCAGGCTACCTTTTTTTAATGAATGCAGGGAAGAATCGGGCAGAATTCAGAACAGTAGGATGTAAGTCTTGAACTGGAAAAAAGTAGTTTCTTAACAACTGCCTGTCATGCAAAGGAAGAATAAAAACATTACCAAAGTATGTTTGGTATTTATACCTCACTGATGAAGGAGCAAACTACTCCGAAATGTGTGTATGAGGATATAACAAAAAGTGAGTTTTTTCACAAGTGAAAGTGCATTTAATTATTAATTACCGTACCAAAGTATCTGCAAGATTATATATACGACTTACCTAAATTAGACTAATCTCAATAACTTACAGACCCGGTAAAGTAACAAGGTATAATTTTTTTTAAGATTCTAAATTTAATTGATCTGTGCATTATAAAAGGGACCTAAACTCTTGGACCATATAAAGCTGAAGCTTCTCCAATGAGTAGGACATTGCTGCAAATACGGAAGACAGAGTCCCAAAAATGTGTATAGTAGCCAAACAGCCAGTGGAAAACTGAGAATGCAGTGGAGCGGTGGTTTAGCAATGGATGCTAGAAAAATGATAAATGCTAGAGTTTGGAAGAGAGGTACATTGAACCAGGAGCCTAGAAAAAGTCAGTTGAGTAGGCCAGGGCTATAGCACCATTGCAAGACGAAGAAGAAATTTAATTAGACAGGAACTTAAGAGACGTTTCTAAGATAATTATATATTTTAAATGGTATAAATTGTCCCGATTCATTGAAACAGTTAGCAGTTCGTTATATGTGCGATACAGCCACCACTCCAACTTTGTGTAGGACATGGTAAGAATGTCCACTGTTCTTGTGGACATAGGAATAAAAATAAATTTTATTTCTTCTATTTATATTATGTTTACAATATATTTATCGATATTTATAATGTATGAAGATATGATGAAAACTTTTACAGCTAAGAAAGCCTGTAAAGTTAAGTTGTAGATCATATTTTGTATATACAGAATTCATTTAAAATTCCGTATGTCTGTCATAATGTTTCTGTTGTATGACTGTCATATATAAAGTACCTGATGTGTAAGCTTAGGAACAATTCAGTATTTTTATACTTAATATTATTTTTGTATTATTAAGTACTCTTGGGTCATTCCAAGTCAAATCATCCAGGGGTGTTCACCCCAGCCTCTCAGATTTTCATGAAATTTTTTTTACAGCATCTATGGACAAATATAACAACTCATATTTTTCATTTTTGCCAAATTCGTTTTAGTTTTTTTAAAATGATTTGTTGAAAAAAAGTCCATTTTTAGCTGATTTGATAGTCACGGTGTGAGATCTAAAGAGCACTTTTCAATAAAAACTCTTCTTGTATGGTTATTATTTAATATTAAGTTATGAAACTCACAATACTTACTTGAAATTTCACAATGATTTCACTTGTTTTTCCACTTCAAAGTTGGCAATTCTGAATTTTGTTCTCCGTGCAGGCTTTTATGTAAATATAATTATCTTGTTGATTCATCCTCTTCATTCACTTTATTAAATTTATTAATATATATAAACTTTCACGTATGAAATTACTATTAGTTGTCACTTCCCCAAACGTTTCGAGGTGATGTTCCTCTTCCTCAGTGGGAGTAATACTGAATGTCGATTACAGAATAACCGTTACAGACTATAGGTGTGTGTGGTGGGGGTTGATGGTGGGAAGGGATTGGCGCTGAGGTTCAAATTGTGTGTTTGGATCAGTGTATTGAATAGTGTATGTGATTTATAATGTAATTGTTCATTTAATATGTTGTTTGGTTGTAGTGTGTGATATCTGTATATTTCAAATTGTTCAGCTGTGTTTAGTTTTCTACTTTTAGATAAGTAGTGTAATATTTCCATGTTGTGTTCTATGTTTGTGTAACTGTGGTTTTCGTTGTGTAAATGTGTGGCAAATGTGGAATGTATGTAGTTTGTGGTGAGGGCTTTTAAATGTTCTGAAAATCTGGAAGAAAAAGATCTTCCTGTCTGGCCGATGTAGAATTGGTGACAATCATTACAATTTAATTTATAAGCCCCTGTTTTGCTGTATGTGTCGTGTCTTTGTTAGTATTATTTATGTGTTTTCTAATGGTGTTGTTGGTTCTGTAGGCTACTTTATAATTGTGTTTCCTAAATGTGTTTGCAATTTTGTGTGTATTGGAATTGTAGTATGTGAGTGTGATGTATTTACTGTGTGCTGTTGGTCTGATGTGTTTTACTTTTTGTGTTTAGGATTCGTTTGTGTAGTTTATTTATTAATTCGGGGTTGTATCCATTTTTGACTGCTATATATTTGATTGTGTTTAATTCATCTTGGTAGTCAGGTGTGCTTAGGGGTATTGAAATGAGCCTATGGAGCATGTAGTTGAAAGCTGCATGTTTGTGTTGAGTTGGGTGGTTGGATGAGTTATGTATGACCATGTCTGATGTGGTGGGTTTCCTGTATATTTTGTATGTATGTGTATTGTTTGTTTTGGTGATTGTAAGGTCTAAGAAGTTTATGCTATTATTTAGTTCTATTTCAAGTGTGAATTTTAATTTATGGTGTATAGTGTTAATGTATTTGTGGAAATTTTCTATTTGTCTTTTGTTGCCGTTGTAAAGTAGTAAAATGTCATCAACATACCTGTGTCAATATATTATTTTATTGGTGTATTTGTTGTTGTTCAGTATGTGTTTCTGTTCTGTGGTGTGTACAAATATTTTGGCTAGTATACCTGATATAGGGGAGCCCATGGGTAGTCCATCTGTTTGTGTGTAAAACATGTTGTTGTGTGCGAAATAATTTTGATCTGTGATAATTTTAGTTAGATGGATGATCTCTTTTATGTGTGTTTCAGGTGTGTTATTTATTTTTAGTAATTGTTCTAATGTAGTTATGGTTTCTTTTATGGGAACATTGGTGTATAGGAACATTGGTGTATAGGTTTGTTATGTCAAATGAAGCTAGTGTGGAATTGTGGGGAATGTGTACATGTTGAGTTTTATTCACTAGGTCTAAATTATTTTTGACAGTGGTGTTGTTTGTTAAATTTATGCTATTTCTGATTAATTTATCTAACTAAATGTCTAGCTATTTTGTGTACACTGATCCAAACACACAATTTGAACCTCAGCGCCAATCCCTTCCCACCATCAACCCCCACCACACACACCTATAGTCCGTAACGGCTATTCTGTAATCGACATTCAGTATTACTCCCACTGAGGAAGAGGAACATCACCTCGAAACGTTTGGGGAAGTGACAATGAATAGTAAGTTCATACGTGAAAGTTTATATATATTTTTAGTAATTGTTCTAATGTAGTTATGGTTTCTTTTATGGGAACATTGGTGTATAGGAACATTGGTGTATAGGTTTGTTATGTCAAATGAAGCTAGTGTGGAATTGTGGGGAATGTGTACATGTTGAGTTTTATTCACTAGGTCTAAATTATTTTTGACAGTGGTGTTGTTTGTTAAATTTATGCTATTTCTGATGCAATGACTGTCCAGCCACATACACTGGTATTACGTCCCAATATTTACATAAGAGAATTTATCAACATAGGTATGATTGCCATAAAAAAACCCATAATGATAACCCCAACGCTTTAGTATCTCACCATTTAAACACCGGTCATGAATTTGACTTCAACAACACCCAAATTAAATATTACGAAAATAATTATTTCAAAAGGTGCGTACTGGAAATGATTCAAATTAAAAGTGACCCTCACTCCATTAATTTTCGCACTGATACTCAAAACCTCTCATCCAGTTATGCTCAACTTATACACACCGTCAAAACATGAATTTGAAGAAATATTCAGTAGTCTCCCTACAGGATGTGTTGGTCATTAGTGGCCAGCTTGTCGTTGGATATTAATTAGTGTCACACTCCCCCCTAGTGCAAATCTTTCTCAACTGTCTTCCGAACACATGTTACTTAATTTCCTACAAATGTACAAGGGTCGTCTGTTCTGCTTTATAATAAGGTGTTGGTCAGGGAAAATTTACAGTTGTGTGTTTGGTGTCTGCAACAATTGTAAGTGTCTCACTGATCATATTATTAGTATTAGCTAAGAAACATATAACATTTCTTATAGACACATAGTCGATCAGTTTTAAACTCAGTACAGTGGGCATCTCCGTTGTGCATAATTTACACTTAGATGATAAAAATAAGTCAATAAAGTAGTGTTATATGTATGTATGGATTCTCGAATGTGTAGTTGACTTGTGAGGTTGTTTTGTTGTGTGTGTGTGTGTGTGTGTGTGTGTGTGTGTGTGTGTGTGTGTGTGTGTGTGCGTATGTAATTCTAGCGTGTGTGTATGTACACGTCTACGTGTTAGATTTGTGGTATATATCTGTTTAGAATAGAGAGAGAGAGAGAGAGAGAGAGATATTGAGGGATCATGTGTGAGAGATTATGACCGACATATATTTGAACTACATTGACTATGGTACTCTGTATAGACCAAGTTCCAGGTCAATAACATTGACCAAAATGTAAATATTAAGTAATAACCATTTTCATATAATAGATCTGTTATCTATAATGTTGTGTTATAAAGTCTGTAACCCTTTAATACAAGTTGGTAAATCATTTCTGTTATCGTGTGTATAATTCTCTATTTATATGAGGATGATAGTGTAATAAAAATGGTGAGTGTTTTAGAGTGCCAATCGTGGACAATGACAAATGAGAGGGAGAGAGAGAGAGAGAGAGAGAGAGAGAGAGAGAGAGAGAGAGAGAGAGAGAGAGAGAGGGGGGGGAGAGAGTGAATGAAGAGATATAATGAGAGGGAGAGAGAGTGAATGAAGAGAGATAATGAGAGGGAGAGAGAGAGAGTGTGAGAGCGAAGGGTGGAAGAGTGAGAGAGAGAAGAAGGAAGACAGTGAGTGAGATGTAGAAGAGAGAGAGAGAGAGAGAGAGAGAGAGAGAGAGAGAGAGAGAGAGAGAGAGAGAGAGAGAGAGAGAGTGAGTGAGTGGGGTGATAGTGAGTGATAGATCGATTTCAGGTTAGAGTGAGAGGCTGGGTGGACTGGCGGGGGGAGCATGGGTGAAAGAGAAGGGTGATTGTGGACGCATACATAAATTACATTATTCTATAGTACTCTTGACTATATTTTACAATATGATTACAATTACCGTATTATCCAAGTTTACCTGTTAGTAAAATTTACCAGAAACTTTTGTGTGTAACCTTTGTCAACTATCTGATTTAAGTCGTAATGTTTTACAATATTGTGTAAATTGTATGTTTCTAAATTATGATTGTTTGCTAACACCAGTAGGGAGTGAAACATGGTAAAAATAACTTTTAATAATTACGTAGTGAACATCCCCTAATCTGTTTTAGTTATAGGTAATATATTACTTTGCTATATGTTGACTGTTGTAGGTATAAACAATTTTTGTACCAATCTAATATCCAATTGTTGGTTACTGTTTGTTTAATTAATTAAAATAACATTATATTTAGTAATTTAAATTGTAATACTGTATAAATTAAGTTCTCTCATACTATAATTTGCTCGCTTTCTTAAAGATAATTTGAAGATGTAAACAAACTATCATAAGTCTTCACATAAAAAATGATACATACATACACACGCACACACTCACATCACCAACACGTTCACCCAAATATTTAATTGTTTCGTTGTGTTTGATATTTCTATTGTATTTCATACACAAGTCCTGAAGATGACAATAAATATTGTCGAAACGTCGACGCAAAATTACTAAAAGTTGTATTATTGACCGATCCTCACTAACTATCCACTAAAACATTCACTGATTGACGGTCACTAAAAATTTAAGGATTTATATATATTAATAAATTTTATGTAAATGTTTATAACTTTTTTCTGTCTGGTCCTATGAAGCTGAAAAAGGTCTCATTTGAAAGAGGATGAAATGTAATGTAATAGCATAAAATAAAAGTCATGGGTATTTAATGACATCATTTTATAATTTAAGTACAATGTTTATATTTGATATTTCATTGAAATATTTTGCATAGTACTCTATCTTGTGTGGCCAATGAGGATTTTTTTTTTTTACTTAAGGTATGCTTATATTTTTCTGTACTAAAACCTTCAGTTAAAATTAGGCTTATCTGTGTAACAAGGCCTAACTAATTGTCAAAACTAAAAAAGTATAGATTTTAAAGATGTGTCCGTATTTTAAAAATAATATCTTGCTTAGGTATTTACTTGTTGAGTTAGCTTACCTTTTCAGTCTTAAATGGTATTACAGGATATTTATAATATATACAGGTGCTTCTTGATTGATATGAAACTCAATTTTTGCTTGCTCAGGCAGCATTAATATTTTAAATACTTTTTTGGATAGTCTGAAAAGCATTTGGCGCACCTAAGCACTTAATTCAGGTACATCTATGCAGCAAATATTGTTTGTAAAAGGGACCCAGCACTTATTCTCTTTCCCAACATTTCTGTGTTCTGGCCAAAAAAAAGTTTTTGATGGCCAGTGAGGATGCATAAAATTGATGTAAGCATCTTGTGTGACAGTACGGGAAATCCTGATGTCGGATTTATGGTACGAATGGTATCAAATTATTGTATTTCATTATTTTGCACACACATACATGGGTAGGACTATTTCCCTTTGTAAAAAGACAACGACGCAGATTTCAGCAAAGCGGAACGATTCCAAGGTCAGGAGCGGATGTGTGAAACAGAACGCATACAATGGCTGCATAAGTGAACACAGACTCTCAATATAAATTTTTCGTTGGTCCATAAGGTGGGACGTCATTAAAAATATAATAATGACGTAACCACAATGACAAAAAACAGGGCGTTAGCCCGTTCGAAACAAAAGAACAATGACATGATGCACTCACACATACGAAAAAATGTACATTGCATCCGCCCAGTCTTCATACTACAGCCGAGGCGACAACACCTTGTAAAAGGTCGTCCGGCAACTACTACCAGCAAAAGTGTAAATTCCAGCAAAATGTAACAATAATTTCAATTAGTGATCAAAATGTAAAAAACAGAGTTTAAATTCAGTGTAATAACCAACAGAAATCTAATCAACATGCAGTAAAACTATGGACAATACAGGCCGGCGAAGAGGAGATTCCAAAAGGGCTACGCCACTTCAGAAACAGGAAAGTGCACTAATCCCTTTATTAATTACAATAAGCAATTGAGCTCAACATGCATAAGTCAATTTAATTACAATTGTAACTACTTCAAAGAAAAGTGAGTGTGTGTGTGTATGTGTCTGAGTAAATATATATAACCGGCTATTAACTAGGCGAGACGCCATGAGCGTTGGTTTGTGTTTTTTGTTTGTTTTATAAAATTAATCTGAAAATTTAAATGATCAGTTTAGCAGAGCTGCAGCTTATTTTAAAGTCTTTTGGGAAATAAAATTAAATGTCTAGGGTAACTAAAGGAGAATTATTAATTGTGTATAGAGGCGGAAGTATGAACGCCATTTTGTTTTATGGAATATGCCAGTAGCCATTTTGATGTCATGACAATGCTTCATGCAATTCAGAATATATTAAATTGAGAAAACTTTATTAAGTTTCATTAACTTCATTCATGGAAAATTAAAATTGATTCTAAATCCAAAAACATGTATGGATATAACATAGCTTCAATACATGTGGTGGATAGTTCACTACCTGTCATGACAATGGTTATACACTCAATACGTATGACTACATGATTTCCTTTTTAAGACTTACATACACTTCACAATTTACACACAAGACAGTTACATAGACACACTGATAAATAACTGAGAGACTTCCTCAGTGAAAATAAAGGAACGATGCATGACTCCTTCTAGCAAGGCTGAGAATTGCCTTCACACAGTATAGTTTAAGTAAGTGGCAATTCACCAGCTGTAGCTTAACACATTTCGTTTTTATATATATATATATTTTTTTTATAATTGCGTTTTGCATATAATGTATCACTATCACCTACTAATTATACTTGTAAGGAGCTGTCCTCACTATAAAAAATATTATTTCAGATGCCAGACTTGTTCAACAGTATTTTGAAAGAAAAAACTATTGTTCAGATATAAATTCGTAATCAACAAATAAACTGGGATTGCAGGATATTAAGTAATGTAAAGATGATTAAGCAAAAGTCTTTTTCTTTTTTTTTTTTTATATGTTAAGTCAGCTAGCCATGTCACTACTTGACCAGAGTATCAAGTGGTACAGATGGAACAGATATGCGCACCAAAAAAATTAAGTTAATTCACCATTTAACCGAAGTAACACTGTCCACAGTCTAGAATTATTGCTCTGATCATTATAATAAAAGTTTACTTGCACAGCATACACCAGAAAGGTTCATCAGAGACACACCTTTCATTTTGGCCGGAGCATGCACGTTACATATTTACGGCGTTCCTTCATCTTCTTCACATTTCTTTTTTTTTCTGATCATTTGGTCATGGTTGAGCGAGCCGGAGACACCCAGGGCACACCTTAGTTCTTAGCCAGCCATGGTAAATAATTTACGCCCAGTATTACAAAAGAACAACTAAATTTTCTTTCATCACATGCAGCCGGCTTGAAAGCAGAAACCAGACGAGACCGTCTGACAAGCTTACTGCCTTCTCAACAACCACCACGCCGCCACTCCGCGAGGCAGGAAAATGCAGTTGCCCGATCTCTCTAGAGATAGCGCGACTATACAGTAATTTGACTTAATAATTTTTTGTATGTTGCCGTAACAAAATTCCTAAGTTACGGCACAGGCGGATAACCGAGACTCTACTGTATTTCGGTTTTGGGTAGTGGATGGAAATAATGGAAGCACCTTGTGCCAATAACAGTTTTATGATCACTAAAACGCAAAGTTAACATAGGTTCTACATTTTTTACATTGTCTGTATTGATGAATTGAAATGTTATTTTTGAAAAATGCTGGTCACAGGTCACAAATCTTGAACATTTCTTCTGGTGTACAAATCTGATCTTTATACAGCAATTTTTTTCTACAGTTGTCACAGATCTTTTTTGCAGGAATTAATATTATTCCTATTTTTCTTTTTACTTCTTTAGCATATATAAGAGATATTGGTCTTACCCTGCTTTGATGACCTTTTTGTGGACGTTCTTGGGTCGCAAACACTTTTTTGGTTATTTTCATAATATTCAGTATAGTAGAGATAATGATGTAAACATAAATTGTAACTAGGTGTCAATGTTTTTCCTAACCTCCATAAGAATTGTTTAACTTCATCTGGTAAATTTGAAACCAACAGTATTTCTTTCTCATCTGTAAAATTTGTGTTGTGACAAACAGAATGAGTGATCAGCACCACATTACACTGTTCTTTATGTACTAACAACTCTTCATCTGAACTCATGATTATACATCTTTGTTTTAAACTGCACATTAATGGTTATCAATGAAACTTAATAGTACTAAATCAGACAAAATGATTGTTGAACCAGAATCACATGAATCAGATTACTCACTGTAGTTTGTATGTTTGTTCCAAACCCTACTGTCCCCTATTACACTGTATAAATTTATAGATTATAAAAAAACTATTTTACACAAAACCACTTCAAACAATGTAGCCTATACACTTTTTTACAATGAAATAATTATGCACTGTTTGTATGCTACTGCAACTGTCACAACAGTGTCACAGAGCAAACTGAGGCTTAATGTAGCCTACCTCTGACTGGCTGCCTGTACAGTCATGTGGTATTCATGTTGTAACTTGTAGTCCTGCCCTGTTGTAAGTCAGTCATGCAAAATATTTCAATGAAATATCAAATGTAAACTTTGTACTTAAATTTAAATGATGACATTAAATACCCATGACTTTTATTTTATGCTATTATAGTACATTTCATCCTATGCCTATAAAGAAAAGTGTTATATTGAACTAATTTTGGAGCTAGATGATGACAACCTTGGAGCTAGATGATGACAACCAAGATGCTTACATCAATTTTATGCATCCTCACTGGCCATCAAAAACTTTTTTTTGGCCAGAACACAGAAATGTTGGGAAAGAGAATAAGTGCTGGGTCCCTTTTACAAACATAATTTGCTGCATAGATGTACCTGAATTAAGTGCTTAGGTGGGCCGAATGCTTTTCAGACTATCCAAAAAAAGTATTCAAAATATTAATGCTGCCTGGGCAAGCAAAAATTAAGTTTCATATCAATCAAGAAGCACCTCTATATATTATAAATATCCTGTAATACCATTTAAGACTGAAAAGGTAAGCTAACTCAACAAGTAAATACCTAAGCAAGATATTATTTTTAAAATACGGACAAATCTTCTTTAAAATCTATATTTTTTTAGTTTTGACAGGTAGTTAGGCCTTGTTACACTGATAGGCCTAATTTTAACTGAAGGTTTTAGTACAGAAAAATATAAGCATACCTTAAGTCAAAGAAAATCCTCATTGGCCACACAACATAGGATACTATGCAAAATATTTCAATGAAATATCAAATATAAAATTTGTACTTAAATTATATAATGATGTAATTAAATACCCATGACTTTTATTTTATGCTACGTATTATATTACATTTCATCCTCTTTCAAATGAGACCTTTTTCAGCCTCATAGGACCAGACAGAAAAAAGTTATAAACATTTACATAAAAGCCTGTATGGAGAAAAAAATTCACAATTGCCAACTTTGAAGTGGAAAAACAAGTTTATATGAGTCTAAATGTTATTTTTGACTTTATATTTGGAATCCTTGTGAAATTTCAAGTAAGTATTGTGAGTTTCATAACTTAATATTAAATAATAACCATACAAGTAGAGTTTTTATTGAAAAGTGCTCGTTAGATCTCGCGCCGCGACTAACAAATCGGCTAAATAATGGACTTTTGTTTTCAAAAAATCATTTTAAAAAAACTAAAGCGAATTTGGCAAAAATGAATAATACGGGTTGTTATATTTGTCCATAGATGCTGTAAACAAATTTTATGAAAATCTGAGAGGGTGGGGTGACAAAGTTTGTTCTGGTTGGATGATTTGATTTGGAATGACCCTCTTTTGTAAACACAATCTGTTTATTGAACAGCCATACAAATCCTCAATAGATCTCTCCTCTTGTTTGTCTTCCTTGCAGCAAGTTTGAAACAAAATATCAAATACACTTGATAAGAATAGTTGTTATTAAAGGATGTAATTTGTAGCATGTTTCTTGTTGTCCCAAGTTTGCTGTAACAACTGCTAACAAATAGATATAGTAAATAAGTCTTATAAAGAAGAAGACATTACTCTAAAACCTGTGTACAAGTTATTATTCAAAGTGTTTATTGGACATTTTTAATAGAAATGTTGACATTAATTTGAACTGTAAGCAGTAGAATTCTTTAGATGTAAAATGTGAACCTAAGTTTTCATTCGGTAACGTGAACCAACATGTTGGTAGGGGTATTGAGTATGGGGGGGGGGGACATCAGGATATAATCTTGTTCCAGGTGAAATATATAGTAAGCTCGTCCATGGTTTGTATAAGTGATGAGTTGTTTCCTGTATGTGAATACTATTTCTTTTATAAAGTTGCTAAACTGCTACATTTTTTTTTTTTTTGTTCAGACAAAGCTTTTCATCATCTCTGACATCATCAGGTCTTGAACAACGATCTGATGATGTCAGAGATGACGAAAAGCTTTGTCTGAACAAAAAAAAAAAAAATTGTAGCAGTTTAGCAACTTTATAAAAGAAATAGTAAGGATGGCTGCTAATTCAAATAATATGAAGAATGTATGTGAATAATTTTATGGAACAATGCCAAAATTGTTAGCAATTATGAAAAACAGTATAAACGCACATGCAAGGAAGCTTCATTTGTAACTTGTACTGATAACTGTGTAAGTCAGAAGATTATGATATATTAAATATATGTTTACACACAGAGTTACAGTATGTTTATTTTTCTTAGTACCTTCTGGTCAAAGCTTGCATTGCCTCTCACTGGAGGAGCATTTAAACAGTTAGGTTTGTGATTTCTTTTACACTGGTTAGGTTTCTTTTTCTGCATTTCACTGCAGTTGTTTCTTTCTGCATTTCACTGCAATTGTTTCTTTCTGTTTTTCACTTACAGTCTCTGCGTATTCACTGGAAAACTGGATTCTGGGGCAGAAAACGTTTTACTTGAGATATGTGTTGTTATTAGTAGAACGAATCCCTTGATTAGTAGAATTTTTCTTTTTCAAACAATCATGTGATCTGAAGACAGATAAGAAAATGATGTAATCATACTACTCTAAGACATCATTCATGTATTGTATTTGTTCATGCTTACTTATAATACAAGTTTATGAACTACCGTATGTTTTTTCTCTGTCATCGTTCACTGTTTATTTTTGTAGTAAGCTTAATTTGTTACATCATTATCAAGTGTCTAATCAGCACAGCAGCCTAGCACCAGCACCAGCACTGTCGTCCTCACCGTTTGCTCATTCTCTACTCCAGTGGAGTGTACCGTAACCCCAGTATTAATTCCCTATCATGTTACAAACCACTATATGTGTCATTAAACTTGTACTGCAGTAATAATTTTTTTGACATGATAAACTGTACATTCAGTGTCAAACACATTTTAATATTAATTCATTTTTCACCAAAGTTTTTACATTGTTTCTATATTTCTAATTTTTCCCTATAATTTCCATCTCTTAATGTGTCTTCTATTTTTGATATCGTATACTTTTCAATGGATCTACAAATTTGTGTATTTCATAAAATGCCATGCACATAACGAATAGGTGAGTCTAGCTTTCTCCCTTCTTGTGTATTCCCTCAGACATGTGTTGTCAATTTTGTGTAACTTCCTCTAAATTCCGATCCTCTTTGTCTGTCTTTTTGTATGTACTATTCACTACGTTGTTAGAGCCAGGACGATGTAAATTGAACACGAAGGTCTCGATGCGCAGTAGACAAACACCTCGTTGCGAGGTTAACAAAATTTCATTCACTTTGCACAAGCGCCGAACAGTTTTGTGCAGTGTTTCATAGCGTGAACATCAGCTGCAACAAGACTGGCAAAAACAATGGAAGCATGTGTGTGACAGATAGTGAAATAATATGGAAATGAAACAGTGAACGTTGTAGCGTTGTCTCCCCTCTCTTCTCTCTAGGTAACTTAGCTATACTTGAAAGTGGGAGTAATTCATGCATTGGGTCGGCACAGATGACTGTTCAGGAAAGGCTGGTGGGCCTATAACTATATTTAGTTTACTGTAATTGTTATTTATTATATACCCTGTCCCATCGATTTTTACTTCCATATTCCTTAAGGAAATGGAAGTATGGTGATGGCAAAAAAAATCGTGTTCGAGATTATTGCAGATTCTGATTGTCCTACACTCAAAATATAAAAAAAAGTCGTTTTTCGAAAAGTGTCTGTGTGTGTGTGTCTGTCTGTCTAGATTTTTTTTCTATGGCAAACGATAACAGCCGCAAATTCAAACAGAATCAAATAATTTTTTGCGTACAGCCCTGATGTAGAGTACTCACGACCTATTGTTTTTGGTGAAGATCGGTTAAGGGAAAGGGGTAGTTTACCTGCAACGGTATTTTTTATCAAGGGTAATTTTTTTTTGGCAAACGATAACAGCCGCAAATTCAAACAGAATCAAATAATGTTTTGCATACAGCCCTGAATTGTAGAGTTCTCAAGACCTATTGTTTTTGGTGAAGATCGGTTAAGGGAAAGGGGTAGTTTACCTGCAACGTTTTATGTTTTAAAACGGTATTTTCTATGGCAAACGATAAAAGCCGCAAATTCAAACAGAATCAAATAAGTTTTTGCGTACAACCCTGATTTGTAGAGTACTCAAGACCTATTGTTTTTGGTGAAGATCGGTTAAGGGAAAGGGGTAGTTTACCTGCAACGGTTTTTTATCAAGGGTAATTTTACTTCCATGTTCCTTAAGGAAATGGAAGTATGGTGATGGCAAAAAAAATCGTGTTCGAGATTATTGCAGAATATGATTGTACTACACTCAAATCATGAAAAAAAGTCATTTTTCGAAAAGTGTCTGTGTGTGTGTCTGTGTGTGTGTGTGTGTGTGTCTGTAGATTTTTTTCTATGGCAAACGATAACAGCCGCAATTCGAACAGAATCAAATAATTTTTTGCATACAGCCCTGATTTATAGAGTACTCGCGACCTATTGTTTTTGGTGAAGACCGGTTAAGGGAAAGGGGTAGTTTACCTGCAACGGTTTTTGTTTATCAAGGGTAATTTTGTTTGTTTGGCAAACGATAACAGCCGCAAATTCAAACAGAATCAAATAATGTTTCGCATACAGCCCTAAAGTTTAGAGTTCTCAAGATCTGTCGATTTTGGTAAAGATCGGTTAAGGTAAAGGGGTAGTTTACCTGCAACGTTTTATGTTTTAACAAGGGTATTTTCTATGGCAAACGATAACAGCCGCAAATTAAAACATAATCAAATAATATTTTGCATACTGCCCTGAATTGTAGAGTTCTCAGGACCTTTTGTTTTTGGTGCAGATCGGTTAATGGAAAGGGGTAGTTTACCTGCAACGTTTTATGTTTTAAAAGGGTATTTTCTATGGCAAACGATAAGAGCTGCAAATTCAAACAGAATCAAATACGTTTTTGCATACAGCCCTGATTTCTTGAGTACTAAAGACCTATTGTTTTTGGTGAAGATCGTTTAAGGGAAAGGGGTAGTTTACCTGCCACATTTTTTGTTTTATCAAGGGTATTTTGTATGGCAAACGATAACAGCCGCAAATTCAAACAAAATCACATAATATTTTGCATATAGCCCTGAATTATAGAGTTCTCAAGACCTATTGTTTTTGGTGAAGATCGGTTAAGGGAAAGGGGTAGTTTACCTGCAACGGTTTTTTATCAAGGGTAATTTTTTTCTATGGTAAACGATAACAGCCGCAAATTCAAACAGAATCAAATTATGTTTTGCATACAGCCCTGTATTGTAGAGTTCTCAATACCTCTTGGTGTTGGTGAAGATCGGTTTAGGGAAGGGGTAGTTTACCAGCAACGTTTTATGTTTTAAAAGGGTATTTTTTATGGCAAACGATAAGAGCCGCAAATTCAAACAGAATCAAATACATTTTTCATACAGCCCTGTTTTGTTGAGTACTAAAGACCTATTGTTTTTGGTGAAGATCAGTTAAGGGAGAGGGGTAGTTTACCTGCCACGTTTTTTGTTTTATCAAGGGTATTTTATATGGCAAACGATAACAGCCGCAAATTCAAACAGAATCATATAATATTTTGCATACAACTCTGAAATGTAGAGTTCTCAAGACCTGTTGGTTTTGGTGAAGATCGGTTAAGGGAATAGGGTTGTTTACCAGCAACATTTTATGTTTTATCAAGGGTAATTTTTTTTTGACGAACGATAACTGCCGTACAATAAAACAGAATCAACTACTCTTCTGCATACCTTTTTGAATTATACGGAACTCAAGGTCTGTTGATTTTGTTGAAGATCGGTTAAGGGAAAGGGGTATTTTATTTGTAACGTTTTATGTTTTAACTAGGGTATTTTTTCTATGACGAACGATAACTGCCCTAAATTCAAAGAAAATCAACTAATGTTTTGCATACAGCCCTGAATTGTAGAGTTCTCAAGACCTATTGTTATTGGTGAAGATCGGTTAATGGAATAGGGTAGTTTACCAGCAACGTTTTATGTTTTATCAAGCGTGTTTTCTATGGCAAACTATAACAGCCGCAATTTCAAACAGAATCAAATAATTGTTTGCATACAGGCCTAAATTGTAGAGTACCCAAGACCTGACGTTTTTGGTGAAGATCGGTTAAGGGGAAGGGGTAGTTTACTAGCAACGATTTTTTATCAAGGGTAATTTTTTTCTATAGTAAACGATAACAGCCGAAAATTCAAACAGAATCAAATGATGTTTTGCATACAGCCCTGTATTATAGAGTTCTCAATACCTATTGGTGCTGGTGAAGATCGGTTAAGGGAAAGGGGTAGTTCACCAGCAACATTTTATGTTTTAACAAGGGTAATTTTTTATATGACGAACGATAACTGCCGTAAATTCAAACAGAATCAACTAGGTTTTTGCATACCTTTTTGAACTAAAGAGAACTCAAGGTCTGTTGATTTGTTGAAGATCAGTTAAGGGAAGGGGTAGTTTATCAGCAACGTTTTATGTTTTAAAAAGGGTAATTTTATTATGACGAACGATAACTGCCGAAAATTCAATGAGAATCAAATAATTTGTTGCACACTTTCCTCAGTTGCAGAGAGCTCAAGGTCTATTGATTTTGGTGAAGATCGGTTAAGGGAAAGGGGTAGTTTACCAGCAACATTTTATGTTGTAACAAGAGAAATGTTTCCATGACGAACGATAACTGCCGCACATTCAAACAGAATCAAATATATTTTTGCATGCTTCCCTGAATTGTAGGGGACGGAAGGTCTGTTGATTTTGGAGAAGATCGGTTAAGAGAAAGGGGTAGTTTACCTGAAACATTTTAGGATTTAACAAGAGTAAAGTACTTAATTTTTATAAATAAATTATCCTGATAAGAAGCTCTTAGTAATCCACTGTAGAAACGTAGATGAAATATCTATAAATGAAGAATTTAGGTGAACGGGGTGGGGGTAATTTTCTATTATTAAAAATTATAGTTGAAGGTGTAGTGGAGAATTTTTTATATGTGTACTACGTTATCGGCAACAAAGAAGTATTTTTTTGTTAAAATTGCTTCCCGGGCTCTTTAGCCGTAGTCCAATGTTTTCTGCAAAACCAGACTTTTCGGCAGTGCCATCGACTGCCATCATCGGTGAAAATCGAGTGCGAAAACGTGAGGTGGTATACGTTAGTGACCACAGTACTGTGGTTAATGCTGAAGCAATAAGTAGAAAGACGTAGTTTCTATGGAAATATTTCATTTCGAATATGATTTTAAATATAAATCTTAGAACATGGAAGTCATGTATGGTTCTCCATACCGATATTTTACTTCCATGTTCCTTAAGGAAATGGAAGTATGGTGATGGCAAAAAAAATCGTGTTCGAGATTATTGCAGATTCTGATTGTACTACACTCAAAACATGAAAAAAAGTCGTTTTCCAAAAAGTGTCTGTCTGTCTGTCTGTCTTGTCTGTAGATTTTTTTTCTATGGCAAACGATAACAGCCGCAAATTCAAACAGAATCAAATAATTTTTTGCATACAGCCCTGATTTGTAGAGTACTCACGACCTATTGTTTTTGGTGACGATCGGTTGAGGGAAAGGGGTAGTTTACCTGCATCGGTTTTTTTTATCAAGGGTAATTTTTTTTGTTTGGCAAACGATAACAGCCGCAAATTCAAACAGAATCAACAAATGTTTCGCATACAGCCCTGAATTGTAGAGTTCTCAAGAGCTGTTGATTTTGGTAAAGATCGGTTAAGGGAAAGGGGTAGTTTACCGGCAACGTTTTATGTTTTAACAAGGGTATTTTCTATGGCAAACGATAACAGCCGCAAATTCAAACAGAATCAACTACTCTTCAGCATACCTTTTTGAATTATACAGAACTCAAGGTCTGTTGATTTTGTTGAAGATCGGTTAAGGGAAAGGGGTAGTTTACCTGCAACGTTTTATGTTTTAACAAGGGTAATTTTTTCTATGACGAACGATAACTGCCGTAAATTAAAAGAGAATCAAATAATGTTTTGCATACAGCCCTGAATTGTAGAGTTCTCAATACTTATTGGTGTTGGTGAAGATCGGTTAAGGGAAAGGGGTAGTTTACCTGCAACATTTTATGTTTTAACAAGTGTAATTTTTTATATGACGAACGATAACTGCCGTAAATTCAAACAGAATCTAATAATTTTTTGCACACTTTCCTGAGTTGTAGAGAGCTCAAGGTCTGTTGATTTTGGTGAAGATCGGTTAAGGGAAAGGGGTAGTTTATCAGCAACGTTTTATGTTTTGAAAAGGGTAATTTTTTATGACGAACAATAACTGCCGTAAATTCAAAGAGAATCTAATAATTTTTTGCACACTTTCCTGAGTTGTAGAGAGCTCAAGGTCTGTTGATTTTGGTGAAGATCGGTTAAGGGAAAGGGGTAGTTTACCTGCAACATTTTATATTGTAACAAGAGAAAAGTTTCCATGATGAACGATAGCTGCCGCACATTCAAACATAATCAAATATTTATTTGCATGCATCCCTGAATTGTAGAGGACTGAATGTTAAGAGATAAGGGGTAGTTTACCTGAAACATTTTATGATTTAACAAGAGTAAAGTACATAATTTTTATAAATAAAGTATCCTGATAAGAAGCTCATAATAATCCACTGTAGAAACGTAGATGAAATATCTATAAATGAAGAGGTTAGGTGAACGGGGTGGGGGTAATTTTCTATTATTAAAATTTATAGTTGAAGGTGGAGGGGAGAATTTTTTTATATGTGCACTACGTTATTGGCAACAAAGAAGTAGTTTTTTGTTAAAATTGCTCCCCGGGCTGTTTAGCCGTAGTCCAATGTTTTCTGGAAAACCAGACTTTTCGGCAGTCACATCGACTGCCATCATCAGTGAAAATCGAGTGCGAAAACGTGAGGTGGTATACGTTAGTGACCACAGTACTGTGGTTAATGCTGAAGCAATAAGTAGAAAGACGTAGTTTCTATGGAAATATTTCATTTCGAATATGATTTTAAATATAAATCTTAGAACATGGAAGTCATGTATGGTTCTTCATACCAATATTTTAATGTGAATGAGCATATCATGCAAAAAACAAGGCAACGTATGTATTGTGCATCTCATTCCAGAACCAATCAACTAAAGAAGAATTTGTTTTGTGAGATGCAATAAAGATTATATCCGTAAATATTCATAAGTTATTTTCATGACTGATTGTAGTTAGCAAAACATAGTTTTGTCTTCAGCATTCTTAAGTGGCATTAACTATTAAAGAAAATACAAACTGTCTGTATAATAGAAATTATGTTATTTACGTGTTTATTTTGAAGAAAAAAAAGTCCTTACTTCTCTGCTCAGTGTAGAACCATTTAACATTGTACATCATTCTTTCCTTGCTCCTTAATTTCTGATCTTGTAATCTAGTAACTGAGTATGTACTAAATGTGTGTAAACCCCACAGCATTGGATGGTAATAGGGTTTCAGACTACATATTCTTATGCCTTATGAAATGGGCAGACACTTTATTGGTGTGACAGTGGCATTTACAGGGTTGACTAACAACACAGTTGTGAAAGCTCTTGACTTCTCTATGCCTTCCAGAGGCTGCTTTATTTGCTATGTCCACACTTGTGCACTTTCAAATTAAACTTTGCTTTCAATTTTCAATTCTGCTTTCAACACCGAGTAGTTCTTGTGCATGCCTTAGACCAAAAGTACTGAATGCATGCCACAAGTGTCTACACCTGTGCATCACAGTTGTCAGTGTTCCTCCAGTGTAAATGTTAGCAAGTATATGTGCTGCATTTTTAGTGCTGAATAGAGTGTTAAGAAACATCCAAATTAGAAATAAATTAATGAAATACAAACTGCCAGAACCTTACCTGCGATCCTTTTTCGCTGACTTACCTTTTTATCCAATCAGAAGCCCAGAGTCGCCACCAATATCTTTGCAGGACAGATATGGAAACCTTTACACTCTACCTTAACTAAAACAGGATAATTTTGCAATCTGACTTCCCCCCAATTCAGAAGATTCCCGGAAACGTTAGACGAATTTTTTAGCACAGAACACTAGGAAATGGTAACGACGAAATAACTACGCTAACACGTATTCATATCACGAAACAAATATGTTTTATTACAACTAGAAACATGAATGTGTTTAAACAAAAGATTTTTATCAGCTACTTATTATCTAGTAACCAGTACTTTTATTAATGATTTCTCCCCTGTTATTTTTCTACACACACTCTCTCACTCTATTATTCAATTTTAACCCCCGTTTTATTTATGAGCTCATGGTTTATATTGTTTTGGCCAAATGAATTTCCCTTTTTACTTGTTACCTATTTGCGTAATATCCAAATGCTGTCCGGAACTGTTTTCACTAAACACACTCCACTCCGATCACGTTTAACGTCATTCAATCGTTACTTCATCATTGAACACTGGCTGCACATTTTATACTCCTTGGTAGGCCTACTTTAATACTTTTCGGCCTACCAGGAACTCATCCAAGACTATGGTTGAATTAACGACTACAGGTTGAAGGCTTGTAGAGAACTGCTATGTGATGACTGACTGTGTGTGTGTTGGTTGCCTAACCGCCCAGGTGTTAGGCGTCACCGTCAACATATTCTGTATTGCTTTTAGGAATGTACGTACGTGCCGTTTTTTGTGAGAACGTGGGCCGAGGTGTGCGCCCTTACACATTCCCAGATGCTTTAATTGGTTTTGTGCCTCGCACGGCTGGTTACGCATGAACTACAAGGTGTTCCAAAAGTCGAAATTTCGTGATCCAAACGTTCAGCTTGGGTTGGTTACAAATTTTTTACAATTATTTTGAAATTAAACTCAACCTCTTGGTTTGTACCGTTACAATACCCCCCCAAAGAGAGGTTTTCTGCCGAAACAGAAAAACTCTCATTGTTAAACCACCTAACCTCAACTCATTCCATCAAAAAATCAAAAAACGGGCCTTATACCATACCAGATCCTCAACCGATATGTTCCCCCTTACATACATACTGGGTTGCCTTTAGCAAGTACTGGGTGCGTACACATACTCATTATTATATTATACTCAACTTCCATATTTAAAATTCATAAAATATTTTATATTTTCAATTCAATTCCTTTTCTCAAAAAAATTACGTTACTGTTTCAAATCAACATAAATCAAACAAGTCAAATTAAATAACTTAAATTTTGTTCACCTAAAGGAATTAATCTAAGTCCAATCTCAAAGATTCATATTATTAATTTGATCATCTCTCCCCCTTTACTCTCAAAATTCCAAAATCTTTTACAAACAGTTTACAACTCTTCTTAACTAGCTGCTAACAATCATAATAAACAAAATAAAATGAACACCTTATTTTATCAGAAATTCCCTTATCACTACATTTGTTTACAACACATATAATATGAACCATAAAAATCATTTAATACATTAGCCATACACATAATCAACAATATATCCTGAACATCAAAACACAATCTGTACTCCAAGCAAAAAATTTTTTTTTCCTACAATATCTTTTTTAACAATTTTCCCAGAAACAAAATTATTTAATTACATTAATTAATAAAAGAATCTATAAGTCACTAAGAGAAACATATCATGTCTCTAACCTCAGTCATCAGCTGATCTCTCTGGGTCAGGTGAATGACCTTACCCTAGATATACTACACAATATTATACCATGTAAAATACATAACATATGTTTATAGTTCTTACACTCCAACATAGTACAACATTATAAAACATAATAAAATCTACTAAACAAAACATAACAAACATCTACTGTCCTTGAATTAACCATTTCCATCAGCAAAATCATTTATAAAATTATCATATAGGGTATAACACATGTAAATTAATTACTTTTGTACAAATTGTCTACTGTAATCATCTCATGAATCAAAACAACATCATTTAATTAGCTTCTTAGCTCATTTAGTGTATGTCTATCCAAGATTTGAATTCGTTACTCCCCTGAGTAACCTCCTTGCCACACACACTATGACCCCGCACTGGACTGTGGCGCCCAGTTGCTTCCACAAGAACAGAAGTTTGTTAGGGGGTCTACCCCGTTCTTGCTTCAGTGTTATATAAAAAATTCGGTATTACTGATGTCCGAGGACACCAGTAATTCTACTATAATGATTCACACACCCTTAATACGGCACTACCACCACCTTCAATGATAGCCGCTGTTCCATAGTTATGTAGATTCCCCTGATTTACCCCCCAGTTAATTTCTAAGTTCACCAATTTAGAATATATTTACATTATAAATCCACGGTCAGGGTTCGGTGAAGCCGTGACCGCCCGAAATATAGGGGAAACTACTAAAAGACATATAAGGTTTACGCTTACACTGTTACTACAATTCTCAGATGGTAAACCCTTATATGTTTGGTTATATTATTATTCAGTTTTCCTACACCCTAACAAACATAATAGAACATAATAAAACATAGTATACTCATAATTAACATTGTTGTTATTACCTTAAAATAAAGAATTCACTTTTAAGTTTGACCAAAATTACACACCTTACAGCTTTATTTTATTTTCAAATTCTATTAAATCTTTTACTTGTTTCATTTATTATTACATTTTAACTATGATTTTCTAATTAACCTTTTCATCATTTATTGGTTTGGGTGATTCCCAATTGTTTACAGTAATCTAATTCATTGAGAAGGCATTAAAATATAATCTTACCACCCTTCTGACTCTAACACTCAATAACAGATTTACATAGAATGACACCAATCTCTCAAAACATTTATCTCCACTAACTTATTACTCTAGCCCACCTTGGATCATTTTACCCTTATAACAACATACCCTCTTTGTACTTAGGATGTGTGTTCCCTCCCCATGCTCATTCCCTTATTAGTTCCTGGTTCCTTCCCAGGTAACTCCACCAAACCCCATTTAAAACTATTCCCTCCCGCCATAACGCCTGTCGTTAAGGACTCCTTATCACACCACCCTCTTTACAAAATATCACCATCATCTATTTACTCTCCAATTACATTACTCCCATTACTCTACATATATGCCCTATCGCTACTGTGTCCCTACTATCAACCCAGTTCTGTATCACTTTTCTTCCCAAAATTCTTATTTCGTCTAACACCCATTTAAAATTACCTTTGACCAACTTAAGTGCCTTATTGAAATAATTATTGTCACCCAAACTCTAACTTTTACAACATTTTACATTAATTAACCATTGAAAATTACACTAGAAAATTTATAACTACCTCAAACTAATTTCATCATTCAATTTAAACCTTTGAAACTCATTAAAATTTATTGGTCGCACATCAATCATTTTACTTTATTTAAATTGCATTATAAACTTCATACTTACAGTGCATCACTCAAAACACATGATTCCTGTTATTGACACAAAATTATAAACAATTCATCACCACCAAATTATGTACACAACTCCATGTATCTTCTGAAACATTTTAACAATCATATGACTCCACAACTAAATACATTTTATATTTATTCATTTACTATTTATTATCAAGTTCAAATCTCCTAAAATCATTTAAATTCCTTAGCAAAATTCAATTATACAACATTAATTAGTTAATTAATCTCAAATTCTTTAATTCAATCAGTTATTGAAAGCACAAGTTATTTTAATTACTTTACTCCAAAACAATTACAATTCATTTATTACAAACTCTCATTATTTATTTAATCTGATAAAATATTACTATTATTGTTAAATCAGTTTCAGCTACACACACATATTGTTTACATAAAATATATTTTACAACATAGACACAATTAATTTCACTATAAATTTATTTACAATTCTTCGTCATTAATTTTCTGTTTACCACACCTCATTTCATAAGTTAGCAAGGTCATAACCGTAAACTAAAATATTTAAAATGTCCATTCACTTATTCTTTATTTAAACTCCCATCATCATATAATAGTCTGATGTATTTATAACATAACTCATTCTTATCGACACACATTACATTATAATTATTATTGTAATGACTACTTTCGTTAATTATATTGACACAGTAATTAACTACATATTTGTCTCCCATTAATTCATAAAGCCCGTCTACATTGGTAATTTTAGTTCTGTCTCCGTCAGTATTTTTGGTTAACATAAGGTACGTTCTATCATCATATTCCTCCACTACATTCATCACATCGTAAGGTAAGTTTTTATCATTCCTAACCGTATCATCAAAATAATCATCAATCTCTATTTCACAAGGTAAGTCAATTTTCTCTCCTCTCTCAATATCTAAACTCTGCATTAACATTTCATAACCTCTATTGATCTCAGAAATCTCTATCTCTCTCTTTCCCTCTCTCTCATCACAATACCTCTCACAACCCCACTGACCTATTTCATACCACGCAAAGGGCAACACAAAATCACTAAAATACTTCCTGGCTTTACCAGATACATCACTACAAAAACTTAAGGGACCCTTTGGAGACACCATGTCTCCCACATAACCTCTGGAGGAACCTTTGTCCTCATAAAACACATGTGGAGTCTTTACTCCACTTATACCACAGGGAAAATTTGCCCTCTGCTCTCCATACTCACCTAACCTCTCTTCACGCTCTCTCTCAATCTCATTAGCACTTTCTATGCTCACAACTTTACTCTCTAACACCACGTTTTTAATTATACCACTGTTATCACTCGTTAACTCATCATTATAATTATCGTTATTACTCACCTTGTCTATCACCACCTGTTTTGCATTTAAACTAACACCATTCTGATTATCATTTGTTTTGACCTCACTTACCTCATTTTTTATCTCCACCGCACTTAAACTAGCATTATTTTTTGTAAAAGTGTCATCATTTTTACCTCCACTATCAAAACTACTCACCTGGTTTAGGTCACTTTCTTTATTTTCTGGTAGCTTACATCTATCTCTTTTCCACTTTTTGTCTATCTCGTCAAACCCCTTGTTAATAGCACCACTTAGTTCATCATACATTGTTTTCAAAAGATTCATCATATCATCTAAAGTCTGTCATACAAGAGAATTGACACGGAGAGGGAGTTGGCCAATCCCCCACCCGCTTCCACTACGCATGCGCACGAAACTCGGCAGCATTCAGTTTACAACTGTCAGTCATCGGTCGCGTATCTACATGTACAGTTATAGAAAAGACAAAGGAATAATATCTTTCCTTTCACTGTGTTTATTGCCATTTATATAATATTTATTCCTTTGTCTGCGACAGCGTTTTATTAACGACTAAATTTTTGCATTACTCTGATCTATTCCATACTTTATTATCTTTCTGTTAATTTTAAAAGATGTTATGTAAATTCAACCTTATTCAGGTCTGAGCAATTTCATAATAGCCTACCATGAGAATACATGAGTGTACCATGGCTATTATTAATTTTTTTAATAATAATTTGCTTTGTTGTAAACTTGCCCTCTGCGTTTTAACTGGGTTGGGACAGTCATCGGTGTTATATTTTAACCTTAAGGTACAGAAAATTTCTATTAAGTAGCAATATTACACGAAGCCCGCAATACAAGTTTTTTTTATTTAATTTTATTGTCTTTTATTTTGATTTTTTTTTTGTTTTCATATAATTATATTTTTCTTATCGACTGAATCATACTACTATGTACAAATCTTTATTTACTAAAAGAAATTCTTTATTTACATTGAAATGCAAGCACTTTTTACTCACTATCACCGTCACTTGGAAGTGGTTATATTTGACAGGCCACTTGGACCTGCTTCAGCGTCAGCCTCATTATATGCATCCGATTCCTCCTCCGAAGTGCACGATGAGCTATCCGAAGACGTACATTGTGGATCACTCCTTATGGAAATAATCATTTCATCTACCCTTTCTTCTAGGATGCCTTCTGCGTCCCAAGCTTTGTCCATTACTCTTTCAACGTGATTAACCGCTCTTCTCCAGCCCTCCTCTTTAATTTCATCGATGGCTTGAAGAGCCAGACTCTCTACTTCAGCTAAGGTGAACAATTTATTGTTTCTGGCTACCTTGCCTTTAATGTTTGCCCATATAAGCTCGATGGGATTAAAGTGACAGTGATAGGGAGGCTGCCTTATCACTCTGTGGCCTTCTGATTTTGCTAGTGAATCCAGTTCATAGGATTTGAAATTTGGCTTATTTTTGTGTACAATTTGAAGCAGTTCTGCCTTTTTTAAATGACAGTCAAACGGTATGTTATTTGACTGCAGCCAATCTTGGATTGCCGGTTTTGTTGAAGTCTGCGTTGGAGGTTTGTTTTCTTGAATAGGCCTACAATGATACGGCGCATTGTCCATTACAATTGTGTAACAGGGTTATATATTTTCTAATAAATTAATAAACCATCCTTTGAAAGTGCTCGCATTTATTTCTTCGTGATAATCACCATCCTTTGTTGATCTAAACATTTTTAAACAATTCGGTATGAATCCAGCGCTAGTGCCGGCATGAATAATTATCACCCGTTGACCTCTTCCTGTCGGCTCTTTTCTTGACGATTGCAAAGTGTCATCGTCCCAACATTTGGCAACTGTGTGACCCGCATTTATCCAGGTTTCATCCAGATAGAATATTTTTTTACATCGATTTCCCTCATCTCTCTTAAAAAATTACACTTCCAATTAACAACATAATTTCTCTCCATTAGAAACTTTCTATTATTAATCTTTCTCCACTTAAAGCCCAAATTTTTTACTTCCATATTCCTTAAGAAATGGAAGTATGGTGATGGCAAAAAAAATCGTGTTCGAGATTATTGCAGATTCTGATTGTACTACACTCAAAACATGAAAAAAAGTCGTTTTCCGAAAAGTGTCTGTGTGTCTATGTGTAGATTTTTTTTCTATGGCAAACGATAACTGCCGCAAATTCAAACAGAATCAAATAATTTTGTGCATACAGCCCTGATTTGTAGAGTACTCACGACCTATTGTTTTTGGTGAAGATCGGTTGAGGGAAAGGGGTAGTTTACCTGCAACAGTTTTTTTTATCAAGGGAAATTTTTTTTTGGCAAACGATAACAGCCGCAAATTCAAACAGAATCAAAAGATTATTTGCATACAGCCCTAAATTGTAGAGTTCTCAAGACCTATTGTTTTTGGTGAAGATCGGTTAAGGGAAAGGGGTAGTTTACATTAACATTTTATGTTTTAACAAGGGTATTTCTTATGGCAAATGATAACACCCGCAAATTCAAACAGAATCAAAAGATTATTTGCATACAGCCCTAAATTGTAGAGTTCTCAAGACCTATTGTTTTTGGTGAAGATCGGTTAAGGGAAAGGGGTAGTTTACCGGCAACATTTTTTTAACAAGGGTATTTTCTATGGCAAACGATAACAGCCGCAAATTCAAACAGAATCAAATAATTTTTTGCATACAGCCGTGATTTGTAGAGTACTCAAGACCTATTGTTTTTGGTGAAGATCGGTTAAGGGGAAGGGGTAGTTTACCTGCAACGTTTTTTTATCAAGCGTATTTTCTATGGCAAACGATAACAGCCGCAAATTCAAACAGAATCAAATAATTTTTTGCATACATCCCTGAATTGTAGAGGTCTCAAGGACTTTCGATTTTGGTAAAGATCGATTAAGGGAAAGGTGTTGTTTACCTGCAACCTTTTACGTTTTAACAACAGTAAAGTACTTGAAAATTCATTTAAACTTTTTGAAACAATGGTAATTGTTAAAAATAAAATAATTTTGTTGCCAGGCAATAAAATTATAATTTTTTCATTTTAATGTAAATTATGTATGAGTTAATATCTTTATATATATAATTCTTCTGTACGTGTGTATGTCACTGAACTCCTCCATGTATAAAATAATATATCGTTCGTGGCAGGCAAGCATATCTCAGTTATGTAATGTTTACATTTCCATTTTATTATTATGACTACCGCAATAAAAAGGCAGGGAACACACACACACACACACACACACACACACACACACACACACACACACACACACACACACACACACACACACACACACACACACACACACACACACACACACACACACACACACACACACACACACACACACACACACACACACACACACACACACACACACACACAATTCGCGTTATTTCTGGCCTCATTCATGTTTATTTTCTTACATTTGCACGCTTTTTAAATGGAAAGTGCCGAAACCCACACCAACATAACGCGTGCAAGCCGAAAAAATGGACATCAATTTGCTTCCTGTGGATCGCTGGGCAATGTAACTGCACATGTTTACAGAGGAACGATTCATAGACAGACTTTTCGTCTTTAGGGAATGAACCCTCTGCAAGATGCTGAGGGTCCATGAGTGACTTCGGAGCGCTCCTTCTTTTTCGCGTGTTTGTTCTGTGAAACATACACTGTAGATTCGCAGCTTTACTCTAAGCAACGCTCAATAGGAAATGTTGAAAATTTTTGTCCACAGTGTACCCTCATTCACACTGAACCTGCTCTGATTTTAATTACGGACATCATAATATTAAAACTTTGGAAACTTGAGCACTACTTAATGGAGATCAATCATTAACTTATACTACAAGCCATTAATTTTATGCATATATTTTATATATATGTGTACTACATTATCGGCAACAAAGAAGTAGTTTTTGTTAAAATTCCTTCCCGGGATATTTGGCCGTAGTCCAATGTTTTCTACAAAACCAGTCGTTTCGGCAATGCCATCGACTTCCATCATCAGTGAAAATCGAGTGCGATAACGTGAGGTGGTATACGTTAGTGACCACAGTACTGTGGTTAAGGCTGAAGCAGTAAGTAGAAAGAAGTAGTTTCTATGGTAATATTTCATTTCGAAAATGATTTTAAATATAAATCTTAGAATATGGAAGTCATGTATGGTTCTCCATACCGATATTTATAATTTTCCAAAGAGTAAACCTACTGCCGTCGAAAATATCACTCTCTTTTAACGAATTCAGTAGTTTTCTTATTGTCGGTAGCTCTCTTCTTTTGTAATATGCGTATGTATGATTCCGTACTGCCGTTTCCGAAAAAGAATCCAAGCCCGACTTTGGGGTTTTACGAGGACGTTTCTTTCCCAGTGTTACATCCACAACTTCTGCTGTAACTTTAGATACAGTCGCCCTGCTGACCTGGACTGCATTAGCAACTCGTTCAGTGACTTTCGGAAATGGCAGACTCTTTTTGGAAGTAATCTCTCAGTCGTCTTATGAAAGTCCGTGCCTGTGAGTTTAATGTCGCCCCTCTCCCAAATTTACGCACTCTTCCTCGATCTACACGGGGTGGCATTTTAAAAGTAAATAAATAATACAGCGATTAAATTAAAACTTAATTAGGCCTGATTAAAACGTAACAATTAAAACGTTGATCAAATGATGAAAAAACTACTAAAAAAAATTCTACACATACAAAAAACCAAAAGAGCTAAACTGATTATACTGCATTAAACACTGCTGCTAACCTTGTGAAAATGTAAGAATACTGGCTACACAATGATCTACTACCTGTGAGAAGTGGTAGACAAAAATAAAATGAGTAACGGTTAAGCGCAGAGAGCTTGTAGTGGGAGAGAAATTGGAGGGGAAATTGTTGCTGTGAGCTGGCACTTACCAAGGTCATGTCGATTCTTTAATATTACATACTTTAGTGAATACTCTTTTTCTACCACCCCCACACTGTCATCCTTATCATTAGGCCTATTCACTGCCTTATTCTCTACTCCTATCACTTCAACTATTTTACCTTTATTATTTGTCATCTCACTACCAATAATAATATCATCACTATGTTTTTTAATTTTGGCGAATATTCCCTCTTCTTGTTCTTCCATCCGTGTCAAATTATCATCCAAATTACCCCACTCCTCGTCCGTCATTTTATCCACAATCCCGCTGAATTCGCCTTCCCATTCATCCCACGCGAAATCTATTTCATTTACTTGTGTCATCTTACACAAAATTTATTTATTATTATTTATATTATAAACAAAACGATTATCTATAAAAAAACCCACTATTATCCTTAACACAATCGTTATCAAAAGTAAAAGTAAACACAATAACACTACCAAAACATAACCTTATTCAACGTAATTATATACGATAATTTCACACATATGTCATTACCCAAATCCTATTTTCTGTGCTTAAAATAGGTCTACCTCGTATAAAGTTATACTCGGATCCTGGCAGCGAGTCGCCAATTGTTAAGAAACATTCTTATCATTAGAAATAAATTAATGAAACAACACAGTTGTGAAAGCTCTTGACTTCTCTATGCCTTCCAGAGGCTGCTTTATTTGCTATGTCCACACTTGTGCACTTTCAAATTAAACTTTGCTTTCAATTTTCAATTCTGCTTTCAACACCGAGTAGTTCTTGTGCATGCCTTAGACCAAAAGTACTGAATGCATGCCACAAAGTGTCTACACTTGTGCATCACAGTTGTCAGTGTTCCTCCAGTGTAAATGTTAGCAAGTATATGTGCTGCATTTTTAGTGATGAATAGAGTGTTAAGAAACATCCAAATTAGAAATAAATTAATGAAATACAAACTGCCAGAACCTTACCTGCGATCCTTTTTCGCTGACTTACCTTTTTATAAATTCCAATCAGAAGCCCAGAGTCGCCACCAATATCTTTGCAGGACAGATATGGAAACCTTTACACTCTACCTTAACTAAAACGGGATAATTTTGCAATCTGACTTCCCCCCAATTCAGAAGATTCCCGGAAACGTTAGACGAATTTTTTAGCACAGAACACTAGGAAATGGTAACAACGAAATAACTACGCTAACACGTATTCATATCACAAAACAAATATGTTTTATTACAACTAGAAACATGAATGTGTTTAAACAAAAGATTTTTATCAACTACTTATTATCTAGTAACCAGTACTTTTTTTAATGATTTCTCCCCTGTTATTTTCGTACACACACTCTCTCACTCTATTATTCAATTTTAACCCCCGTTTTATTTATGAGCTCATTATGGTTTATATTGTTTTGGCCAAATGAATTTCCCTTTTTACTTGTTACCTATTTGCGTAATATCCAAATGCTGTCCGGAACTGTTTTCACTAAACACACTCTACTCCGATCACGTTTAACGTCATTCAATTGTTACTTCATCATTGAACACTGGCTGCATATTTTATACTCCTTGGTAGGCCTACTTTAATACTTTTCGGCCTACCAGGAACTCATCCGAGACTATGGTTGAATTAACCGACTGTACAGGTTGAAGGCTTGTAGAGAACTGCTATGTGACGACTGACTATGTGTGTGTTGGTTGCCTAACCGCCCAGGTGTTAGGCGTCGCCGTCAGTGTATTCTGTATTGCTTTTAGGAATGTACGTACGTGCCGTTTTTTGTGAGAACGTGGGCCGAGGTGTGCGCCCTTACACATTCCCAGATGCTTTAATTGGTTTTGTGCCTCGCACGGCTGGTTACGCATGAACTACAAGGTGTTCCAAAAGTCGAAATTTCGTGATCCAAATGTTCAGGTTGGGTTGGTTACAAATTTTTTACAATTATTTTGAAATTAAACTCAACCTCTTTGTTTGTACCGTTACAAGAGTTAGAAAAAGGGATGAAAAATATCAACGCTCAATATGGTTGAAAGATTATTTAAGAACGTGGAATTTTGTAATTATGAGTTTAAGAACGTGGAATTTTGTAATTATGAGAGACCCGGATGATAACATTCTGTTTAAGAACTTTACGTGAATGTCTAGAACGAACTTTTACATGATTCTGCAAATGGTGAAGCCTAAGATCGCAAAAGAAAATACTCGTTTTAGAGAAGCAATACCAGCTGAAGTGAAATTAGCAATCACACTTAGGTATTTGGCTACCAGTGATTTATTTACTTCTTTGATGTTTTTATTTAAAGTATCCAAGCAATTCATTTTATCAATACTTCCCGGGGTTCTTTCACAGTCAGTTCATACTTCATAGCCAAAACAGCGTAAGGTCATTTCTTTTCATTTTGTTTGTATAATTTTTTTCTGTAATGTCCCATAAGGCACAGTGTGACCTATAATCTTCAATAAAGGCCAACGTTTGTTCTGCTGACATGGTAAACAATAAACACAGTCACAGTAATAATGAAAACAGAATCAAACCTTTCTGTAAAACGATGAAGTTGCATGGAATGTTGAAAGAAGATCCACTGGTGGTGGAAGCACATGCGTTATTGAATGCGTCACTAAAAACGGTGACCTTCAACTGATTTTGAGGCATGCTTTGTCCATGCGTTACGTTCGCTAGAGGAAGGTCCTACTGCGCATGCCTCAAATGCACGAAAAGCGCACTAGTGTGGACATAGCTATTGTTCTCCATGCGTTGAGAACTTTGCTGTGGAGAAAACTCAGTCTTGCCTGTTAGTGGTGTTTCAGAAGCAACCAGTTAGTTGTGATTTGGAGCATATTATCGGAGAAAACTCAGTCTTGCCTGTTAGTGGTGTTTCAGAAGCAACCAGTTAGTTGTGATTTGGAGCATATTATCGGTCAGTGGTATTTTATTGTGATAATTGTGTGTGACATCTGAAATTGGTAATTTGTATTATTTTTGCAACATTGCTAATTGGGAGATGTTTGTTGTTTGTTATGTTAGTGTGTGTTGGACGATTGTAAACTTTGTTGTATGCAAGTGTTTTTGTGTATTAAACTGCCATTAAAACCTATTTATCTGGGGTTCATTTATTTTATTCCACTATTAAAGATCGCTATCCATGTGGGTGTGTCAGTGTGAAATAAGTTATAAAATAAATAATAACAGTAACAGACATATTAAAATAAATTTGCAGATGGAGTACCAGGAGCAGCACGAAAATATGCTGAAGCTGTTGATGTATCCATTAAGGAAGATGAGTTTGGTGCCAAAGATTATCGATCACAGATGGCTCTTAAACCAGATAATAATTCAAGACCATTATGGGTAGTAAGTAAAAATGAAATATTTCAGTTGCATCTTACATGATAAAAAGTTAAATTGTCAGCTTTTAACATTTGTAAATGGTGGTTGTTCATTATTTAACAGGCAAGATTATGTATATTTACTCCATGAAGTTATTACTATAAATACATAAATAATACATACATACATATTTCTGTCTACTCACCACGTGTTTGTAACATTTCCGGTAAGGACGTGCCCCCAACACACCCACACGTATATTTTATGCCCAGGGTCCAGAGTTCTATAAGCGAAAGCGCAGAAACATTGGGGTTGTACAAAATAATAAGACTGATTACCATTGAAAGGTGTAAAAACTTTGTTTAATTGCTACTTCCTTTGCATAGTTAATATTCAAAATACAAAATGGCGGCTTATACCGCACCTACAACATGGCGGCCATTTACTTCCGCTCCTTATTATATCTTACGTTTCCAATAATTATTCTCTCTTTACTTCTATTATAATAAAAAAAAAACATTTTATACTGCAGTATTTAATTTTTCTAATATTACCATTGAATCGGATTATTAACACAAACCAACGCCTCTTCTAAAAGAAGCGGCCGGCCTTCTCTCTCTCTCTCTCCTCTCTCTCTCTCTCTCCTCTCTCTCTCTCCTCTCTCTCTCTCTCTCTCTCTCCTCTCTCTCCTCTCTCTCTCCTCTCCCTCCTCCCTCCCCCCCCCTCCCCCTCCCCCCCCCTCCCTTCCCCCCTCTCTCTCTCTCTCTCTCTCTCTCTCTCTCTCTCTCTCTCTCTCTCTCACTCTCTCTCTCTCTCTCTCTCTCTCTCTCTCTCTCTCTCTCTCTCTCTCTCTCTCTACTAAATTTTGCTGTTCATATTATATGGAGCTCGATTATTTTGTAAAAAAGGTATTATTTAAAGGTTGCACTTTCCTGAAATGTTGAGGTTTCCGTGTGGTTCAGATGCTGCCATGGCTCGCTCGATGTTCGGCATACATTGATTCTGATTGTCTGTCTTGTTGGCACTGACTCTACATTGTTAGTTGTTATTAATTTTTCTTGATATTTGTCTGATAACAGTTACATATTAATGATTTATAACACTTTGGCTTGTAAAATTCACACCAGCACACTTTTAAACGTGCTCACTCCATGAAGATGTACGGCAGACTGAGGCAGACATCTTATCGTAAAATCGACAGGTGGAGGGGATTAACTGTTATTAACCCTTTGTCTGAGACAGATGACGGTATTGTTCCACGTCATCATTATTACGTGTGTCATATTTTGTTATGACAAGTCGACTTGTCGATCAGTGCAACCATCGAGTGCGCCTCATTTCGCACGTACGCTCTTGTCCTTGAGACGAATTATACAGATGAAACTGAGTCGCGTATTTAAACATGGGGAAGTTGACCTAACTCTCTTTTACACATGAAAATACAATAAAAATACAATACAAGATTCCTTAATACCATAATTCCTTAAGACGGACGTTTGTACCGTCACAATTATTAACCTTTCCTCAGTGATATTGAAGGGCTTCCCCGTTATTTGATACCAGTGCACTTATATACTTAACACTTCACAACAAATTTCATTATTTTAAGAAAACCAAAATCAACACAGAACACACTTTACACATGTCAAGTAGACATATTTTTTGTTCTTTAAGAATTTAGTTCTGTGTTTAAAAATTTAGTCAAGTGTTTAAGGGTTTTGTTCAATGTTTAAGAATTTAGATTTATAGACACATGATGCTTCCCATTGATGTTAAGGTATATTCCTAAATTGTATTGCTATTATTACTTGTTGTTGTTAGTGTGTACAGTTTGTTCATATGTTTTTAGGCTCCAAATGGTCACATTTTCTTGG
>CM068375.1:434619677-434810096 GCA_034769895.1 Magicicada septendecula
CTATTGTTTTTGGTGAAGATCGGTTGAGGGGAAGGGGTAGTTTACCTGCAACGTTTTTTATCAAGCGTATTTTCTATGGCAAACGATAACTGCCGCAAATTCAAACAGAATCAAATAATTTTTTGCATACATCAGTGAATTGTAGAGTACTCAAGGCCTTTTGATTTTGGTGAAGATCGGTTAATGGGAAGGGGTAGTTTACCTGCAACCTTTTACGTTTTAACAAGAGTAAAGTACTTGAAAATTCATTTAAACTTTTTCAAACAATGGTAATTGTTGAAAATAAAATAATTTTGTTGCCAGGCAATAAAATTATAATTTTTTCATTTTAATGTAAATTATGTATATATTAGAAAATATATCGTGCTTGGCAGGCAAGCATATTTCAGTTATGTACTGTTTACGTTTCCATTTTATTATTATGACTACTGCAGTAAAAAGGCAGGGAAGACACACAGACACACACAAAATTCGCGTTATTTCTGGCCTCATTCATGTTTATTTTCTTACATTTGCACGCTTTTTAAATGGAAAGTGCTGAACCCATACCAACATAACGCATGCAAGCCGAAAAAGTGTCCAGCGTGGATAGCGATTTGCTTCCTGTGGATCGCTGGGCAGTGTAACTGCACGTGTCTACAGAGGAACGATTCATAGACAGACTTTTCGTCTTTAGGGAATGAACCCTCTGCAAGATGCTGAGGGTCCATGAGTGACTTCGGAGCGCTCCTTCTTTTCCGCGTGTTTGTTCTGTGAAACGTACACTGTAGATTCGCAGCTTTATTCTAAGCAACGCTCAATAGGAAATGTTGAAAATTTTTGTCCATGGTGTACCCTCATACACACTAAACCTGCTCTGATGTTTTAATTACGGACATCATAATATTAAAACTTTGGAAACTTGAGCACTACTTAATGGAGATCAATCATTAACTTATACAAGCCATTAATTTTATGCATATTTTTTATATATATGTGTACAACGTTATCGGCAACAAAGAAGTAGTTTTTGTTAAAATTCCTTCCCGGGATATTTGGCCGTAGTCCAATGTTTTCTACAAAACCAGACGTTTCGGCAATGCCCTCGACTTCCATCATCAGTGAAAATCGAGTGCGATAACGTGAGGTGGTATATGTTAGTGACCACAGTACTGTGGTTAAGGCTGAAGCAGTAAGTAGAAAGAAGTAGTTTCTATGGTAATATTTCATTTCAAAAATTATTATAATTTTAAATCTTAGAATATGGAAGTCATGTATGGTTCTCCATACCGATATTTCAGTTTGTTACAACGTATGCAGCCTGTATAATTGGCTAGAGTCAATTATCACGGATTCCCTGGATTATAATGTAGCCGACACGTTATAAAGTCTGACTACAAAGCTCCGCATGGTATTTGATGCTCCGCAAAATCCGCTAATGGCCGTTCACTTAATGATACGCTACTGGCAGGGTCGACAATACAGCAGGATATTTTTTATATTATACTCAGATTTAGGACCCACGTCTATGGCTTAACGTCCGACATCGAGAAGATGTATAGACAAATTTTTGTCGATTCAAGCAATTGTAACCTCCAAAGAATACTTTGGTGGGATTCCCCCGACTTGGAGTTGAAACATTTCGTGCTCAGGACTGTGACTTATGGCACAGCCAGCGCTTCATTTCTAGCTACCAGGTGTCTATTCCAGGTTGTGAATGACAACCTCAATCAGTTACCCTTGGCATGCCGAGTTATTGCTAACGACTTCTACGTCGATGGTTTAATTACCGGCTGCGATGATATAGATGAGCTCAAACGGTCGAGATCGGATGTAAGCGAATTACTTTGACAGTATGGGTTTCTCCTGCACAAATGGTCTTCCAACAGCCAAGAAATCATAAACCAATGTGGCACTGCCATACCCTTAAACAAGGGTGAAAATGTGGGCACTTTAGGGCTACTATGGAACAACGGTTCTGATATGTTTGTTTATAAGACAACGCTCAAACCTTGCAATGAGGCATTTACCAAAAGAACTGTTCTTTCAGTAATTGCGGGCATTTATGACCCGTTGGGTCTACTTGGTCCCGTTGTTTTTCTATATAAACGTTTCATGCAGCAGCGAATTGGGATGAGGTCTTATCAGATTCTCTTCTCCCCAAATGGAGGGAATTGTATAGTAAATTAAATCTAGTCAATAAGATTAATGTGAACCGTTGCATAAAGTCTAACCCATACATAAGATCGTTTCAAATTCACGGGTTCGCGGATGCTTCGTGTGTGGGTTATGGTTGTTGCATACACGCAAGAATTGTATATGATAATGGGCGTGTCTCATCTAACTTACTGTGTTCGAAATCCAGGGTAACCCCCCCTAAAACGAATTACACTGCCCAGACTTGAGCTATGCGGTTGTCTTCGCTTGTCCGTTTGCTTCAAAAGGCTATTCGTGCATTGAACATACATGCTCATGAGATCCATCTGTACTCCGACTCCATGGTCGCCCTCCAGTGGATACACGGTGAGTCCTGCAGGTGGAAGACCTTCGTCACCAATCGTGTGGCTGAAAGCCAGCAGGGTTCCAATAACGCTGACTGACATCATGTGAAGTCCCAGGATAACCCCGCCGATGTTCTATCTCATGGTTGTCATCCAGACAAATTGCGGAACTTCCAATTGTGGTGGCATGGTCCGGCATGGCTTTTGCAAGAGCCAATTCGCCATCCCAAATTCAGCACAAATGATTCGGCCACCATATGGGAGTGCCGATCCGAACAAAAACAATCGGCAATTCTTGAATGTATGGCTAGCGTCGTCGCTACCGATATAAGTGAGGAATTTTCCACTCTTCAGAGGTTGATACGCGTTATCAGCTATTGCTTCAGATTTATCTATAATCTGAGATCGAATTCCCCTGGTTCGGGACATGACCTGCGACTGTCCAGGGAGGAATTAAACAACACTTTAAATTTCTTTATACGCCAATCTCAATTGACGTACTTTCACAAAGAAATCATTGAGATTAAGAATGGCAATCTATTCAAATCTAGCAAAATTATCTCTCTTGATCCATTCATCGACGATTCGGGGTTACTTCGGTTTGGAGGTCGTCTCGAACATTCCGATTTGCATTACGATACTAAGCATCAGATTATTCTACACCCAAAGGCCCACCTCACTAGATTAATAATAGAGGCTGAGCATTCGAGGCTGCTTCACGCGGGCGTTCAGTTAACGCATAGTTCTGTTCGTCAAAGGTATTGGATCGTCAACGGCAAGATTGGTGTCAGTTCTGTCATCCGTAAGTGCAGCAAATGCTTTCGCTTCAGAACCCACAAGCAGACGCAGCAACTTGGTCAGTTGCCTTCGTCAAGAGTGGTATTGACCAAGGCCTTTTCTTCGTCTGCTGTAGATTACGGTGGCCCTATCGTGATCCGTCATGGCGGCTACCTCAAAGGCATACATATGCTTGTTTGTCTGTCTCGCTACGAAGGCGATTCATTTGGAATTGGTGTCCGACTTGACTCCTGAGGCAAATAAATATTGCCGCCTTTAAACGATTCATTCCCCGCCGCGGCATTCCCGGGGAAATGATATCTGACAACGGCACTAATTTTAAGGCCGCGAGTTCCACTTTGCGCGAGTTATACAAATTATTTATCTCTGAGGAATTTAAAACGAGTATTCACTCATTCTCACTTGCCCAAGGTTTCAAGTGGTCGTTCATTCCACCCTCCTCACCGCACTTCGGCGGCCTTTGGGAGAATGGTGTAAAAAGTGTCAAGCATCATCTGCGCCGCACCATTGGCGCCACCATTCTTACCTTTGAGGAATTATACACGATCCTTACTCAAATTGAGGTGTGTTTGAACTCCCGTCCTCTTTCTGCCATCTCATCTGATGCTAGGGAACCGCAGCCCCTTACACCTGGTCAGTTCTTAATTGACAGCCCTCCCCAACGCTGACCTTGTAGCCACTCCATGCAACCATGCATATCACGTTATAGCCGGACGAGCTAATGTCTGTCCCCCCCCCTTCCAATCTACCAGTCGACTCACTGAGCTCCAGGAGGCAACAGCCTGTTCCGCGCGTGTGTTACGCAAAATTCAATTTACGGCCGTCAATATGTGAACGATTCAATTAATTAAATTTTAATTAGTTTAAATTATTATATATGCAGTCGTACGGGCACGCGCGGATTCGCATGAATATGATTTAATCTGTTTTTTACAATAAACCGTTTATACAGTCCACTTTATCGTTTTATATTTTGTTTAAACCCAGCCTATGGTTTAAAGTGTGAACAGCCGTTAACCCCAAGCTACGCAAGGGGACAGCAAGTTGAACGCAACAGTCAGTTTTGAGTTCAAAATATAGTGCAGTTTCGTTATTTTAAATACACAACACTAGTGACATTTTATTTCATAGCAGGGGAAGTATAAGTTATTAAATTTTTATATTTTCCAAATAGAATTTGCAGTTATCTATTTCCTAGCCTTTGTTCCTCCAAAGCTCTGAAAAAATTAAACCCTTTTTTGTGTAAACTGAAACAAAAGCTCTCTCACATAGTCAACAAATTCAGAATAGCAACAAATCAACATACTGTTACGACCGTCTACTTGGTCGTCGTATGATACAGTGGAAAACAAAATACAAAACACCATTCAGTCACTACACCAGCTATAATTATCCAATTAAACAATTTGTAAGAAACAATAAACAAAATACAAAACACCATTCAGTCACTAATCACCAGCTATAATTATCCAATTAAACAATTTGTAAGAAACAAGACAGTCTCTTGCAACAAAACAAATAAAAATTGTTCACATTCACACGCAATAACAATGTCTACTAACAGAGTCTTGCACAATTATAAAACACATAACACAATAATTCTTAATTTTGACAAACACTCAAGACGCACTACTGAAAATCGCTCACGTAACTGAACCAACAACCTGGCTGCTATGGCTATATACACCGCGTAGAGGTGCAGTACAGCTTTCCCTCCTTAACTGCACGCCGGCGGCTTACTGCAGGAACAAGTGTTCCTGGAAGTCACTAGAATCTCCTACTTGAATGACGCAACAGCTGCCACACTGGACGGAGAATGTTCTGGGTTGTTCGGTAGGCTTCTCGTAACATTGACCCCTCCTTAAGCCTGTTCGTCCCGAACTGGCAAACCGTCTCTGAAGTAATACTTGGCCAAGCGATCTAGGTGGACATCCTTGCTTGTTCTCCGGTTCTTCGGATTCAGTCTCGTGTGATCCGAACGTCAAGTTCCCAGGAATACGAGTCTTCCGCTCAACCACTAGTTTTGCTGGAATCACTCCTGTTACGTCATGTATTGATGACCTAAACACCACTGGCTGATCCAAATCTGTTGGGTTCTCGTCAACAACCTCTTGCGTAACTTCATCTTTAGCAACTCTTCCCCCGGGGGGCTTCTATTAACTCACGAACAAACAAGGGGTTTCCCTTGACACCCATAGTTGGCTTTCCAGTCACTTCCTTTGCCGTTTCACGTATTTGTACTTCCTCTGCTAGTTCTTCTTCCATTTCCGCCTGGAATAGTAAAGGTTCCTCTTGACCAGACCTGTTGACTTCTTCTTCAGTCAATGCCACTTGCTTGATTGAATGGTTGGCAGACCCTGACATTTTAGCCATGCAAAGCTTTATCTTCTCTTGGCCAACCTTCAGGACATTCTCTCTAAGTCCAAAACGAATCCGTAGGCATTCATAATGTCCGTACCAAGAATCACTTCATCGTAGATGGCCACTTTTCCCACAGTTATAACACTTAGGTCTTTTGTCTTTATCCTTTTGTTCGAAATATCGTTGTGGCGCTACTGACTTCTTAAACTGTTGTTCTTGAATCGTCTCTTTATTCCGTCCGCTATGACGATACTGTGATACTGGATCCATTTGACTACAATGTGATGACATACTTTGATTAATATAGGTCGCCGCTTGGCAGCTTCAAAACGGAGAGCATGAACAAGAGCGTCTGAGCTATTCTGATGCCGTGCCATTCTTAACACTTGTTGTAATTTACTATCTCTGACACCGTCAATAAACACAATGTGAGCAATCCACGTTCGGAACTCCTCCGATTCTTCGGGATAAGCCAATCTCGTCAGTCGGTCGACATTTGCTTCAAATTCTTTAAGGCTCTCCCCTGAACGCTGTCGCCTGGCTTTAAGTTGAACACGGTACACTTCGCACAAATGCTGGTCACCGTACCGTAATTCCAGAGCTTTTGTTAATTCGGCATATGTGTTCTGGCTGTCAGATGGCACTTTGTGTATTAGCTCTGCAGCAGGTCCTTTTAATGCAAGAATGAGTGAAAGGCCTTTCTATTCTTCTGTCCAGTTATTTAAGCGAGCGGCAACTTCAAATTAGCGACGATAAGTTGCCCAGTGAATGCTTCTATTAAACGATGGGACCTTTGCAAAAACTGGCCCTACTTCAGTTAATAGCGTTCTTTGATTTCTCTGATATTTTGAATCTTCTAAACTTGACATACTTTTCGTTTTCATAGTTGACACAGATTTTTTTTATTTCAGATATTCTACCAATTTGTTTGTTCTGCTCACCTCGTAACAGGCCGAATTTTGCAGTGATATCATCTTGTACGAACGCCTTAACGTCGTCTGCTTGACGACTAAATTCTTATTTTTGCCGTTTCTCTCGTGTTTCATTTCATGCTTATGTTTTTCGTCATATCGTCTTACTGTTTCTTCCGTTTCCCGTCGGCGCCTTTTCTCTGTTTCTTCTCTTTCCTGTCTTTGTTCTTCTTTTTGTTGTTCCTGTGTTTGCCGTAGCATTACTCGGAATGCTTCTGTCATCTGATTGGTATCCATTTTATTTTTATGAACTACCACTAACACTACTCTTCTACGAAGTGTCCTCTGTTTCCACTGTTAACCGTTCTATCCCAGTTCTGACACCACTGTTATGACGGTCTACTTGGTCGTCGTATGGTACAGTGGAAAGCAAAATACAAGACACCACTTTAGTAACTGATCACCAGCTTTAATTATCCAATTAAACAGTTGTAATGAACAAGACAGTCTCTTGCAACAAAACAAATAAAAATTGTTCACATTCATACGCAATAACAATGTCTACTAATAGAGTCTTGCACAATTATAAAACACATAACGCAATTATTCTTTACTTTGACAAGCACTCAAGCCGCACTACCGAAAATCGCTCACGTAACTGAACTGACAACCCGGCTGCTATGGCTTTATATACACCACGCTGAGGTGCAGTACAGCTTTCCCTCCTTAACTGCACCCCGGCGGCTTACTGCTTATTCCCGGAACTCACTAGAATGATGCAACAGCTGCCACACAATGTTCTGGGTTGTTCGGTAGGCTTCTCGTAACAAAACAGTTTTTCCATACTCACTGTTAACATTCGTGAAGTTCATTTATTGATTGTATGTGGGTTAATTTATTGAATACTAGCGAGTACCCGGCATGCGTTGCAATGCCACTCAAAGAAAGAAAGTGTTTGTGTTTTAATTCTGTTTATTGAAGTGCTTTTGGATACACAATATTTTTTGTTTTTCCGTCTGGTGCGTACATGAATAAATCCGAAGGTTTTCCGACGCGTGAGCAGGCCACATACAGCTGTCCATGTGAGAAGCATGGATTTTTCAAATTTAGTCCACACACTTGTAGCGATTGTCCCTGTGCTTTGTTGATGGTCATTGCAAATGCGAGTCGCACCGGAAACTGCAAACGTTTGAACTCGAATGGCATATCTGTCGGAATCATTGGGATGCGTGGCAACAGTACATCTTCTCCTTTAAATTTTCCATTTAAAATTGTAGCTTCGATGATATTGTTCATCATCTGTTTCACTGAAAGCCTGGTACCGTTGCAAAGTCGTGGTGGATTGATGTTTCGGAGAAGAATGATAGGCACGCCAATTTTCAATGTTAAAACGTGCGGCGGCATGCCTGGCAAATCAAGTGAATTCAAGAATTCAGTTGGATAATTGACAACTTCGTCTTGATTCATTACAGTATCGATGGACTTATACGTTGTCGCTTCGCCTGGTATTTCGTTTTGAATGCTGAAATTGATGGCATTGACATCGTTGTTTTTGGCTGCTAATATAGCACGTGCACTGAGCCACTGATGATTTTTGTAATTCTGTGCGATATTTGGGAAAACTTTGTGAATCAATTCGTCTGTGGTTGCTGTGATTTTACAGAAGTTTGTTGGCAATGTGATACATTGTGTGGATTCATCGATTGCCATTTTCCCATTCCCAATATCCAACAATTGTTTTGCGAAACGTTCAGCGGATGCATCATGTTGTAGCTGTACACGCATATTGGTCTTCAAAGTCAATTTCTGTACGTGTCGCCATAGAACTGATGATTTGAGACATGCATTAAGTTCATCAGTGTGTGTTGAACGTGGTATAACTGGTAGAATTTGTCGAAAATCACCAGACAATAAAATGAGTGCGCCACCGAAGAGCTGTTCATTTCCTCTCAAATCTTTTAGTGTACGATGAAGCGCTTCCAATGCTTTTTTGTGCGCCATAGTACATTCGTCCCATATAATGAGTTGACATGATTGGAGTACTTTACCCATTCCAGAATTTTTTTTGATATTGCATGTGGGTGTCTCAGTGATTTGTATATTCAACGGCAATTTCAGTGCTGAATGCGCTGTTCGGCCACCATCCAAAAGAGTTGCCGCAATTCCAGATGATGCGATTGCCAGTGCAATATTTTTTCGTGATCGTATGGTTGCCAAAATAAGTGAAATGAGAAAAGTTTTGCCTGTGCCTCCGGGCGCATCTAGGAAATACAATCCCCCGCTTTGGCTTGTAATTGCATGCATAATTCTGTCATACGCTATGCGTTGCTCTGGAACCAATTTCGGAAGATTCGTTTGAACAAATGTACCCAATTCGTCGATATCAAAGTGTTTTTCTCGTTGCAAATCACGATCGAAAAGGTCGTTTGCAGATCGATTCGGCGCAGCCATTCCCAATTGTACCAGTGCTTTGTTAGCGATTGCCAAACATGTGTCCTCAATCGAAACCAATGCCTCATTATACACGTTTGGTGTGAATTGAATGTCCGGATTTTGATTCGTTGCACGCAAACGATGTAGGATGTCTTCACTCATGTAGTCTTTGTACTTTTTCCAAAGATCTTTTGGATTGGATGGGAAGCACGTTGTCAATATGATTGCAAATAACGTGCGTATTTGCTGTGGTTGAGCAGTATTCGATGCGTCAGCGAGTGAAGTGTCCCAATGTGCATCGTTTTCAAGAAGATTTAATTCTTGGCAAGCTTCACGATAAGTGGCACATACTTGACCGTTTACTGTTCTCAATTCTTGGAAGGATGTCGGTCCACGTATGTTGATTAACAGTAATCGCAAGTAAAAGCATTCTGCATTGTTTGGATGAACAGTGTACAGGCGGCCTAACGCGTCAGTCGAATATAAGTTGGGATGTCCTTCAACTGCTTTACCTTGTTTGCGACGTTGAAACTTTTTTGCTGATGCATTCCATGTGTAGTATGTTGGCACTTCAGAGTAAAGTAGCGTCTTTGCAAACATATCATCCCCGCACAATGAGAAAAATGCAGTTAACGTTGTTGGCGGTGGTGACAATGCTCTTGCACGTGCATTTTCTGTTGTGAAGTACACACGCTGTCCATTTTCAAGGTGCACTGCCAAATGAACAACTGTTGGATGTCGTTCATGGATTGGAAATGATAAAATGCGCCATACTGCTTCATTGCTACTAATGTAGCGTCCCAGTTGATATTGGTCGATTTCATTGATAGATGCAGTTGCATTTCCCACTCCAAAAACTGCCATATCGCTTCCTTTGTTGACATATTTGCAAATGTACTTGATCGATTTCACCGAATTGCAATACTCGACATTGATGTGTGCTTTGTACGTTTTCGAGAGTAACGGTGAATAAGGTACAACCCAACGATTATCGACTTCAACATCATTGTTTCGTACTTTTAAAGTGATGAATTTGCCGCCACCTTCAGTTGATCGTCGACGATAGAGTGGATATCCGTCATTGCCAGTGATAGTCTCGGCAAGTAAGTCTCTTGGGTATCGTTTCGTGCATTTCCCATCAGACATGCATGGTGAATTGTTGTTGAGTAAGCCACATGGACCATGAATCATGTTTTTGGTGACGACTTCAAATAAGTTTGGATCAATGTCGACATCTGGTATTTCTGCTGAGATGACTTGATCAATTTGATCTGGTGTGACTTTTTCGATCAACCAAATCAAAATGTGTGCATGTGGCAATCCTCTTTTTTGCCATTCAACGGAATACATCCAACAGCGTGTCTCTCCAAAAACATGATGCTTGACAATGAAATCCATTAAAGATTTCAATTTTTGTTTGAACACGCGCGGAAATATCATGACGATCCGATGATGATTGTCCAGTTAACAAAAGTTCTTTTATTTCATCCCACGTAGGATTGCATGTGAATGTAATAAACAAATCTGGGCGGCCATATGCGCGAACATATGTCATTGCATCTTGTGCGTATTCATGCATGTGCCGTGGACTCCCTGTAAATGTGGCCGGTAGTATGACCATTTTTCCCAATTTATTGGGATTCACATTGCCATCATTAACAACTGCATCACGTAAATGAATGTACTCTTCGGAACGCAACTTGGTTTGATTTAATCGAATGTAGAGGAGTCGTTCGGTTTCGATTTTCGCATACATATCGACAATGTATTGATGGAACAATTGTCGACATTTCAAGATATGATTTTCAGCGTTTTCACGAATCATCAATCGATATGAATAGTAATCCATGGCACTGACTTTCTTATTCGTTTCCTCATCTGTTTGTGGATTTCTCAATTTGATGTTGAAATGATATCCATCTTCTCCTTGCCAAAATAAAATCGGATATTGCAATCCGTCGTATGAGCGATGAGTTTCTGAGACTCGCTGAACATCACCATTTCTGCGATGAAGAATTATATCACGCGAGTTAAATTCTTCGCCAACTATAATGATCGCCACTTCATCAATTGTTGGTGCATTGTACTGTCTTTCGTGTTGGCCGACAGGTGTTTTGTCTGCTCTAACTACAACTTTGTAGTCATCAGCTGGCATTTGTTCAAGGGCAGTTCTGAACAATCGAATTAATTCGTTGTGTTGATCGAATAAAGTTTGTAATGCAGCGACAATTTCTCGTTTAGTGCCCGTATTGAATCGACAACGTTGATCGAATTGTTCATCAGTGTTTCCCATGAAATAAATTTGAAGAAATTTGTGATCTGTGTTCGACAGTGGTAGTAGTGATCCTGCACGATGATAAATTTGCCCTTGCACTTTGAATGTTGGCATGTAATTCTCGCGCACTATATTTGTTGCACCGAACGATGTCATTTGGAAAGATGAATTGTACTTGCGTATGTTTGCCAAGAAATGTTTCGATTGGCTTGTGTCACCTGATACCAACGTTGATAATGGTTCGGGTGGTGAATGTAATTCTGGCAATTTCACTTTTCCACCCGCGCAGCACATTCCTGGTGTTTCATTCTTAAATTTGAGGGCACTGCAATACACGCATAATTTATCCATTTTTCCAATAACCACACTTGGATGAAGACTGTAATCATAATTAGCATCGTAATGGAATGCACCAAGATTTAAATCAGCGTGCAGTGTTCGTCTGGATCGAGCAGTGCGTACTCGAACGGTTTCCAGTCTTGCTTCCCGTTGCTCGTCTGTTTCAGACGAACGGGCTTGAGCAGTGCGTACTCGAATGGTTTCCAGTCTTGCTTTCCGTTGCTCGACTGTTTCAGACGAACAGGCTTGAGCATTGCGTACTCGAGCGGTTTCCAGTCTTGCATCCCGTTGCTCGACTGTTTCAGACGAACAGGCTTGAGCATTGCGTACTCGAGCGGTTTCCAGTCTTGCATCCCGTTGCTCGACTGTTTCAGACGAACAGGCTTGAGCATTGCGTACTCGAGCGGTTTCCAGTCTTGCATCCCGTTGCTCGACTGTTTCAGACGAACAGGCTTGAGCATTGCGTACTCGAGCGGTTTCCAGTCTTGCATCCCGTTGCTCGTCTGTTTCTGAAGCTCGTGATGCCTTTTTCTTTCGTGCTTGAGGTGTAGATCGACCAACCGCTTGTCGTTTGGGTGGCATAATTGATTTGAGAGCGAAAGTAATGCTTTGAGACGACTATTACAAATTCACTTGGAAAAAGCAAAGAAAATCCATGTGATATCTATTATCTAATGTCGACCGGCAATTGGAATTTCACAATCAACACCACTTGTTATGTTATGTTACGAACTGAAATGTCGCTGTTTGTATTTGATTCAATTCAATTCTGTCAAGCGTGCGCACTCATACACCGAAAACACACGAACTGCCGCTAAACTATATGAAATACACTCATTTGTTGAAACGAATATTTACCTTTTAAACTAAACAATGGGTTTCAGAAGTGGTACACTCGCGCGCCACCTATTGTAAAATGGTTGTACTAATTCAGAAACCGTATTTCTAGGTACGTTTTTAACGAAAAAAGGCACTGATACTACATCACTGACGCTCATCGCATAATTCTCGATGAAGTAGGTTAAGTATAATTCTCGACAATTAATTATTCCTACTGCACATAGGCCTACTGAATATTCAAATGTCGAAGAGTATGGTTTGTCAGAATCAACGTGTACTATAATTATAATCAATGTTACAATATAATCAAACAACTAATTATTGTATTGTTTATAAGAATTCCATTTCCCTACTAAAATGTAAATATTCAAATGGACTAACTGATATCAATATACTTATGTATACACTATTTGTATTATTCTATACGAATAAACATTTCATCTAATTGTGTTACTGCATGTTTGTAAATATCTACTAAATTATCAAATTTTGATTTTACGTATCGAGGAAACATGAATGATGGATCTATTGCTTTTGGATATTCACAACTTACAATATAAGAATATTATTAATATAGATGTACCATTAGCAATTTACCAACTCTACAGTTACCACAACAATCATATACAAATATTCGCGATCGAAGCCGCGGGTTTAAAAAAATGCGTTTTTTGCAATAACTTCGGTTCTTTTTAACCTATTGTTATCAAATAAAGTGGAAAACTTTCCGTTGGGTACCTGCTATCAGCGTGCAAAATTTCATCGCAATCGGATGAATGGTATAGCAGAATACCCGTGCTTCGCTACGGAGTTTCACGTTGTACATAATGAAAATGTTAGTTTAATTAATAAAGTTCAATTAAAGTAGGTTTCTTAATAATAAATAGCTGTTGCCCACGACTTCGTTCACGTGGTCTTCAATTTAATGCGATAATATATTTAGAACAGAATCTATTCTATTGGGTTGCCTAGTAACCAAATCTAATAGTTTTTAAGACCCCAAAGGACCCCCCAGAGGATCGTATCGAAAAAATGTCCTTTGTTGGTTCTCCCGTTGCGTAAAATATTTGTGCCAAGTTTGGTTGAAATCGGTCCAATGGTTTAGGAGGAGATGTGGACGACCCCAAAGAACCCTCCAAAGGATCGTATCGAAAAAACACCTATCCTATGTTGGTTCTCCCTTTGCGTAAAATATTTGTGCCAAGTTTGGTTGAAATCGGTCCAGTGGTTTAGGAGGAGATGTGGAAGACCCCAAAAGGACCCCCCGAAGGATCATATCGAAAAAACACATATCCTATGTTGGTTCTCCCGTTGCGTAAAATATTTATGCCAAGTTTGGTTGAAATCGGTCCAGTGGTTTAGGAGGAGATGTGGAAGACCCCAAAGGACCCCCCAATGGACCCCGTCGAAAAAAACACCTATCCTATGTTGGTTCTCCCGTTGCGTAAAATATTTGTGCCAAGTTTGGTTTAAATCGGTCCAGTGGTTTAGGAGGAGATGTGGAAGACCCCAAAGGACCCCCAAAAGGACCCCCCGAAGGATCATATCGAAAAAACACATATCCTATGTTGGTTCTCCCGTTGCGTAAAATATTTGTGCCAAGTTTGGTTGAAATCGGTCCAGTGGTTTAGGAGGAGATGTGGAAGACCCCAAAGGACCCCCAATGGACCCCGTCGAAAAAAACACCTATCCTATGTTGGTTCTCCCGTTGCGTAAAATATTTGTGCCAAGTTTGGTTGAAATCGGTCCAGTGGTTTAGGAGGAGATGTGGAAGACCCCAAGAACCCCCCATAGGACCCCATCGAAAAAAATTCATAAACCTTCGTGGGCGTGCGCACAACAACTCACCGAAGTTTCATCGCAATCGGATGAATGGTATAGGAACGCATACGGGACAAAGAAAGAAAGAAAGAAACAAACAAACATTCATTTTTATAGATATAGATAATATATTTAAACAGAATCTATTCTATTGGGTTGCCTAGTAACCAAATCTAATAGTTTTTAAGACCCCAAAGGACCCCCCAGAGGATCGTATCGAAAAAATGTCCTATGTTGGTTCTCCCGTTGCGTAAAATATTTGTGCCAAGTTTGGTTGAAATCGGTCCAATGGTTTAGGAGGAGATGTGGAAGACCCCAAAGAACCCTCCAAAGGATCGTATCGAAAAAACACCTATCCTATGTTGGTTCTCCCTTTGCGTAAAATATTTGTGCCAAGTTTGGTTCAAATCGGTCCAGTGGTTTAGGAGGAGATGTGGAAGACCCCAAAAGGACCCCCGAAGGATCATATCGAAAAAACACATATCCTATGTTGGTTCTCCCGTTGCGTAAAATATTTATGCCAAGTTTGGTTGAAATCGGTCCAGTGGTTTAGGAGGAGATGTGGAAGACCCCAAAGGACCCCCCAATGGACCCCGTCGAAAAAAACACCTATCCTATGTTGGTTCTCCCGTTGCGTAAAATATTTGTGCCAAGTTTGGTTGAAATCGGTCCAGTGGTTTAGGAGGAGATGTGGAAGACCCCAAAGGACCCCCAAAAGGACCCCCCGAAGGATCATATCGAAAAAACACATATCCTATGTTGGTTCTCCCGTTGCGTAAAATATTTGTGCCAAGTTTGGTTGAAATCGGTCCAGTGGTTTAGGAGGAGATGTGGAAGACCCCAATGGACCCCGTCGAAAAAAACACCTATCCTATGTTGGTTCTCCCGTTGCGTAAAATATTTGTGCCAAGTTTGGTTGAAATCGGTCCAGTGGTTTAGGAGGAGATGTGGAAGACCCCAAAGGACCCCCCAAAGGACCCCATCGAAAAAACACCTACCCTATGTTGGTTCTCCCGTTGCATAAAATATTTGTGCCAAGTTTGGTTGAAATCGGTCCAGTGGTTTAGGAGGAGATGTGGAAGACCCCAAGAACCCCCCATAGGACCCCATCGAAAAAAATTCATAAACCTTCGCGGGCGTGCGCACAACAACTCACCGAAGTTTCATCGCAATCGGATGAATGGTATAGGAACGCATACGGGACAAAGAAAGAAAGAAAGAAAGAAAGAAAGAAACAAACATTCATTTTTATAGATATAGATTTCAATTATAAAACTGGGTATCAGTGAATTCTGTGACAAATTTGTATAGACATAACAGCCCAAACTGGTATGGAGATTTTCAAATCATAACTATCCTGGTCTATTTATACGACCAAAACTGTGTATACGGTATCAAAAGAGATGGTGAGAGAAGAGCTGTGTATTGTAACGTCTCGCGGTTAATGATCTCTCAGAGCCATTTATGTACTGTCGTTAATTTGTTAAGCTTTCCTAATTAAGCACAACGTTGGTACGTCATCTTGTAATGTCTCGCGGTTAATCTCTAAGAGTCTAAATAGTACTTTACTTAATTAAATCTAAGTTTTATTTGCCCTTCGAAAATCTCGCTTTAATGAGAGTCACAGTAATTGTTTAATGAAATAATATTTTATTAGACCCACTGATGGGTTCGCCAATCTTGTAACGTCTCGTGGTTAATGATCGGATAGTATCGTTAGATCTTATCGTCACTCTTGCGATCGTCACAGAATTCGTTATATTTTATGTTTACAGTTCCAAAAAAATGAAATCGAGGGTGTGTGATTTGGGAGAATTCAATGAAGTTGTTTGACTGTAGTTAGGAGAGAGAGTGCAAAAAGTATTATCCTCTTGGCATACAATTACTTAATTTAAATTTCTCCGCTCACGAAACCAGCTGGTTTTGACGTTTACAAACAAATTGGAGGTTAAATTAACACCAATTGTCTGTAATATTTTCTGGTTGTTCGTACTCTTCTTTGCCTCCTGACGATCTGTAAACAACTACCCTCTACTGAAAATAATACACATTTTATTCAAATAACAAAGTATTCATTGTATTTATTTAATAAATACAATGTTTTTTTTTATCTTCTCCCAATACAGAAAGTTATAATCGATTCTCCCTGTCAACACAACATTAGTTCGATCTTATTTGGTAAACATAGAAAGTATAACAAATATTTTTATCCTTTATAAAATACTAGCAAAATACCCTGCTTCGCTACGGAGTTTCACGTTGTACGTAATTGTACAATTATTGCTCGCTTAATAGTATAGGATTAGATAGATTGTACAAATTCTCAACTCTTAGTTTGTCTATTTACATTCATAGCAACAGCTATTTATTATTTATTTCGAGAAAATCGTTAGAGCCGTTTCCGAGAACAAAAAGGACATACATTTATTAATTAATTGAACTTCGAAATTTTCTCGACTATAAGAACCTGCAAACAACGAAGTTTTTTCTATTTAAAACAATGATTAAAAACTCAGGACTAAATGTATTCGGGGTTTCCAGTAAACTGAGATGTCAACCACTTCATTTACCAAGTATGCATTTCCCGCTATAAATTTCAGTATTTGGTTTTTTGCCCCTTAGGAGTGAAAGTTTTTAAAACCGTTTCTTAGTGAGCACCTAAGACCTATGATGAAGCTATGTTCAAAGTTTCACTGATATCCATTCAGTGGTTTCAGAGATATCGTGATCAGTGAGTCAGTCAGTGGTATTTGGCTTATATAGATATCTATATCTAGCCGATTTACCCAGCGTTGCTCGGGTTCATAATTTATTCATAGGCTCATAGGCACCTATTCTTGTTCTAACGTTATATTACTTGTATACTGTATAATCTTCCTTATATTGTTACGTTCGCATTCTCACTGGAGGAATACTCTGTAGCGCACCTGTTTAAGAACATGTCATAAACTATATTCTTATATCTGGAGAAGAATTCTGTTGCGTGTGATGCTCCTGCTCGATTTCTAACTCTGGGAGAGGGCGAACAGCTAAATTAGTTTTCAATAAAATGTCTACAGTACTTGCACGCACTGCGTATTTAACTGTCGTTTTATAATTCATTGTGTTAATGTTGAAATAAGGCATTTGTTAAATTAGTGTCTCCTAAACTTATTCTAACAATACAATACCTCTATAGATTTCAGCTTATCAATTTTTAAATTCAAACTGAAGCAAGTGCATTTATATTGTCTGAGCTCTATGGTCTGAATACATTCGCTATCAAAACTTTGTTTTTTGTACTCGCTTATAACTTACTTCGATCTTAACTCTTAAACACTTTACACACTTTTTAACACTTTTAAATTCAAACTGAAACAACTCTGAATTCACACACTATTAAGACGTTTCTTAAGATGCATACACCACCTTTGATATCATAACCTATATCTTTATTTATAAGAACCGTGGACTCTGGCCCTGCCGTCTTTCGCGGGATCCGACCTAAGACTCCCCGGGTTCCGTGGATGAACTCCGGGGAAGGCCCGTCGGACGACTCCCGCGCTATTTCCTACGCGGGAGACTTCCACCGATGCTATGGTAACAAGAATCTATTCTATTGGGTTGCCATAGTAACCAGATCTAATAGTTGTTTAAGACCCAAAGGACCCCCCAGAGGATCGTATCGAAAAAAAAACACCTGTCCTATGTTGGTTCTCCCATTGCGTAAAATATTTGTGCCAAGTTTGGTTGAAATCGGTCCACTGGTTTAGGAGGAGATGTGGAAGACCCCAAAGGACCCCCCAAAGGATCGTATAAAAAAAACACTTGTCCTATGTTGGTTCTCCCGTTGCGTAAAATATTTGTGCCAAGTTTGGTTGAAATAGGTCCAGTGGCTTAGGAGGAGATGTGGAAGACCCCAAAGGACCCCCCGAAGGATCGTATCGAAAAAACACCTATCTTATGTTGGTTCTTCCGTTGTGTAAAATATTTGTGCCAAGTTTGGTTGAAGTCGGTCCAGTGGTTTAGGAGGAGGTGTGGAAGACCCCAAAGAACCCCCAAAAGACCCCATCGAAGAAAACACATATCCTATGTTGATTCTCCCGCTGCGTAAAATATTTGTCCCAAGTTTTGTTGAAATCGGTCCAGTGGTTTAGGAGGAGATGTGAAAAACCCCAAAGGACCCCATCGAAAAAACACCTATCCTATGTTGGTTCTCCCGTCGCGTAAAATATTTGTGCCAAGTTTGGTTGAAATTGGTCCAGTGGTTTAGGAGGAGATGTGGAACATACATACATAGATACAATGGGGGGGGGGGTTTGCCCCTTAGGAGTGAAAGTTTTTAAAACCGTTTCTTAGTGAGCACCTAAGGCCTATGATGAAGCTATGTTCAAAGTTTCATTGATATCCATTCAGTAGTTTTGCTCTACGTTGATTCTGTCAGTCAGTCAGGCAAACTTTCCCCCCTTTTTCCCCCTTTAAAGGTCGAATTTCCAAAAGTCCCTTCTTAGCGGATACCTACATCACATAAGGAACCTACATGCCAAATTTCAAGTTTCTAGGTGTTATAGTTTCGGAGATTTCGTGATGAGTCAGTGAGTGAGTCAGTGGTATTTCTCTTTTATATATATAGATAAAACAATAAAGAATTAATTTATTAATGTCCCAGGGTTATTTGTAAGTTCTTTGTACTATGAGACGGTCAGAAATGAATAATCTAATACCAAGCTTTACATAAAAAATAGATTATATTTGTTTTTCTTTAGTATGTAGTTCCGGGTTTATCCGCCAGAGTACAGGTTATGTTCTTCGCTACAACCACGAAATTATTTAATGGTGGCAAAAAATTCACAGAGATCCGTTATGCAGATTTTTTGGTTAACAAAATATAAAGTTTGTTTCACCTCTTTTCCTGAAGTGTTTAAAGATATGGTGCTGTTTCTAGTGTTATGAAGTTTTAGTTGAGATGTAATTTAGTTAAATTTACTAGGATACGATCTCACCCAAATCTCGAAGTGCTGGAGACTAGGCCTGGAACTAGTCGTTAAATTTTCTCAAAGTTTCGGCAAATAAAGGGCGTGGATGGTGCTACTTGAAGGAGTTCTAATAGAAGGTGTACATCTCTCGTCAATTTTTATTAAATTTCGCACTGGTTATTCCAAAAGTATTCATTAATTTTCAAATTTTAAATAGGTATTACACTTTTTTCAAACGTTCACTTCCCAATCGTTTTAACAATTAATTTCAATCTTGTTAGTTGGTTACTCGTAGTAACCAAGATTTTTTATGGTTTTTTATTGGTGAATCTATATACTTTTGAGTAAATAGGCTATTATTAATTATTATAAATTTATTTCTTCTTTATAGAAAAATAATCCTTTTTAAATTTTGTTTATAATCCAATTTAATTTATCTAAGGTTTTTCTTTCTATTTTTTCTTAAGCTTGTACATGGGTCTTTAATATTTTAATTCCCTTCAATTGGATTTATTTATTATTTATTATTTGCTTAAAGTATCCTTACTCTAAACTATTTTCCTATGGCATCTTGCTCACATAGTATTATTTTATATTATTATTATTTTATACCTAACCCTGGGTTATCTTATCTTTAAACACAATTATTATATTAAACACAAAAATTATACCTAGGTTCAAGACCTTTGTGGCCTACACAATACAAATTATACAAAATACAAAATTTGTCAGCAGCAATATAGTCCACTGCTACAATTGATTGTTTTTCCATCTACAGTATAAATCTGTGAGATGCTCTTTTTTTTAAAAAGTTTAACCTCTCACTTTGTACACTATATCTCACTTTGTACACTATATGTCACTTTGTTATTGTTTACAGTGTTCTGTAGTACAAAGTATTCTATAGCTAGGTACATAATACCCATTTCTGACCTTTAGAGTGGGGTGATTGTGTTATCATATTTGGGCATGGGTTATGTAACGTTACAGTATTAAACAATGGTGTTACAGATATACTTATAAAGGTACTGACTCTGCAATAATGAGTGACTCGGGGGTACTTTCGACCTCAGTGTCAACCAAAGAAAAGGATAAATCTAACGATGAGGTGATGAATTTGCTGCAATTGATATTAGAGCGAAATGTTAAGTTCGAAAATAATATTAATGATAAAATGAATGATATTAGTGAGTCACAAAAACAAATGATCAAACGTTGTGATAATATTATTGAGAAAATGAAGGAACAAACTGAAAAGCGGAAAAGAGGTACAGATAAATTAAATGAGAACAAAGAAAGTAAACTAAATCAGGTAAGAGATGATAAGGTAAGTGATGGTGTTAGTGTAAATGATAACTATAACGATATGATAAATAATAATGGTGACATAATTAAAAATGTAGTGTTAGAGGATGATATATTGAATAATGGTAGTGATGATGAGAGTTTAATGGGAGTAGAGGTTAGTGGTGAGGTAGTAGTTAACGAGTTTGAGAGAGAGAGAGAGAGAGTGTGAAGTGAGGTTAGGTGAGCATGAGGTGCAGAGGTTATGTGGGAGACATGGTGTCTCCAAGTGGTCCCCTAATTTTTTGTGGTATACCTGGTAAAGCCAGAAGATGTTTTAGTGATTTTGTGGTGCTCTTTGCGAGGAGTGAGGTAGATCAGGGGGGTTGTGATAGGTATTGTGATGGGAGATGGAGAAAGAGAGAAATAGAGATTATAAAGAGTTGCTGGAGATTTTAGATATTGAGAGAGGGGAGGAAATTAAAGACTTACCTTATAATGAGACTGGGGTAACTGGTGCAGTAGATGATGAAGATGTTGATGATATTGTAACTTACCTGATTGTGACAAATAATCCCAAAGGCGACTTGACTGTACACGATGTTGATGAGGTATATGATGTAATACTATGGAGTAATTCTGTTGGTTATTATGGTATAGTGGACAAAACAAATTTAAATGGTCATTATATTGAAAGAGGTAATACAATGGATTTAAACAAAAATGAAATGTGCATTTACAGTATTAGACTGATCAATGATGATGGGGGTTAAACATATGTTGATGATGGACATTTAATTTTTTGAATTTAATGGTTTTAGTACTTGGCTTGATAATGTAATGATTTTTGGACAACAGTGACATTTTATGTGAAGTATATTGTATATAATTTTATATTGGAGTTAAATGTATTAGGTAATAGGTTATGTTGTTGTTATGGTAGGGTATCTGTGTGTGTGTGTGATGTGTGTGTGTGTGTGTGTGTGTTGTATTTTGTGTAGTAATGTTTATAATTTTGTTTGAATGATAATTGACATTACTAAATTTTTATTATGTAATTAAATTGATTTGAAATGGTTTTAGATTTGAATTTTATAATAAATTATAAAGGATTAAAATTTAAATCCACACCACACTATTTGACACAATAATATACAACGGACACAATTCAGAATCTTGTGCCAACCCCCTTCCATCTACACAACCCCCACACACAACCAATCCCCAAAAAACTGTTACAGACAGATTACCAACGCCTTGACGCTTTCTGCATTTATACCTCACTGATAAAGGAGCAAACTACTCCGAAACGTGCGTATGAGGATATAACAAAAAGTAAGTTTTTCCACAAGTGAAAGTGCATTAAATTATTAATTGATTAAAATATGATAATTAAAATGTTTAATAGAAAATCAGAGCTGAAGTTATAATGTGAAATTCCAATTTGAAATGGTTATTTAAATATAATGTATTTGTGAGTAGATATAAAACATATGTTATATGGTTTGTAATTGAATTTGAGTTTTTTTTTTAGTTTTTGATATGATTTACTATTGTATTTTGATATATGGTCATATACTTATGTACGTTGGCATGTTACTTGAGTTAAATATGTGTTATGTTAGCATAAGGGTACGTCTTGTTGAAGGGTAATATGTTATTTGTGAGTTAAGATACTTAAGATACCACAAATCAGTACTTTGGTCCATGCAAATCAGTACTTCTAGGAGGAACCCAAATCAGTGCAAGGATATGGATTAATGAAAGGCCATTTGATGTTTTTGCGTTGTTGTTGCAGAATCTGGGTGGAACTGTGGGGGTGAGCCTGTGCTGGCCGGTGTGTCAGGGGAGAGTCGCCAAGTGCCTGTCTGGTTTTACGGTGTTGGGATCCTGAAGGAAGTCCAGTAAAGTCATGCAGGTGCGGCCACGGCCACTGGATTAGGGGGTAAGTACCCAACTTTTAATCAGGAAGTAAGGGGGGTCGTGGCGCCATATCCTCACTGGTCCTCCTAGGTTTAGGCAATGAGAGTTTTTATGTTTTTTGACATGAAACCTCTCATTGTGGGGTCTTGTAACGGGACAAAATAGGGGTAACAAAATTTATATCACAAGTTAAAATATTTTATTGTAATGAAGTAAATCTGATTAAAACTGTAGAAGGAAAGTTTGTTAGGCGATACCCAAATAAGGTAACAAGTGATTCTATTTTTAACCAGTGAATCACATACAAGGCATGTTGTTGACAACGACACAGTCAGTCTACCAGCGAAATAGTGATACTCAGTTAAAACGGAATTTTCAGTTACCAGGACGGGACGTGAGTAGAAATCTGCCGAGAACCAGTTAAAAAGACATTGTTAAAATGGAAGTGTAACAACCACGCGAATAAGCGAAGCCAGTCTCCAAGGAATGGTCGAACTGTAAGGTCGTTTTGTAATAATGTAGGTAGGCCTACGCATTACAATTACGGTAGGTCTACCTATAATTGTGTTTAAAAATGTGAGAGAACAGTGACAAACTTTTAAAATAATCAATCAGTGAAAGTGATCATAATAAAAAGCGTTGGGACGTACATTTAGTTGTTTTATCGAAAAAGTGTCCTGCAACAGGTGGTGCAACAATTTGGTGACTACGTGCCAGATAAGTAACTGTAAAGAACAAAAATAATTGGCCTAAGTTAATCACAATTTGAGTTCAATTTATAATTTACTTTTGAAAATAAAAAATATTAAAATGAGTGACGATTTCATTAATAATAAAAATATAATAAAAAAAAAATAAGAAGAGGAGAAAATTTAGATTTAAATAAAATCGCACATTTAAACCAACTTTAAATCCCTAAAATGACGCAAGAATAAGATTTAATAAAGAGATTTAAAAAACCGAAAGGAATGCGCGTATAAAAGTAAGGAAACACCCTAAATAATTAACCATGCATTGACAGGCGGTAACCGGCATCAACACGCATATTAACCCATAAACAAAACTAATAATATGAGTAAAGTGTAACTCAATAAAAATAAACAAGGAAAAAACAATTGTATACAATAATAATTTCTGAAGTAAAGGATATCTTTGGATAATAAATGTGTCAAAGATTAAAATGGTAAATATCGATTAAAAGGCGGAACTATTTTTCTGGTAAAGCATAAACTCCGCGAAGTTACTTTACCTCTCCCAATAAACGTACAGTACTAGTGATGGAGCGCTCACGCAGTAAACTGGTCGCATCCGAACGATGCCACAAAACAAAACAATATTTTGTTTCTTTTAAGTTCAACTAAGAACAGTGTGCAATGTAATGTAGTGGTAAATAGTGAGTCCTATATAAACATGTAATATAAAAGAAAAAAGAATGAATAAGTGTGCGCGATGACATCTCTACATACTAATTTGTAAGAGAACAATCTATTTAAAATAAAATAGGTACTAGGTATCTAAGGTGAAAACCCCTTATCAATAATTATGTAAAGTGCATATCTGTGGAACAAACACTAACATGAGTTATACTACTAACGAGGTTTTATACCAGACATCCGAGAAAAGAGTACCAGCCTCAGAATCACCGAACTCACTTCAGGAACTTCAACGTCAACGGAAACTACAATAACGACAGACCATCAGTAGACACCCCAAGGACCAAGGAGCCTAATCTGAATCAACATCAGGATACCATAAGGTGACGCGGAAGCCAGTCTTCCGTGATTAAGTAATATTCAAATAAAAATGTACCAAAGACAATTTAAATAACACTTCAAGACTTTTAAGAGTAGTCACTAATTATAACCAGTAGTATGTAATATGCTTAAAAATATGTGTAGTAGAAAGTAACGCTTAAATTATAGAGTGTCTCTGTTTCTAAAGTTTAAATAAAGTCTATTCTTCAAATGGCAAAAGCTAAATAAAGTCCTTTCTTCAAATGGCTTAAGTTGAAAGATAGTATATGAGTAAATGAGCATTATTAACAAACAAGTTTTAAATCCCGGATCCGTGGAGAATTCAAACACATAAACTTCCTTATTTAAAGGGTTTTTCTGAAATATATGTTGTAAACTGTAATCCGTAAATTAAGGATCAGCTATGTTGAAAACCTTATGTAGAGATTTTAAGGTTATAGAATAATAAAGAGATGTCATTATATAACACACAAAACTGAGTGAATACATCAAAAGGAACCCATGTCCATTTTCCTTCAATTATAGAGATATCTCAAAATTATATGTGTTTAATTAGAAGTTGGTTAAGTCTATGGCAGCCTGTGTAATTGACCAGAGCCAATGAAGCACAGGTTCCCGGTATTATAACGTAGGTACGTTATAAAATGCGCCACTCTGCTTTTATATAAAATGTTTGCGTACATCGTGACACAGATAAAATGTACAGAGCGACTCTGTAGATCTATTCACTCAGTTACTTTAACATATTCCAGTAACTTACAAAAATAATAAATAAGAGTCCAAAAGAAAATTAAAGAAATAATTAGAATATAATATAATATAGGTAAGGATAATTGTGAATTTAAATGTGTAAGCCCATGTACGTGCTTGTCTGAAAATTTCAGTCACCAACGTGTCGATTTGACAACAATCCCAGACCGGTAGATATCTTGTTCTCTCCTGCATAAAACGGTACCTTGTCACCCTATTGTCACGGCGAGTTAAACGATTGTCCGTCTCCCCCTTTTTGTTATTCAAAGCGTGCGACTTCCCGTGCCTAGTAACAACATATTTCCACCATATGTTTTAAATTAAATGACGTCTGTGTGAGATTTCTCTTTCTCTGAGACGAGATTCAATTCTCGTATAAACTATGTAAATATTCCACAGCTAATTAAAATTGTTTATTTTAGTAAACAAAAGAGAGTAGTATTTAGTATATAGAATTTAGTATTAGTAGAGTAAGTACTTATAGTACTTAACATCAAGGAAAAATGGCTTTATTTAACCCTGATTTGTTATTAAAAGACGAACTGTGCTACGAAGCACTTTTACGTGGTTTACCTCACGCGAACGTAACAGTTGCAGAATTACGCAAAACATTACGCGAAAGTAGATCAGATACACCCACGCAGTTAGGTAGATTAAGCGAACTAGATTATGAGAGCGAAAGAGAAACGTGTTATGCGAAGTACCGGGAATTGACGTTATTATCTCAAACACTACACGACGAAAAATCACCTGCTGCAATATTGCGTACCACGCAGAGAATATAGCATTTAACCCGTCGGATGAAGAATTTATTAAACTGGCCCAATGTTACTGTAATCCCACCCGATGTGCAAAAATTTGCGGATGAGGCATTACAGCAGTTACCCACCATAATAAGACAATTGCGAAGAATGTCCGACTCGTTTAGGATGGAGGAAATCGAGCAATCCTTACAGAAATTATATATCTCCCCAGTTCAATCTCCTACTTTAGAACACCCACCCACCACCGCGAATCACGAATCACCCACTGTATCGAGAGTACAACTGAGTCATGATCAGCTACCAGATAGAGACGTAAATACCCTAGCGATATCAGAAGCCCCACCTCCTAGTGGTCTCCATAATCGCACCAATAAGTATGCTTTTACGATGACTAACCCAGCATCTGGTCCTCCTAGAACTATACCTCACGTAAATCTTAGTGCGGACCTCTACGGAAAGATCACGCATCCAGTAGACAAAATTATAACAGAAATTCCTTACACGGATGGATTGAGTATTACAAAACTATTAAACTTCATCAAATACCTCCTACAGATAAAAGATTTACAGCAACTAAACGATTGGCAAATCTTACAAGTCCTTCTACTCAAATGTAAACCACCGCTAAAAGATCGTGTACTGGAGTCATTAAGCTCGCAACTTCCAGTAGAAGAACTTCATACTACCTTAATAAAACACTTTATTCCCACTGGAATTTATGAGGAACTCAAACGCAACACCGTACTTCGAGTACAAGGAGCCCATGAGAGACTGGCCCACTATATTGCTGATATTAAAGAATCTTCCCGACTACTGCAAGTCAAAGGGAGCGAAAAACAGTTGGTCGATACAATCTTAGTAGGATTATCTCCGGAAGAGAGATCTCGTTTAGCATTAATAAATAGGCCCAACACTTTCGCTGATCTAGAACAGAGCAGTATTCACTCGTCAAACGTATGGTACTCAGATCAGAACAGACATGCGTTACTCTCCACTGTACAACGTAGAAGTGAAACACAAGCCCTGGTAACAGATGCAAGAACCCAGCGTGAAAGACGACCATTTCGAAGACCTGCAAACCTTTACAACCATGGTAAATCAAATGACACACGACCTCAACAGGATACAAGTGATACAGGTCGTAGTGAAAGAAAATGTTGTAACTGCGGGAAATTTGGACACCTCAGTAGAAACTGTAAACAGAAACAGCACTATCAGAAACCCCCTTATTCAAAAAACATGTGAGGCAGGGAGATCCAAAATCCTGTGTCTTCCGCAGCATCATGAAAACAGGTAAATCCCAAAAAGTCAACGAATTAAACAATAAAAATAACCAAAGAAAATTAGACGCCTATGTTAAGAAGTTTATTGATAAATGTAATACTATTACTAAATGTGAAATCAGTAAGCGTCAATTACCATATATACAAGTAGACCTCGGTGTTACATCAACACTCGGATTAATTGATTCCGGATCAACTCGAAGCTTAATCAGCCAACAGCTAGCCGATAATTTATTTGAACATAACCTAGTTAAATGCAGTCAAACTGTGAATATTAAATGCGCTACAGCTAACAAACAAAATTTAATGATAAAACTCAGCATCACGATTAAACTAAAAATCAAAAATCTAACGTGGTATTTTCCAATGTTGGTATGCGACGAATTAGGACCCGACTTAATATTGGGAGCTGACTTTATCAGTAAAACAGGTATAATTCTTGACATTCACGATAAGAAGTATTATTTTGGATTCGATCGTACACAAAAATATAGTTTTGATTGTGAAACAAATAACAGTAAAAATGACGGAACAGCTGCTACACATCTAGAACACCACGAGTCTGAATTAACCCATCTAGAAAGTAAAGATAGACTGAAAATACAGACACTAATAAACGAATTTGCAACCGTCCTCACTCCGAAGTTAGGATTAACTAACCTGATTGAGTATAAGATCAATTTGAGCGACAATAAAGTGATACGTCTACACCCATACAAATTATCGCCGCCAAAAATGGAAATAATGAGGAATCAAATCAATAAATTATTAGAACAAGAAGTCATCGAACTCTCTACTTCCCCTTATTCATCACCTGCATTTTTAGTACCTAAAGGCCATGATAAACATAGACTAGTTGTGGACTCCAGGCAATTAAATAAAAACACAGAATTCGAGTCTATACCACTTCCCGACATCCACAGTGCTTTTCATTATTTTACGAAAGCGAAAGTTTTCACTATTATGGATCTAAATCAGGCATTTCATCAAATACCCCTATCGGAAGAATCCAAACGTCTAACCGCATTTGCCGTCCCATTCAACCTGTACCAATTTAAGAGAGTACCCTTTGGAATATCCCAAGGAAGTTCTGTATGTAACCGATTATTAGAGAAATTATTCCACGATATAAAATTTAAATATGTGTATCACTACCTAGATGACATTGTTATCTACAGCGAATCAATGGACCATCATATTAAACATCTACGTGAAGTACTATCCCGATTAAATAAAGCCGGATTAACAGTAAATCCCAGTAAAGTAAATTTTGCCGTTACACAATTTTCATTTTTAGGTCACATAGTAAAGGCCAACGGAAAGGTAAGCATAGACCCCGAACAAACCCGTGCGATCAGAGAATTTTTACCACCGCGGGATGCGAAAGGAATAGCCTGATTTTTGGGAATGATAAATTACTTCCACAAGTATATTCCTCATCTAGCCGATATAGCAGCACCGCTGAATGCCTTAAGAAAAAAGGGAGCGAAATTTGAATGGAGTCTGCAACACCAAGCTGCATTCGAAAAACTAAAAGAAAGCATAAAATCACCCCCAGTATTACAATTAGCCGATTTTACTAAACCGTTCGTAGTGCAGACAGACAGTTCAAGTGTAGCCCTAGGTGCAGTAATATATCAGGAAGTAGATAACGCTAGATTACCGATTAGTTACGCTTCACGAACTCTGACTGACCAAGAAAAGAAATACTCCGCATACAAATTAGAATGTTTGGCTATAGTTTTTCGCATTTGAGAAATTCAAACCCTTTTTAGAACATAAAGAGTTCCTGTTGGAAACGGATAATCAAGCATTATCTTGGTTACTAAATCACTCTAAACAGCTAGGTCGTATTGGAAGATGGGTATTAAGGTTAAATTGTTACAAATTTAAAGTACAACATATTTGAGGTACCCAAAATGTAGTTGCTGATACACTGTCCCGTATGTTCCAGCCGCCTATTAAAACATCCGAAAGTAAGGAGAGTAGAGAAACTACAATTATTAATACATTAATTACCGAATTTCCCCTTGCATTTACGAATATAGCTCATTACCAACAACAAGACCCGCATTTAAGGCCAATTATAGAACAGCTAGATAAAGGAAATAAGTCAGAAAAATATATATTGAGTAAGAGAGTATTATGTTATAGAATAGCAAATGGAAAATATTTAAGAATAATTGCCCCTGATATTATTAAACCTATGCTGATGGAATACTACCATTCTTCCACCATTGGAGCTCATATGGGAATAAATAAAAACGATAAATCACATTCGAAAAGAATATCAGTGGGAAAATATGAACAGCGAGATAGCTGGTTTCGTAAAAAGGTGTAAGTTGTGTGCACTAAGCAAGCCAGCCAAATAAGTCAATTAATCTCGGAAACTCCTACTACCCCGTTCTCTAAAATTTATTTAGACTTTTCAGGCCCCTACCCTCGTTCTAAATCAGGAAATACCATGCTACTCATTTGTGTAGACTCATTCACCAAATTTGTCTGGATGTATCCCATGCGGCAAGCGTTAGCATCAACCACCGTGAAGATTTTGCAGGATAGATTATTTAAAGATTTCGGTACACCAGTACATCTAGTGTCAGATAACGGACCACAGTTTAAGTCCAAGGAATTCAAGAACATGTGTTTCAAACTCGGTATAGACCACATTACCACTACTGAGTATCGTCCACAAGGTAATATAGCTGAAAGGTATTTGCAAAACCTAAAATCTGTTTTAATAGCCTACCATGCAAACGACCATACGTCTTGGGACCAGAACCTATCCTGGATACAATTCGCCTTCAATTCAGCCTATCATGAAGGACATAAATCGACACCCTTTGAATTATTGTATAAATACAAACCTAACCACCCATTATCCACTAAGTGGAAAATACATGAGTTACTACCCCACGAAATTAGGGATAAGAATATAAAGAAAATCTGGAATGAAGCTCGCGCTAATTTAAGAGCAAACTTACGAAAATCACGAAAGTATCATGAGCGGAATAATAATAAAGTAGTAAAGTACCAAGTCGGTGACTTAGTAATGTATAGAACACACCCGACGAGTAGTGCAATTGATAAGACCACCTCCAAACTATCATACCGATGGTGTGGTCCTTACCAAATTTACAAATACTTAACTCCAGTAACAGTAGCCCTGTGCGAACCCACTACGCAAAAATACGTACGTAGAACACATATTTCGCAGATAAAGTATTATCACGGAAAAAGAAATGCTAGAGAGCAAGCAAACAAAAAGGTACACCTGCTACAGAGTAATTGAGTCACCACTTAATTACCTAATAGTATAAATAGGAATGAGGCCTGATCAACCTTAGATCCTGTAAAAAAAAAAGTGAGAAGTCAGCTGACACAGAATATAAGTAATAATTAAGTAATGATTACTTAACGAGTAATTCTATACTTATAGAACACCGCAGAGTAATTCTATAATAAGAGTAACTCACAACTAAAGAAAAAACCGGTAGTAGTCTTAAGTAGTAGTATTAAGAAGAATTTTGTGTGTTTTAAATATATTTCATGAAGTTTGAACTTTATGTATTCTAAGCATTAGTTTGTAAGGCGTTGTATATCTTGATAATAGTAAGAAGTAAGTTGAGAGTGACTCATGCACCTCTTAAAGAAATTGAAAAGAGAAAAGGGTGAGAGAAACTTCACACAGAAATGCCAAGCATACTCCCAGTTCATTGCTGACCAGACAACCCATAGAAATCATCTCCTTTTTTTACCACCCTGTGTCTTCTTTAAGCGGCGGAGTATGTGACGATTTCATTAATAATAAAAATATAATAAAAAAATAAAAAATAAAAAAATAAGAAGAGGAGAAAATTTAGATTTAAATAAAATCGCACATTTAAACCAACTTTAAATCCCTAAAATAACGCAGAAATAAGATTTAATAAAGAGATTTAAAAAACCGAAAGGAATGCGAGTATAAAAGTAAGGAAACACCCTAAATAATTAACCATGCATTGACAGGCAGTAACCGGCATTTACACGCATATTAACCCATAAACAAAACTAATAATATGAGTAAAGTGCAACTCAATAAAAATAAACAAGGAAAAAACAATTGTATACAATAATCATTTCTGAAGTAAATGATATCTTGGATAATAAATGTGTCAAAGATTAAAACGGTAAATATCGATTAAAAGGCAGAACTATTTTTCTGGTAAAGCGTAAACTCCGCGAAGTTACTTTACCTCTCCCAATAAACGTACAGTACTAGTGACGGAGCGCTCACGCAGTAAACTGGTCGCATCCGAACGATGCCACAAAACAAAACAATATTTTGTTTCTTTTAAGTTCAACTAAGAACAGTGTGCAACGTAATGTAGGGGTAAATAGTGAGTCCTATATAAACATGTAATTTAAAAGAAAAAAGAATGAATAAGTGTGCGCGATGACATCTCTACATACTAATTTGTAAGAGAACAATGTATTTAAAATAAAATAGGTACTAGGTATCTAAGGTGAAAACCCCTTATCAATAATTATGTAAAGTGCATATCTGTGGAACAAACACTAACATGAGTTATACTACTAACGAGGTTTTCTACCAGACATCTGAGAAAAGAGTACCAGCCTCAGAATCACCGAACTCACTTTAGGAACTTCAACGTCAACGGAAACTACAATAACGACAGACCACCAGTAGACACCCCAAGGACCGAGGAGCCTAATCTGAATCAACATCACGATACCATAAGGTGACGCGGAAGCCAGTCTTCCGTGATTAAGTAATATTCAAATAAAAATGTACCAAAGACAATTTAAATAACACTTCAAGACTTTTAAGAGTAGTCACTAATTGTAACCAGTAGTATGTAATATGCTTAGAAATATGTGTAGTAGAAAGTAACGCTTAAATTATAGAGCGTCTCTGTTTCTAAAGTTTAAATAAAGTCCATTCTTCAAATGGCAAAAGCTAAAAAAAGTCCTTTCTTCAAATGGCTTAAGTTGAAAGATAGTATATGAGTAAATGAGCATTATTAACAAACAAGTTTTAAATCCCGGATCCGTGGAGAATTCAAACACATAAACTTCCTTATTTAAAGGGGTTTTCTGAAATATATGTTGTAAACTGTAATCCGTAAATTAAGGATCAGCTATGTTGAAAACCTTATGTAGAGATTTTAAGGTTATAGAATAATAAAGAGATGTCATTATATAACACACAAAACTGAGTGAATACATCAAAAGGAACCCATGTCCATTTTCCTTCAATTATAGAGATATCTCAAAATTATATGTGTTTAATTAGAAGTTGGTTAAGTCTATGGCAGCCTGTGTAATTGACCAGAGCCAATGAAGCACAGGTTCCCGGTATTATAATGTAGGTACGTTATAAATGATGAGATCTCAAAAAGGGGGGGTAAATAGAGAGAAAGAGAGAGAGAGCATGTGGGAGAAAAGGGCAGTGAGAGAAAGAGAAAAAGAGGAAAGTACTGATTTGTTATTGATGATTTTCTTTTAATTTAATTTGTTGTGAATTATATTTTTTGATCTAAACAATAACAAACAATGTGTTTTAATAAAATAAAATAAGATTTTTGTGTTATAACCATGTGTTAATTTAATTATTTAATGAAGAAATTTGTGTTAGTGGTTAAAATCACAAACAGAATTATCACTGTTGCACACCACTATATAAAAATTATTCCGATTAGCACTTTCAAGCTTCACAGCTCATTGTCAGGACGGAAATGAACAAACAGACGTGAAAACAAACCCTTCTCCCCACCCAACCCCACCTTGCTCACACACAACAAGCTATAATTCAAATGTCCCTTCCCAACCTATGTGCCCTGTCACCCCCATCTGGACAGTTACATATTTTTCTAGCAAATTCCTTGTGTTTAAGTGTTGTGTGTGTGTGTGTGTGTGTGTGTGTGTGTGTGTGTGTGTGTGTGTGTGTGTGTACATTACTTTTAAACCTAACCACCTTTCTCATTCACACTTGTGGGCCAGTCACACACCCTTATTTTAAAAACATCCAATTAGTCCTATGCAACTTAATTCTTAATCTTGTCTATCTGTCCTCTATCATTTACTTTTTAATTGTGTTATAAAATATTTCTTCATTATCAAATTTAATTTTAGTATTAATTAAATTGTCTAACCCTTTTTCTTTTTCTTTCAATATTTCTAATTCCTCCCTAAGCTTCTTTTCAACTGTGTTATTTACTACTTTTACAATTTCGTAGTCTTCCAAAGGATTAACAAACTTATGGTTATCTCTGTATCGATAAGTTCCCCTAGATGGCCCTGGACTTTAAATGTTCAGAAAATCTGGAAGAAAAAACTGTAATGATTGCCAACAATTCTACATCGGCCAGACGGGAAGATCTTTTTCTTCCAGATTTTCTGAACATTTAAAAGCCCTCACCACAAACCACATACATTCCACATTTGCCACACATTTACATAATGAAAACCACAGTTACACAAACATAGAACACAACATGGAAATATTACACTACTTACCTAAAAGTAGAAAACTAAACACAGCTGAACAATTTGAAATATACAGATATCACACACTACAACCAAACAACATATTAAATGAACAAATACATTATAAATCACATACACTATTCGATACACTGATCCACACACACAATTCGAACCTCAGCGCCAATCCCTTCCCACCATCAACCCCCACCACACACACCATTTTTCTGTAACGGTTATTCTGTAATCGACAATCAGTATACACCCACTGAAGAAGAGAAACAACATCTCGAAACGTTTGGGAAGTGACAACAGTAAGTTCATTAGTGAAAGTTTATATATATTATTAAATTTACAATTTATATATAGATTATCAGGATGCCTTTGACAGCATGCATAGAACACAAATGATTAATTATCTCATGGTATTAGGTATACCATCCAAGCTGCTAAGACTTACCAATGCCACATTAGGAGGGCATAAAACAGCACTCAGAATGAATAATCAGTTAACTTTACTTTTGATATTAACACCAGTGTTAGGCAGGGTGATGCACTTTCAACAGTCTTATTCAATTTGACATTAGAGACAGCGGTTGTATTGGAATTAAATACACTCATGCGCTTATCCCCTTAACAGTTTATTTTATTGACCACAAATTGACCTAAAAATTTTAATTTTTTCTTTAAAATGTATATATTCCATCTTGTTATTATAAAATTAATACTTCAAAAATACAACTACAGTGTATAACAATGGAAAACTTGCCTCTTATATGAATTTTCAAAAGATGATTTTTTGACGTCACGGGTTCTGGTGGTCAATGTAAAGAAAGGGCTGATTTTCTCTACAACTCTTTATTAACACTATTTTACCACAGTTTTGAAAAACACAGCCACAAACATAAACAGACAGAAATGGAACAATCCTCATGGTCTGGTTCCATATCTGTCATGAGATGGCGCTCAATTATATAAAGCAAAGAAGAGGAATGACTTGAAATACAACACATCATAGCAGTAAAGTGTGGAATCACCGTTATAAATAACCATATTGAAATATTTCTTCAGAAACCAAAATAAGTTGGCAAAATCATAGTGACATATTCTCTCATCAGCAGCATATTTTTTTAACAAATCAACTGACATATTATCTGGTCATGTACCATTAAGGGATTATGCTGACATCATGGTAATAATTTCCAAAAATTAGAACAGCTTTGAAGGATATGTTGGAAAAACTATATATTGAAACATCTAAGAGAGGACTATGTATTAATAAAAGTAAAACTAAATAACATGAAAAATAGCTAAAGAAATATTAATAGACGGACAACGCTACCTATGGCAGCCTCTGATGAAGCCTTCTAAAGGTGAAAGCCGGTTTAGGCTGTAAGGTAAAACTTTACGTTTTTACTTATAAAAAACTTGGTGTTCCGAGTCGTCAATACTGTAGTGATATTTAGTTAAGTAACGGACACGTCATGGACAACGAAATCCAAGAAAATATTAATAATAATGGCTTTACTACTGTCAAGTATACTTTGGTCATGCTAAAGTTTTCACCTATTAAGAGCTGAAATTAAATCATGTATACAATAGGCCAATTGCTGCTGCTATGGATAGAAAACGTTAATGACATCTAAACTGATAGATAGAAAAATAAAATTGATATTATACAAAACCGTAATGTAGCTTACACAATATTAACTTATTGTAGTAAGGAATTAACCACAACAGATAATGATGAACATAGAATATTTCAACATTGAATATTTGAGCAAAACATGTTAAGAAAGATATATGAACCAATAGGAAATCTTGATGGCATGCAGAGGATATGGATGAATCATGAACTCAACCAAATAATAGAGGAGCTAACGTAGTGAGATGTATTAAACCACTATGTATCACATGGGTGGACAAGAGTAGAATTGTAATAAGGACTTTTGGGTGGAAACCTTCACAGAAAGAATAAAAGGTAGACCTAAGAAGAGATGAAAGGATGATGTGGAAGAAGATATGAAGGAACTTTGAGTACAAAACTGGAGAGGAATGGCAAAGGAAAGGGCAGAATGGGAGAAACTTGTTGAGAAGGCAAAAACCCACAAGGGGTTGTCACTACCAATTGAAGAAGGAGAAGAGGAAGGTGTTTGATGACATGAGCCATATTCCAGACACTGGATAACAACAGATACATTAAGTAATAAATAAAATGTTACATTTGGTCTAGTTGTGATTATTCCATTGTTACCTGTACTTGTCGTCCCCTTGTTTTACTTTTGTAACTTTCACAGAACATGTGTTACGCATGATTTGTAAAACTATATTTTTAAATATATATGAGTTTCAGTCAAAGACACAGATACATAAATCAGTCAAAGATCAAGAAAAAGGTACAAATTAGCATTTTGAGTAAAGTGAAAAAAGTCAATGTTAGTTAATGTGATACATGTTCGTTGGTATACTGTTAGTATATTTTCTATTTTCTATTGTTTCTATTATTAAGTGTGTTACTTTATTATGAACAAAATCTATTTAAATTCTGAAGAAACTGATTTTGGTAGGAAAGTTTTAAATTTGATAAAAATCAGTAAACAATAACCTCAATGTGAATAATTCTTTTGTTTTGCTGAGGTTACAGGAAAAATCACATATACCATAATATAGAAAAAACGAAAAAGGTTAAGTATTGCTAATGTGACTAGTTAACATGAATTTTTCATTAATTTTCAAATATTTTAAAGGTTTACAAAAAAAGTGCACATGGAATATGAGAAAGGTTAAGTTAGATTCATTTAGTTATTTTGTTTAGCGTTTGACCCCAAGGAAGCTAGTACTTTTGTGTATTTGTCCGTTTCTTCAGCTAAGCAGTGCTTTAAGTGAATTGGGGAGAGTTGTTCATACAAGTTTAAATTGTTTTGCTAATTTTATTGTTATTCTTGTTTTCATAACAAGTTATTTTTTTAATGATATAACGAGAACCCTCTCGTACAACGAGGTGCATCCTTCTTAGTCAAGCAGGTGTAGCCTCAGTCAAAGCCATGCAAAAGTATTGTTACGATGGTCTACTTACTGATCACCGTATGGTACAAACAAAATACAAGACACCAATGAAGTCACTAAAACCAGCTTTAATTATCACAAATAACAGTTTATAATCAACTCATTCCAGTTAGATTGTCCACACGAAATAACAATGTCAATAGAGTTCCACACAATTATTAACACAATACTACTTCACTTCGACAGACACTCGATCCGCGCTAACGAAAATCGCTTACGTAACTGAACTGACAACCCGGCTGCTGTGGCTTTATATAGATCGCGCAGAGGTCCATTACAGCTTTTCCTCCTTACTGCACGCCGGCCAGCTTAATGTGTATCTCAAGTGTTCTTGAACACGCTAGAACACCTACTTGAATGAGGCAACAGCTGCCACACTGGACAGGGGGAGTGGAGAATGTTCTTAGCTGTTCTAGGCGGTTCGATACCATACTTGTAACACTGCCCCCTCCTTAAGCCTGTTCGCCCCGAACTGGCACACCATCTCTAAAGTAATACTTGCCCAGCTGATCTAGGTGGACGATCTTGCAAAGGATAATTCTCCGGTTCTTTGAATTCAGTCTCGTGTAATCTGAAGTTCCCACGAATACGAGTTTCCCGCTCAACCGCTAGGTTTGCTGGAATCAATCCCGTTGTGTCATATACTGATGACCTAAACACCACTAGCTGGTCTAAGTCTGTTTGGTTCTCGTCAACAACCTCTTGCGTAACTTCATCTTCAGCAAATTTCCCCCGGGCGTTATAACTCAGGAACAAACAAGGGCGTTTCCTTGACACCCATAGTTGGCTTTCCAATCACTTCTTTTGCTGTTTCACGTATTTTTACTTCCTTTGCTAGTTCTTCTTCCTTTTCCGCCTGCAATAGGAAACGTTCCTCTTGACCAGACTTGTTGACTTCTTCTTCGGCCAATGTCACTTACTTAATCGAATGGTTGGCAGACCCTGTCATTTTAGCCATGCAAAGCTTTATCTTCTCTTGGCCAACCTTCAGGACGATCTCTCTTAAGTCCACAACGAATCTGTACGCATTCATAATATCCGTGCCAAGAATCAATTCATCAACAATGTCTGCAACGAGCATTTGGTAGCTAAACTCGAGAAGACCCAGGCGTACACGTACGTCTTGTCACTGGACAAAAGGCTTGCCGCATGACAAATGGCGCCAATCGTACTCTCTAGTTATTTTGGTGGGCCTAAAAAGGACCGAGTGGCGAGAACGGTGATGTTGGTAGTGCCGCGCTGAGATGTTCGGCGGCTGCGCCCGCTGTTCGTGACGTACTGCAGTCCTCCTCTTCTTCCGGCACCGGTTGTAGAGTCGGCTGCCTGCCCAGCAAAATCCATCGCTGGCGCGGAACTGGAGGGCGAAGACGCAAGAACGCCGGTTTTATTCTTCGGCCGTTCCTTCCGGCTGACTCCGTGCCGATGTCGTCCGAGAGAGGAGAGGAGATGAAGTGCGTCCGATGGCGTGGCGATGAAGTGTTCAAAATTTTCTGCTGGCCCGGGTTTTATTAACTAACCGGGATCGCTGATTGGTTAGCTTCGAACACGTAGTTGGTCACGTCTCGGCGGCTGCTGATGCCGGATTGGCTCGCTGTGTTCACCGCTGGTACCGGAGAGCAGATGTTCGCATACCGCTGCTGTCACAACTCCACCGGGTCTTGAATGCTCTCCGGTAGCCACCCTACTGCTCTTCTCCAGATGTTGTGGAGGTGTCTGTTGGGCACCATGTTGATTGGTGTGCCGGCTGGTAGCTCGCTGGCGTGGCTGGATCTTGCATCCGCAAGATGATCGTTGCCCCACGTTGGGCGCCACTTGTCACCGGACAAAAGGCTTGCCGCATGACAAATGGCGCCAATCGTACACTCTAGTGTTTTTGGTGGCCCTAAAAAGGACCTTGTGGCGAGAAGGCTGATGTTGGTTGTGCCGCGCTGAGATGTTCAGCGACTGCGCCCGCTGTTCGTGGCGTACTGCAGTCCTCCTCTTCTTCCGGCACCGGTTGTAGAGTAGAGACGCAAGAACGCCGGTTCTATTCTTCGGCCGTTCCTTCCGGCTGACTCCGTGCCGATGTCGTCCGAGAGAGGAGAGGAGATGAAGTGCGTCCGATGGCGTGGCAATGGGGTAGCTCGCTGGCGTGGCTGGATCTTGCATCCGCAAGATGATCGCTGCCCACGTTGGGCGCCACTTGTCACAGGACAAATGGCGCCAATCGTACACACTATCGTTTTTTAGGCCCTATGTAGGACCCGCGACCACTACGATGTACCGGTTGCCAGCTCGTTGTGACAGCAGCGGTATGCGAACATCTGCTCTCGGCGCCAGCCGAGACGTGACACGAGAAGGCGAGCCGAGCCAATCAAGGATCAGCAGCAGCATGATTGGCCTCGACGTGACCATCTAACGTGCTCGAGGCGAGCCAACCAGGGACCAGCGGCACTCTGATAGGTTCATGGCACACGACCTGTCAGGGCATAACAAGAGCGCCGCTAGAAATTTTGGCGCACTACCCGCTCCAGAACCTGCCCCCAAGGCTTCCACCGTCTCGCCCCGCCGCAGCTATGCAGCTGCCGCCAAGCGTTCTCCCCAGGCCTCATCTTCCGATGATCTCGCCGTTGTATCAGACTTTCTGGCAAGCTACGACTTGCAGAAAGTAGCACAAACATTCCTCAAAATCAAGGAACGCTTGGCAACTGCCTCGCCCCAAGACAAGTTCCTCCTCTTGGTGGAAGCCTGCCGTATTATAGGTCTGTTATGAACGGACAACCACGGCAATCCCTCAAGCGAGACCTCGTGCTCGTGGCGTGGAACGCCAACGGCCTCGCTTCCCGGCATTCTGAGCTCTTAGAGTTCGTTGCCCGTCACAAGCCCGACGTGCTTCTTCTTGGTGAGACGCACCTGACCCCGCATCGTCGTTTCCGACTGCCCAACTACGTGTGCCACTGGGACGACCGGTCGGGTCGCGCAGGAGGGGGCACAGCCATCGCGGTGAAGGCGAGTCTTCGCCATCACCGCGTTGTCCTGCCTCAGCGGCGGAACCTCGAGTGCACCGCGGTCGAGCTCCATGGTGCTCTCGGCGGTCTACTCGTGGTTTCCGCTTACAAGCCTCCACAAACGGAGCTCCTGTCGAACGATCTGGAGGCCGTCTTTGGAGCACACAGGAGGGTAGTCCTGGGGGGCGACCTGAACTGTAAGCACCCTGATTGGGGGAGCCGATTGGTGAACCCAAACGGGGCCCGCTTACGCAGGTATGCTGATGCGGCTCGGGTCACAGTCATGGGTCCTACCGGGCCTACGTACTATCCCTCGAGGGCTAAATCCCGCCCTGACGTACTGGACATTGCCGCGGTCAGGGGCGTTTATTGCCCGGTCCACGTCTCCGTCATTTCGGAACTGTCCTCGGACCATTGCCCTATCAGTGTGCATATAGCTACCCAGCACGCCACCGTCCGCGACGAGCGGCGGGTAATCGAGTGGGACCGCTTTGGCCCGGCGTTCAGTCGCCAGCTACCTGAGCATATCCCGCTCGACACTACCCAGCATGTCGACGAGGCAGTTGCCTTATTCGACACAGCCGTAGTCTCGGCGGTAGACGTGACAAGAAAACACACATACAGCACTTCAAACCAAACGGAAATTAGAAGAAATAAACCTAAATAACATAATCAATTATTTATACCATAAAAAAGACACACTCAACAGACAGGCATATAACTTACACATGAAACTCACACAAATATTACACCACACGGAACTTGAAAATGTAATACAACACACACAAGACAACATAGAAAAACTCAAATAGACAATACAAGTTCGACACAACAACAAAATAACTAACCTCACAACACGCACAATTGAATCAATCCCTGAACCGGCACACAAATTCCACACACGCGTAGTTAATACAACAACCATTAATTTCACAAAGGATGAAATGGATTTATTAAACAAAGGACTGAAACATAATTTAAATAACAATACAACTAACAAAAATCATAATAGACACACACGTGACATAATCATAGACGCAGAAACAGCTGTACAAAACACGCACTTTAATGACCAGGACCCGATACGCCACGACATAAAACAAAAACTTCAAAACACACATACAAAACCAAAAATACACAACAATGAAATAAAAACCCTTAACAATGTAAAACACAAGTTACTTGAACACAACACAACAATCCTAAAAGCTGACAAAGGTAACATTAGTGTCATAATGGACAAACACCAATTAAACACTAAAATCGAAAATTTCTTCAACAAAAATAATATAATGGAAATAAATAAAGACCCCACACTAAAATTTCATAAACAGATTAACAAGTTTATAAACAACACAAAACATATAATCAAACCAGAAAGCGCCAAATACCTTAAACAAATAAAACCTAACCCCCCTAAACTAAATGCATTACCAAAAATACATAAACCTAACATTCCCATCAGACCATTAATAAACAACACACAGGCACCCTCCCACAAAATCGCAAAACAACTAGACAAAATAATCAGAGAAAATATTAATCTCAGTAACAACACATCTATCAAAAACAACATCGACCTAGTCAGGAAAACTGAACTCATCCACATCCCACATAACTCAACACTGGCATCTTTTGATATAACCAATCTATACACTAATGTCCCCATCAAAGAAACCATCCAAACACTAGAACAACTACTCAGACAAAACAACACATCTGAAACACATACCAAACTAATAACTGAACAAAATTACTTTACATACAATAACAAGATATACACACAAACAGAAAGTCTCCCGATGGGATCCCCCCTATCAGGAATACTAGCAGAAATATATATACACAACATAGAACAGAACCACATAATAAACAACAACAAATACACTAACAAAATTATATACTGGCACAGGTATGTAGATGATATATTACTTTTATTCAAAGGCAACACAAGACAAGTTGAAAACTTCCACAAATACATAAACACTATAACCACAAATTAAAATTTACACTGGAAATTGAACAAAACAATAGTATAAATTTTCTAGACCTAACAATTAACAAAACTAACAATACACACACGTACAAAATATACAGGAAACCAACCACAACTGACATGGTTATACACAACACATCAAACCACCCAACACAACATAAACATTAGGCCTTCAACCATATGCTCCATAGACTAACTAAAATACCCTTAAATAAACAAGATTACACCGACGAACTCAACACAATAAAATACATAGCAATCAAAAACGGTTACAACCCTAATTTAATAAACACACTACACAAACGCATAAAAAACAAAAACACAAAATACCATCAACACACAACACAATAAATACATCACACTCACATACCACAACTCCTACACACACAAAATCGCCAACACATTCAGAAAACACAAATACAAAATAGCATACAGAACAACCCATACCATCAAAAAACATATCAATAATACAAACACAGACATAGACAAATATAACAAAACAGGTGTTTACAAATTAAATTGTAATGACTGCAATAGTTTCTACATCGGCCAGACAGGAAAAATCTTTTTCATCCCGTTATTCTGAACACTTAAAAGCTCTAACCAACAACAATATACACTCCGCATTTGCCACACACATACACACAGAAAACCACAGTTACACCAACATAGACACTAATCTTGAAATTTTACATTACTTACCTAAAGGTCGAAAACTCAACACAACTGAACAATACGAAATATATAAACACCACACAACACAACCAAACAACATACTTAACGATCAATTACAATATAAATCACATACACTTTTTGACACAATTTTACAAAAAACAAACATCAAGTTGAATCCCCGCGCCAATCCCCTTCCTCCACACACCACCCCCACTACACCTTCCACACAACAACCGTTACGAAATGATGGCAGTCTGACTAAAAGCTGAAGAAGGCGGATACGTATGCCGAAACGCGTCCGACGAAAAAAGTAAGTTTTCACAAGAAAAAGTTCATTTTTAGATAAGTGTTAGTGCTGTGAAAGAAGAGATGAACAATCAAGACAATTGTAATAGAATCTTCGAAACTTGACATACTTGTTTTCATAGTTGCACAGATTTTTCTATTTCATATATTCTGCCAACTTTTTTGTTCAGCTTACCTCGTAACAGGACGAATTTTGCAGTTACATAATCTTGTACGAACGCCTTAACGTCGTCTGCTTGACGACCAAATTCTTCTTTTTGCCGTCTCTCTGGTGTTTCATTTTAGCACTTACGTTTTTCGTCATGTTGACTTACTCCTTCTTCTGCTTCCCGTCGGTGCCTATTTTCTGTTTCTTCTCTTTCCTGTCTTCGTTTTCTTTTTGTTGTTCCTGTGTTTGCCATAGCATTACTCGGAATGCTTCTATCATCTGACTGGTATCCATTCATCTTTTTTTTTTCAATTTACACTCACACTACTCTTCTACGAAGTCTGCTGTGTTTCCACTGTTAAAGATTATGTCCCACTTCTGACCCACTGTTACGACGGTCTGCTGATCGTCCTATGGTAAAGTGGAATACAAAATACAAGACACCAATAAACTCACTAAAAACCAGCTTTAATTATCGCAAATAACAGTTTATAATCAACTCGTACAACAATTCCAGTTAGATTTGTCCACACGCAATAGCAATGTCACTTAATAGAATTCCACACAATTATTAACACAGTAATTCTTCACTTCGACAAACACTCAATCCTCGCTAATGGAAATCGCTCACGTAACTGAACTGACAACCCGGCTGCTATGACTTTATATAGGTCGTGCAGAGGTCCAGTACAGCTTTCCCTCCTTACTACACGCCAGCCGGCTTAATGCGTATCTCAAGTGAATGAGGCAATAGCTGCCACAATTGCCGGGGGGGGGAATGTTCTCAGCTGTTCTACGCGGTTCGATACCATACTTGTAACAGTATAACCGTATGTTCCAGATTCTTCAAGAGCACACTTGAAATACGCATTAGTGTCAGTAATTAAGTAAGGATGGAAATCTTCTAGAAGACGTGCGCTATTTATATAAGGGACAGAGGCTGGCTTTATGAATCAGTGGATAGTGAGCGATTTCCTTAGCGCGGATCGAGTGTTTGTTGAAGTATTGTGTGAAGTGTTACTGTGTTATAATTAGTGTGGAACTTCATTAGTTGACATTATTATTGTGTGTGGGCAAATCTAACTGGAATTATCGTACGAGTTGAATACAAATTGAGGCTGTAGCTGCAATAAGAGCCCATACGCCAAAACAGTTATTATTATTTAAGGCACTTTCACTTGTAAAAACTTACTTGTTGTTATTTCCTCAAAACAATCCTCAAATTTCCTCCGAACAACGTTTCGGAGTGGTTTTCTCCTTCCTCAGTGAGACAGATAACCAACGCCTTGAAGCATTCCACATTTAAACAATAATTGTTAAGTGCTGTGAAAGAAGTGATGAACATTCAAAATAAAGCCAAAACAGTGTTTTCAGATAATGAGGTGAGAAGTTTTCACACCATCAAGTGCTTAATAATTTACAGGTTAAATTTTACCACAGCCAATACTCTTACAATTTGCTGTTAATATTGGTATTAATTTTTTAAATATTTTTAAAAGTGTGCTTTTTAAAATACTAAGTAAACAAGAGAATGTCATGAGCCCTTTATCAATAGAACACTTTTTGCAGTTAAAACACTCTTCTGTTGAAGAGTGGCCTGCGGTATATATCTCTATACAGAGAGATAAAAGGTGATAAGAAGTTAAAAGAAAAAGAAAATAATGTTTGAAAACACTTATTAATATTTCAAAATGTACAAAAAAGGAAACTTACTAATTTTACTTAGGCCTAAGCTACAACTTTGTAATATTAAAAAAAATATTTTTTTTAGGATCTTCAGTACTAGTTCATAATAAAAATTCATTATCTTCTTCTTCTTCTTCTTCTTCTTCTAGCTCCATGTCAGTTTCTTCCTCTTTATTTTCCACAACTGCTTCGCTAACATCATTCCTCTTTAATAGTGCTTCATAAAATGATTTACCTTCATCACTTAAATATGGGAATAAGTCTCGAATATCTTTCACTTTAGCTTTTTTTAAAGTTACACAAGGAACTTGTTCGAGACTAATCTCTGATGGGTTTTAATATATTTGAAGGGCTGAACGTTTTGAACACAACAAAGTTCCACAAGGTTTGTATTTCAGTATGGAATACTGTTGTATTTTAAAAACATTATCTCTTGAAACAGGAGTCTTCAAGAAATATTGCAAAATTGCTTTATCCCAATCGTAAATAAGGCATGGGTCATTCACAGTTTAAATGGAGAAGGATTCTGACGACATTCCACTATGCTTTCAAGGTACAGTTCTGGAGTTTCAATCTGGGGCTTGTTGTTTAGTTTGGATTTTATTAGCCCAAAATTTCTATCACATTGTCCAAAACTGTGACTTCTTACAGGAAACATATGTACAACTTCCACTCTATAAGTAATGGACAGCCACAAACAAAATCTCAACATCACAGAATTTTTATTTTGCCCACCTGCTGCATCAGAAAGTAGGACAATAGATTTCAGATTTGGATACTCATTTACCTTCTTTGAAACACAGTGAAATAAAAAGGATGCAACGCTGTGTGGCCCCTTTTTCGATTGTGATTCAAGGAAACTGTAAAAAATTGACAAGTCATCATTATGGCAATGCACATTAAACACAAACATCCACCAAAGTCTTTTATAAAATTGCTTGGTAATATTAAGTTTTGGCAGAGGAAGATTTTGACTGTAATCAAATTCAAGTACCAGTACATCATTGGAAGTTTTAGATTTTGTTATGTAGCCACTTTTAACTGAATAATATTTTTCTGCCCTTTTCTTATGAACTTTATACTCTATTAAACATTCATCATTCAGGTTTTTTAAAAGTTTCTTCTCGCACTCTATACAAAAGTCACAAACATCTAATTTTGGTTTCCTGAATGTAAAATTTGTTTCACGGAAAAACTTCAAGTAAATTTTGTAAGCCATTTTCAACTTTTTCTCAGTTTTTTCTTCAACATATTCTTTGAAGGCCTCAAAAAGAATCTTAATATTCAAATCTGGATTGTCAAAGTAAAGTCTGTTAATTTTACACTGACTGTAGTGGCTAGGGCGATGTGGAATACATTTCAAATGTTCTATTACTAAATTCCACACAATAGTCTCCAGCTTGTTAGGCCGATTTGAATGGGTACCTCGTTTTTCTTCAAAAGTTTCCCCACGCACAATTTTTTCTTGAATAATTCTTTTTCTTTTAACAGACAATTTAAGCAGGGTAATAAGGAAAGAGCAGCAAACCACCACATTCTCACCACCTTTTTTTAAAGTATATTGCCAGTGGTGTTCTCTTTTTACCTTAGGATCACTAGTTTTGCGTTTTCTAACAGAGTCTGTTTGTAAAGACAAAGAACCTGCCAAAAATGTTTCTTGTGAATTTTTTGCTTGGCCGCACCAAAATAAATCAAAAATTACTCTCTGTTGACTTAAAGAAAAAGATTTGCAGCGGTTTTTCTTACAACACTTAATAATTAATGTAAATATTTTACTTGGAACATTATTACCACAGTTTGAAACATAACCTTCACCACACTGTCTTTTTGTTTTGTTCATGGACCTCTTCAAGTTTGAACTATTCACTGATTTTTGTTTAGCACCTTTACTAACAGAAGCTTCTAATACTAAATTTCTACTGCTTAAAATATTTCCACTCATTTTTAGAAGAAAAATCACAATAAACCAGAACTAGGTTTGGAAAAACGTTGGAGATTCACCATATACATTGAACAATAAGAAACCGTTCTATGCAAAAAGGGCCCATGACGTCAGCTCACTAAACAGTTTATACCAACCTGACAAATTAAAATTATGGGATGAAATTTGGTACACATTACAGATTACAGTATGGAGAACTGATTAAAGCATTCTCCACAAAAAGGGCCAATGGGCCTATAGGCCCTTATTGCAGCTACAGCCTCAATTGTTATTTGTGATTAATTAAAGCTGGTTATTGGTGACTTCATGGTGTCTTGTATTTTGTTTTCCATTGTACCATACGACGATCAGTGAGACCGTTGTAACAATAAGTAATTTTTTTTATAAATATAATTAATTCACTACCGACTCGGAACACAAAGTTTTTTATGGGTAAAACCCGTAACGTTATTACCCGTAAAAAACTTTGTGTTCCGAGTCGATAGTGAATTAATTATATTTAGTTAAATAACGGACACGTCACGGACAACGAAATCCAATATTTTTTTTATATCTAACTTTGCTAAGTACTCTTACTATTATTACAAATTATAAGTATAATACTACTGACTCAGAACACTAGGTTTTTTAATGGTAAAAATGTAAAATTTACCAATAAAAAACATAGTGAATTAATTATATTTAGTTAAATAACAGACACGTCATGGACAACAAAATCCAAGAATATTATTACAAATTCTGTTTAGAATACTTTTGTCATTATGCTATTGCTTTTGAAACCGCTTATTATTTGTGACTGTCAGGGACCAAGCAGTGACATCAAGCTATTATACAGTACAAAGTTATTGTTCAATGGCTTGTATTCTTTATACCATCAGTCCCCCTCGCTTCCTAAAAGATACCTGCAACATTCTTTGGCAGTGTTGAAACTCATTTTGTTTAGATCTGTTACGTTTAGATTTTAGAACATTTATTTTTATTTTCTTATGATTATCTTGTGGCTGCGCGTATGGACAGGAATAGATGGACGGAGGCTCCGTACAACCCGACACTAAGAGGCAGAAGGATCAGGTGATGAAGAAGAAGTTCTTGTTCTTGATGTAGATCTAGACTAGAGGATCACCATGTAGAGGTGAGTTTCGTTATCCCTCAACAGTACAAAATTCAGCCAGTTATACAGGCTAGCCTCGCCTTAACAATGAAATACAGAATATCAGGTTTCTCAGTATTTGTGATAATAAGTTTAGTACAGATGAAGCAATCTAAAGCCTAAGAAGAATATCTGGAGAAAAGCAAGTTTAAATTACGGTGGTCAGATTATGTTAACATGTATTAATTATATATTTTTTGTTTATAACAATAGTGGTGCTTCAGACCGATTCATCATTGTCAGTTCTCATTAAAGTATGCACATGTCATTTACAGTGAGGGCAGACAATACCCATCGATCCTGTGGCATTTTCATTTGCATACCGGTAGTGGATAAGTGGTTTATGATTAAAACCACTGTATTTAATTTATTATTCCACCTCAAAGAATTTTGTTCAGCGGTTGCAGTACCGTAACTCTAACATTTGTCTGCCTACTTCGTCAAGCTGCAAGCCTTTCATGTTCTTGTTGCGTTTTCGATGCTATGAAAGTCTTTATTGTTTTGTATTTATCGTCGACCTTCCTAAAGATGATTTTCTCTTTGGCATTGTAAAGTATGGATAACTGAAAATCAAAATAACTGGCGTAGACACGTTCATCAATCTTATAGGTTATTATTTCGAACGTTATCGTATTTGACTTTACAATGAATACCGCTAACAAAAATAATTAAAAGCCAAATATTTACCATAGACATCAAACGAATAAGAAATACTTCTAGAATATACATTAAAATCCCTGCCAGAATTAATCTCCTTTTCACTCGTAATAAAGTACTCCCTACTGCTAATAACCCGAGAAATGGGTAAGCAAGGATGGGAGAAACCATCGAAAATGCGGCATAGACTAGTTTGCACATGATTGTAGGTATGTTAACAATAGGCCTACTGAATATCTTCCTGGAACTTGAACTCCTGACTATTTCTGTTGAAATACACGAGTTAGTCTACTTTGTCTAACTCGGCTGCTTTTTGGGATACCGTACGAAATTAAAACAAAGTCTAAAACCTTCATAAAAGAAGCCACTATAAGCCTGCAAAGTTTCATTCTGATCGTCCAAGTGTACTGGTAGGGTTAAGTTTCTACAACAGGCCTACCCTACTGCCACTAAATCGATTCCTTTACAACATATCACGAAACCTTTTTCTATAACAGAAACAGTAACAAGTATAATCGTATAATATTAATACACGTACATTACGTTACTAATGTATTCTACTAAAAAATATAATTCGAATTTTTAGTTACCTTTGCGGTTTATTTATTATAAAACCTTCATATATACAAGAAAATCACAAAACGCAATCTAATGCACATTTATATTAAAACACGATGTAGGAGGCAGTGTCATTATGACAATACAGTAATAGACTTTATGAGCCATATTTGAAAGCTCTTAGTTTGCGACAATAATCTGAGTTACCTGTGTAATATAAAAAATGTCGTTAATCGAGGAAAAAATGAAACAAACAAAGCTGTCCATGACAGGCCCGTTGAACATACAAAATTACGACACGTACTTGCAAACTGAGCAAGAAGAATTCGAGAAAAACTTCAACAAGAAATTTGAACCGCAAGGTTCGCTGGACGACTTCGAAATGCTACGCACGCTGGGCGTCGGGTCGTTCGGACGCGTGATGCTGGTCAAACACAAGCAGACGGACAAATATTACGCTATGAAGTTGCTGCAGAAATACCAGCTGGTCAAGACGAAACAAATCGACCACACGTTGAACGAGAAACGCATTCTGACGTGTATCAACAACCCGTTCGTGCTGAGGCTGGAATACTTCTTCATGGACAACAGTTACGTGTACCTGACGATGCCGTTCATAGCCGGCGGCGAGATGTTCACCCACTTACGCAAAACCGGTAAGTTTGACGAAGCAGTGTCGAGATTTTACGCAGCTCAAGTGGTCCTCTGTTTGGAATATCTTCACTACTTGAATCTGGTCCACAGAGACATCAAACCGGAAAACATTTTAATCGACCACAGAGGATACATAAAACTGGCCGACTACGGTTTCTGTAAACAAGTGAAAACGCGAACGTGGACAATGTGCGGAACGCCGGAATATATGGCGCCGGAGATCATACTGGGGAAAGGATACGGAAAGGCGGTAGACTGGTGGTCGTTCGGCGTTCTCATCTACGAAATGACGTCGGGACATCCGCCCTTTTCAGGCAGCCAGATCATGAAGATCTACGAGAAAATCGTCGCTAATAAATACGTGATGCCACATTTCTTCACCGTTCACTTGAAAAATCTCGTGAAGAACCTTCTTCAGCTGGACCTATCGCGCCGGTTAGGCAATTTGAAGAACGGAGTTAAAGACATCAGAGAACACAAATGGTTATGTGAGATCGACTGGATGATGCTGTTCAATAGAAAAGTCAACCCTCCATACGTGCCGAAGTATCTGAAACCTGGGGATGTGTCTAACTTTGACATCTATCCAGAAAAGAAGATACATATATCGAAGAATGACAAGTTTCATAAAGAATTCGCTGACTTTTAGCTAGATAATTCTGTGTTGGGTTCACAAAACGAAATTATCATTTTGTAGGAGTGTTTACTAATGTCCAGCATTACAAGGGAAGACTAAATTTATTGATGTAAGTGATTAAAATCTTATTTGAATTGTTTTGTGAGCGTTTAATGAATTCAATTGAGACTGCTGTTCATTCAGTGTTATTACTACCAAAAGTTCAATACTCCATAAAAAGTTTATGGGTAGGACAGTTATGAATAAAATGGAATATCTGGGTAAAATAACAATTTGTCATTGTGTCTGAAGCTAAGATTTTAGTAAGTGTGTGTTTTGTGCAATGATTTGTAAGTGAGAAATGTGAATACTGAACACAGATGATACAAATACTGTTGACTACAGAGAGATGTATAAAAATAATGGTGCCTGTAATATAAAAAATAGTGCATTTGATGTAGGCCTATAAAGAAGAATGTGCTCATTTTATTTATATACTATTAAGTGTTACAATTTCTGTGTACAAATTACCTTCACTTTGAACAGGTATGCTTTTATCTCGTCAGTTTAGTTTATGACCAGTGGTACAGCCTGTTACTTTTGTTTCTGATAGGTATAATTTATAGACTTGCATTATAATTTACTTGTTTTGTCTGTCAAATTGTCATTTAAAGACTATAAATAATTAACGTGTTATTTACAAAGGGGTGTTTTTGTGTTTGTTGCTTATTTATAAACTAATAAATTGTTATATTCAGACTTGGGAAATTTAATAAAAATTTTAACTGATTAAAGTTAAAGTTAGTGCCCCTCAAAATTAACTGAGTTAAAGTAAAAATTAATGCGTGCAAAAAAGTAACTGATTAAATTTAAAATTAAGATCAAATTAACTGATTAAAAGTTAAAAATTTATTTTATTTTTTGTTATTTTAATGAGAAAGCTGTTTCGCTGTTGAAATAATTAAAATCATGTTAAGTAAATCCACAAATTAACTTTTCCGAAGCAGAAAAATTACTTAAAATATTTAGCATTAAAAATTTCAATAATTAATAATAAATAATTAAAAATCATAGATTACTTTATTTTAATCATTAAATTATATTAACATTATTTTAAATTGCAGCGGGTAATTAAATATTACTGGTATTTGTCTATTGCATTTTTCATTTCACAGTACTGACTACTGATATTGTATTGTGCCTAAAGGGCAGTGTAGTATTAAATGACTTAATAGAACAGACAGTAATTCGCCTACTCCATATATTACTTTTATAATCTATTAATGTGCTTGCCTTTATGTGTTTCCTCAAATTACTGACATTGAAGTCAGCAAAGTTTTAATATGTTTGTCCTTGGGCACACACATCAACCACGTAAAAGTTAAGTTGAGACCGTTTACTTTCTCAGTATGTTCATAAAATCTAGAAATCTGCAGCCAAGGTGACAATGCCACATTAATTTAAAAATAATGAAAGGTACAGAACAAAAATAAATTCGTGAGAAAACAAAAAACTACTCTATTTACAAAAGAATTAACACAAAACTATAGAAACACAACAATAACAATTACCAGTATGCTGAATGGTCTAATATAAAAATGTCAATAAGCACATGAGTAACGACAGTGATCAAAAAATTGGAGGAATTAAAAATCTGTTAAAATTAACCTCCTTAGGGCTAGCGCAGACGGTCGATTTTTTACTCGGCCGATTAAAATATCGGTTATTTGAAGTATTGCCTTCAAATTGTTTTGAACGCACACGAGCGATTAAAAATCGCCCATACATGGGCGTTTTTCAATACAGTTGTGAAATGGATTTCGATGAGACTGCATGTATCTGTGCCCTTCTGTTACGTTTTCGGAAGAAAAGGCGAGAAAGGAAGTACTGGGTTCACCCTATTGTTAGCCGGAGTCTTTTCGACGGACAATTTTGCAAACTTTTCATGTCCCTACGGGAACATCGAAAAAAATTTTTTAATTATTTTAGAATGTCGGTGAATAGTTTCGATACGTTATTAAGGCTTATTGGTCATCGGATAACTTACTCGAATACGAATTCTCTTTTACATTTCTATCTGAGTACTCCTTTAAATTTTTCTTATAGAAAGCTGGTCTCTTTTCTACTTCGCTGATAATAGTTCTGTATCAAACACAGCCATCACAAAATTCACTTTTGACGTGAAAACGTCTTTAAAATCGATGCCGGGTGTGGGGAGGCAATCGCGCCCAAATGAGCGACAGTTTCTGTCGAAGTAATTTCAAACTTCAATAACTCGGCTAAAAATAGACATAGCGCCGCCATCTTAGTCTCGTTTTAAAGAGGAACGATGAAAGTTTTTGCCAGTACCACTCCGACATTCGTGGTGGCCGGATGTCGCGAACTGCGTACGCGCAAAGTGAACCCACGATTTTCGACTTTCCGGATTCGACTCGTGTCCATAAACGGGATCATATCTCAGAGACTAATTATCCGATCCGAGTGAACCAAGTGTTGTTTGAAGAGTAGTGTATATACTACAACTCATCCTGGGCTCCAAGTGTGTATCTCAAAAACTCAAAAAGATACGAGGCTGTGTATTTGAAAAAGTTTGAAAATTTCCCGATATTCTTAAAATGTCGCGATATATAAGGGCAAACTACAACCAGAATTACAAAAATCGGGCACGAATGCGTAGAGCACAAAATTCCAAAGAGAATGACACCGAAAACGCCGGGCCCGGACCCAAAACCAACGAGCAGTACTGCCGCGAATATAGGCAACGTAAGCGCGCTCTGACAACTCAGGCGGCATCTGACGAGCCTGGGTCAAGTATGGATGTGGATTTCGTTGCTGATGAGATGGAGAGTGTAATGGAGGTCGTCCCAGACTCATCGGACCCACTTGGCATACCCAATATGGCGACGGGGGCCCAAAATTGGACTTGTACCGGGGCCGACAACTACTTTAAAAAAACATTCTTAGACAACGACTTTGGCCATCAATGTGACATTTGCGACCGCCTGTGGTTCAAAAATGATTTGAAGCCTACCAATAGGAGTATCACTGGTGTACTGCGAGAAGAGTTCCCTACGGAGGACGTGAGTGGTTTCAAGCTCTGTAACAACTGTAAGGGGCAGTGTTCTAAGGGGCGGATTCCAGCGTTGAGTCGGAGTAACGGTTTCGTATATCCGCCGATCTCAGACCCACCTCTGCCCAAACTCGATCCCTTGACTCAGCGCTTGATTTCACCGCGACTTCCTTACATGCAGATACGCAGGCTGCGAGGATCGAGTTACGGTATCGTCGGCCAAGTGATCAATATCCCAGTGAGTGTCGATACCATAGTATCAAAGTTACCGCGCTCTCTCGACGACGATTACGCCATAAATGTGAATTTGAAGAAGAATATCGTGCACAAGTCTAGCTACCTCAGTGGCTATGTAAAGAAGGCAGTGCTCAAGCGCTGGCTAGGGTACTTGACGGCGCAGCCGCTCTATCGCTACTACAAAAACGAAGTTGATCTCAACAACCTCACTGCGAATGTGTCCGCGGGTGATGACACTGGACGTGAAGAGGCGAGTGATGCTGACAACATGGAATTTATGAATGTGGATGGAGTGCCACCCTCAGAGATTGTACAGGCGAGACAACACACTTTAACAAGCTAGTAGATACTGTCATGTCTCTGTTGCAGTCCAAGGTGGCCACGAGGAATCCGTTTGGGCACTATCGTGTTGTCGACTACTTCTTGCGTATAGAATTTCAACACAGGGGCAGCCCACATGCGCACATCCTCCTCTGGCTTAACGGAGATCCGCGAGAGCGAGTCAGCGAGGATATGCCGGAGACGATTCGGATGCTCGATCCACTGTGCTCAGTCGACAAGGCGACACTGCGAGATCAGAGTTACATCGGTAATCAGACGCATAAGCACACGTTCACTTGTACCAAGCGAGGTGAGAAGACTTGTAGATTCAACATCTCTTATTGGCCAATGGCAGAGTCTCGAGTGTTGTTACCCCTGAGTAAGGATGACGCAAGGCGAGCGGTCTTTCAGCGCAAGGCCACCAAGGTGCGAGAACGACTGGAGTCTAGGGTTTACAGCGACATGCGGGCCTTTCTTATCGACAACAAGCTCGTCTATCCGCGATATCTGGTGGCGCTCTACGATTAAGAGGCCGACTGTGTACTTTAAGCGAGACTTACATCAGATCTACATCAATACATTCAACCCATGGGTGCCCTCCGTTTTAAATTCCAACAGTGATCTTCAGTTGATTTTGGATGAGTATTCTTGTGCCTCCTATGTTATAGAATATGTCAATAAATCAAACAGAGGCACGAGTCAGCTGCACCGCGAGCTCATCAAACTCCACGAGGAATTCCCAGACTGTGACGGACAACACTTGCTCACGAAAGTCGGGTTGCGTGTACTGAACAGCGTTGAGATGAGCGCACAAGAGGCGGCGTGGTACCTGCTGAGGCAGCCGATGAGTCAAGCCTCAAGGTACGTGACTATGATACCTACAGTTTGGCCGATAGAGCGCTACACGTCGAGGAAGCGCAAGTCCGTTATGGATAGACAGGGCATCGCTGCAGACAGCGTGGACATTTGGACCAAGAGTGTCATTCTACGCTACGAGGAGAGGCCTGGAAATCTCAAGGGAATCAACTTGGCCCAATTTGCCGCGTAGTATGCGCCGAGTAACTTGAAGAGGCGAGCCGGTAACAAGGATATCGAAGATGACGAAGAAAATGGAAAGGAGGACACCTGCGACGATATTGTAGCCAAATATAGAAGACGCGACGTTTGTAGGGTCATACGATTTCGAAACTACGACATAGACGATCTCAACAACTTCAAGAGGGAGATGGTGACGCTATATCTTCCATTTTGAAACTAGGTACGAGACATTTTGGATCGCGACAAGTTTCTTCAGATTTACGATGCGCGAAGCGAGGAAATTATGAACTGTCGGAAGGAATTTCAGAACATCATTAACATTGACGCGACGCGTTGATGGAGGAGATGCAGGCGCTGTGTATACTTGAGGAGGAGCAGAGGCGAGACGAGCGAGATTCTAATGGTGTAGCGGGGCCAGCGCTTGAGAGGCGCGAGGCTGATGCTTTCGCGCCCAACGACGATGACTTTAATATTGCACAGCGAGCATCTAATGTGACTGCTGTAGGGCGCCGATCGAATGTAATGGTGAAGCAGGACTACTGTGAGTTGATGCGCAACACAAATTTCGAGCAGCGTGAATTAATTTTACAAATAATATATAGAATTCACGCGCGCGAGTCGAGTGAGCCGCCAATACAGATATTCTTTACAGGGCCAGCGGGGTGTGGCAAGACATTTACTCTCAAGCTCGCAATGGAAACGTATAACAGATTCTCTCAGGCACACAACGCTGTGAACAATTCTTACGTGGCACGCGCCTCGACTGGCAAAACCGCAGTGGTTCTGGGTCGAGTCACTGTGCACTCGGCATTCCGGCTGACGCAATCGAGGACTATACACAGCATGAGACGCTGCAACACTACAGACATGCGTTTGCCAATGTAAATTGTGTGATTGTGGATGAGGTGAGCATGATTGGGAGTCACATATTTCACTCTGTGGACGCACGACTACAACAGATAACCGGCAGGTACGGGGAGAACTTTGGAGGTATGGATATGATATAGGCCTACTGCGGTGATTTCAGACAACTCCCTCCAGTGAACGCGTCATCGGTATACAAGTTTGCGCGCAACGTATCAGACATCAGTGGTAACGGATTGTGGCAGTCGCTCGATTACTTCCAACTCGTACGGGTCATGCGACAGGCAAACGTAGCGTTCTCAGAGATATTGACTGCGATAGATGACGGCCGGGCTCTGAGTGTCGAACAGAGGAAAATCATAGAGGGAAGATTCAGAACAGTCGAGTGGTGTAGTGAACATCTGCAAGGAGTCGTGCGCCTCTTTCATCGCAACCATCAAGTCGAAATGTTCAACTCCCAGGCAATCCCACAAAGTGAGTGTATGCAGAAAATCGCAGATGACTTGGTCACGGGATTCAAGAGTGACGCGGAGCGCACCAAGGCAGTCACGCGCTTACACAAGATGAGTCTCGCAGAGAGCGGCAGCCTGCCGTACAAGATTGACTTGGCTACAGGGAATCCGTATATGATTACTGTAAATGTCGATGTCGAAGATGGAATCGTCAATGGTGCAATCGGAACACTGAGGCACATTGAGATATTCGACAACAGCACAACCGATCAACCATCCACTTCAACTACTATACCTCTTCTTCTTCTTTCTATGGCACTACAGCCCTTGTTGGGCCCTGGCCTCCTTCAATTTTTCCCCCCATTCTCCTCTGTCAGCAGCCATCCTCCTCCAGGAACGCACTTTTAATATCTCTCTTGCATCCTCATCCACCGCATCCTCCCATCTTCTCCTTGGTCTTCCCACTGGTCTTTTTCCATAGATTCTGGTATACAATAGTTTTTGTGGTATCCTTTCTTCTCCCATCCTGGCTACATGACCAGCCCACCTTAGACGCTGTAGTTTTATGTACCGTGTTAACGGTGGTTCTTTATACATTTGATACAATTCATGGTTATATCTTATTCTCCAGCCATGTACGTCATTAACTGGTCCCAGGACAACTACTGTACCTACCACAGCACATCTCCCTCGCTACGGATGTGGATGGAATTTCCAGATAACATTGGGCGGCGTTTAAAAATTAAAAGCAAGTCCTTGATAATGAGCAAGCCAGGAGTATTAGACGGAGCATGGATACCCATAGCATTACGGACGAGCAATATAAGTCTAGGCGGAACGATCAAATGTAGGCGCATCCAATTTCCACTTACTCCGGCATGTGCGCTTACCATTCACAAGTCTCAAGGTGGTACATTCGATTCGATTGTATACGATTACAATAAGAACCAGCAACAACAACTTGTATACGTGGCCATGAGTCGAGTCACGAGTCTCGAGGGCCTTTATCTGACAAATGAGAAGAATGATTACAGATTCTACCACGCCTCTGGGTCGGGGTCGCCGTCAGTCAAAGAAATAAGAGACGAATACGAGCGCCTCGGGAGTCATCGGCTCCATACTGTAACACAAGCGATCAAAGAATTTTGTGAATGGCAGCACAGCCTCCCGGGAGAGCCTCCACGCCCTATGTCGCGACATTCATTATAGTCAATCTAAACATACAGAGTCTGCAAGCGCATGTGGGGGACCTACAGACAGACGAGTTAATACCGAAGGCGGACATTATCGTTCTCACTGAGACTTGGGTACGAGACCCAGACTCTATCGACATGGCAGAAGTCTCTCGCATTGTATCCAAGTGTTGTGAAAGAATTGAGGGGCGAGGTGGTGGCGTAGCAGTGTACATCTCCAGAGTCAACTTAGAATGGTCGTGTATCCCAGTTGAAATCAAACTCTTGCCACATTTCGAGGCAGTGTTGCGTGTAAGGTCGCATATTGGAGAAATTGCCATAACAAAGATAACTATACCCAGCAATCATCAAATAATTTTGGCAAGCATCTATATACACCCTGGACTCTCTTATAATGACATCAAGCTGATCATCATAAACCAATTGATACAATACAGTGAATACGCAGAGACATTCGAACTAGAATATAATAGTGACATACCGCTCGTATTGATGGGCGATTTCAACACTAGTGACGAAAATTTAGAACTCTTACGTGCATACCTTCAGAAATTCTTTAAACTTGAACTAGTGAATGATTTGGACAAACCAACCACGCAAGGGAAAACTTGTATAGATCTGACATTTGCAAGAGGTATTCAATAATTTCGAAGCCATATCCTACTTCTCATACCACTACCATGTATTCAATAAATGTAAGTTGCAAATGAATTAAAAGATTCAAAACAAAAATTTTATTTAATTTCAATATACCCGATTATATATTTAATTTCAATATACTATACCCGATTACGTTTTCACGAAAATAACTGCGGCAGTGTCCGACACTGCCTATCTATTTTTTTATTTTAAAAAATATTGATATCGTAAAAAAACAAAACTGAACTACACGTTCTCGATGCTGGATGGAGACAGTCAATACAATAACAAGAAATTGCTCGAAGAAGGCAATATACTTGCCTTCATGTGCGCTGACAGCTTCAAACATGTACGATACAGATCGACGGGCGACAATTGCCTCGCCCAATAATCTGTGGCACCGCACAGATTTTTAATCGCCGGCAATTTCTGATCACCTGTGTGCGCTCTCCTATTTCAGTTTATGTGTTACCAATCCGGCGATTTATAACCGCCCGGGAAAACATCGACCGTCTGCGCTAGCCCTTAGTGATATCTGGGCAGTAGGAGGAGTGGAATTTTGTGGTCTTTGAACTAGTCAATAATTGCTAATGTTTTGACGCGCTTGTCCAGCAGCAGATGAATGTTGCCAGTTGGTGAACACACCCAATATTCAGTGCATGCAACGTAATTTTGTTTTAGATCTCAGCACGTCATTAAAACGTACGGTAGGCCCTATGTTAGCAACACTATATTCCCACTACTTCAGAAGTCAAAACAGACGTTGTTTGTTGTCTCCTTTTCCAAGGTAGTTGTGGGAATAATTCATCAAAAGACAGAAAACCATCCTTGCCACCCAGACGTTGCCATGGGGGAAAACCAGTCCATGGGGGAAACCATCCTAATGGTGCCATGGAGTAAAACCAGTCCATTGTCTGCTAATGGATTAGGAATACCTACAACAAACTATCTCTAACACTGACTTCAACAACTTTTTGGCTATTATACTCTTGGGGACCACAAAAATTAACTTGTTAAATTTTAGTTGTTAACAAAAAAATTTATGTTTAATTATTAAAGTTAATGATTTTAAAATTCAATGATTAAGTTAAAAAGTTAACCAATTAATTTAATTTTTTAATTGTTAATCCCAAGTCTGGTTATATTTTGTTTACCCAACAGTGATGTAGTTCTAGGGTGGGCAGAAAGTGTATTCATGAAACAAGAAAGAACGCGGAGTATGGAAAAGGAAAATAAAATGTCCCATTATTATATATATTTATGGTAGAGAGACTGAAATTATTACCAATTGTATACCATTCATATTTTTAATTACAAAGCCAGTAGCAAAATAGATTGTGAGGTTCAAATAGTTACAGATTACAAAGGATAAAAATGAAACTGCTTAAATATGATTCAAATGCTGAATCCATTCTAAAATAGAAAAATATATGTAGGTGATTTGTTGTGTAGATCTTACTTGGCTGTAGAAAATGATGACAATCTGACTGAAACTATACACAATTTGAGTACATGTGCTCACGTATGCCAGGGAAGAGAAAATGAAATATATACAAAGACATAACATAAATAAATAAGTGGAATTCACATGTAATTAAAGTGTCAATCCATCTTTGAATAACTCAAACATCAAATGAAAATGTCAAAAACGAATATGAAAACAATTCTTTTTTTTTATGTTACAAGAAATAGGCTTTTTGTGTTATTCTGTCACTATTAAAGCACAAAACAATATTAAGAAATTATGAGTTGTTACTATGTTTTAATTGTACTTTTTCACTGTCACTATTATATTATATTGAGAAGTAGAATATTAACTTCAAATGTTTTTACTTTTCAAGTAACTATATTGGTGAAAATTATGAAATTGAAGGAACCAACTACCACATTAGAAGGGAAAAGTCTAGACATTATTAATTAATACTAGGAGGAAAACTACTAATTTTCTCAGCAGAGGGAAAAGTATTATATCTTAAGAAGGATATGAAAGATGATATTTACAATACTACAAAAAAAGAAATTAATTGTGTTACAACACAAATAAGCCACCCCAATACCAGGGATGAAAAAGATGATACTAAATATAAAATAATACTTCACATAAAATAAAATGTTTAATATAAATAAAATATAAAGACAATGACACGACAAACGACGACATGACCTAACCCAAGTGATTGACCAAACAAATAGGAAAACAAAGAAGAAGGGAAAAAACCGAAACCAAATAAGAATAAAGCCAATTGAAGGAAGTGAATGAATCCATACAACCAAATGAAATAAAACCAGACGAGAAGGGGAGAACCAAATTAAAATGAAGCCAATTGAAAATGAAGGAGAAGAAGAAGAAAAATGAAAATGAAACTAATCAAGTGTAAAGGAAATGAAGTGAAACCAAGGGATAAGAAACTCCACAAATATGTAAGGGAGAAACGGTACACTCAAGTATAATATTGGGAATAAAGCCAATGATTATCCAATATCAGAAATAAATATTATTATCAATTAAATAAGTAATGCAATTGATTTAACCAAAACCCAGTAAAGTAATATAATAAAAAGAAAAGTACACTAACCCAAGAATTAGAGTTAGATGTAATAAAACTCTATAGAAATATAACCTTAGTAATACTATGTATAATATTTGTAAAGATAGAAATAGTGAGAAAGTGAGAAAGTAAAGTGACAAAGAGAAGTAATTATAGGAATTACCCACTAAGAAACACTTAATGTAAACATTTAAGGAGTGGAATAGTGAAGGTGTAAAACCCCAAAATAGTTAAAAACCATATTTATGGTAATAAAACGCTTAATAATCAATAATAAATGCCAATAATAAACGTCATTAAATGCCAATAATAAACAATAACTGATTAATGGTGAAACAAATAATAATTAAGAATAAGGTTTTAATGATAGAATTAGATGTAAGCACTTCATAATGTGGAATAAACACTGAAGAGTGATGAGGAAACACTATGTGATTAAAAGTGAACCAAATTAATAATTAAAAATATATGGTTAATGATAATGTTAAATGTAAACAATTAGTAATATGAAATGAACACTGGAAAGTGATGATGACATTGTTAATTAAGAAAGGATTTTAAGAAAATTAAGTTTAATTGTAAACGATTGTAATTAAAAGGGAGAATCCCATGAAAAGATAAACAGCTAGTGTTAACATGGATTGAAGGTAGAGATTAATTAGGAAATAAGAAGTTAATAATGTAATAAATAAACACCCCAGATTATAAGGGAAAATCAATTAAGTAAATTCAAAAGGTGTGATATTACTTAACACCCAAAAAATAGTAATTAATGAAATGAGTTGTAAACGAACTTTACTTAATAATTGTTGAATAATTGTGTAATTATATTTATGAATAGGAGATGACTGAAGAAAGTCTACAGAGCATATGCTTAGATGTTATAGTTTTAATTGATGAAGAATAGGGAGTGGTAGCCATATTGTTAACAAAGGCAAAATAGATAATTAAGGAGTTAAGACAATACAAATCTAATTACACCAGAAAATCAGTTAATGTAGAAAATAACAGAACCATACAAATGGGATAATAACAAAACAAAACACATAAGAATAAAATGAGACATAATTTGTATAAATTCAGTAAATATGATCAATGGCTACTAGTGCCTCTGAAATTCCTAACTGTCAAAACAAATAATTATAAATTGTATAAAATCAACAAGGAAATTAACAAATCTAAGGCGAGTAACTAGCCAAGAATAATGTGTAAATCATTTTAAAAGAAAAATGTTACAATAAAAACTTAAATTAAAAGATTATGTAATTAACAAATGTTAACATAATTGTACAAAAGTTAATATCTAATAGAACACAACCTTATGAGGTATTAATTTAATCTTTGAAAGGAAAGACAAACAGTAGTGATAATATTTAATACTCAGGAAGGAAGATAGAGGAATAACAGCAATCAGAAAATATACAGTCATTTTGAATAAAAATTCAAATATGATAATAATGGTAATAAACCATGCCTGAGCCAATCAAAGGTAATAGGTAACCATAGAAACTAATTGGTTACTAATTTTCCGTTAATTCTCATGACACGTATAATGCCACTTATATAGTAGGGACGCAAAATTTTGTATGGCATAAATTTTACCTTAAAATGTTAAAAAACTAATCAAAAGTCAAAAACATATACAAGTGAGAAGGAGATGAAAAGTAATAACATTTAACTGATGTCCAGGAACAATTTAAATGAAAATTAAAAGAAGAAATTCCCAAGACTAATCTGAAAAGGACGCCAGCAGCCTGAATCACTCAAAATTGATGCATTTTCCATTTCAAATGAACAACGATATATCAAACCTTCTGAACTGATAAGTATCATTTAAATACCCAAATTCCAGGAATCAAAACACTTTAAATATTTCTCAAATCTATACAAACTCTCACTATGAATTAAAAATAATTTCGGTTTACCATAATTTCTTTCAAGGATTAAATAAAATAAACTTACATAGAAAAACTTGTTAACTAATGAGAACAAACTTAAGTTTAAAAATCAAATTAAGTCTTTCGATGAATATGACGGTACAGGTGTATACAGGCTTAATTGTTCAGATTGTTCAAATTTCTACATAGGACAAACGGGTCGTTCGTTCAAATTGCATTATAAAGAACACCTCCCAAGCTCTAAATCAAATATAGGAAGATCCACATTTGCTGAACATTTAAGTACACAAGATCATAACATAAAAAGTATTAGTGAGAATTTGGATATATTACATAAATGCAGGAAATCTCTTAAACTGGACACTCTTGAAAGGTTTGAAATATATAAGGCCACTAAAGATAATTACGATCGCATCTTAAATGAAAAATCGATCCATAAAAATAATATTTTATTCAACAGAGTAAACGATATAGAACGAGATATTAGCTGTGTCAGATCGATAAAATTTATCAAAGGTCAAATCGGTATCGATTGATTTTACTGTATAACGTGTTCCTGCGCAGGTCCGCGTCGGCCGCGTGTATTGTGTTTTCGTTCTGTTTTGTCTCGGTTTTAATATGTGTTAAATTATTTAAGTATTTTTGTTGTTATGTTTGTGTTGTTTATATTATCTGACGGGATGTGCATACATCAACAAATGTATTTTTAACCTATATTCATCGAGGATCTGAAGATGACACTTAATGTGTCGAAACTCGAGTAATCCTGGTTTCGAATTTCAAAAAGCGTGTAGGAAGGTAATTAACCTGTTTTATAGTCTTAAAACGCTTTTGGAGGCAAATACAATGTTTAAAAAAAACTAGTTAATAATTAATGTGAATTAGAAAATGATAATGAAATCAAATTTAATGCTTAGGCCAAACATGTATTATAAAATAAGATAATGTCAGAAATGATTAAGTTACCAAATTAATATAAGACAATAATAACAAAGGACCAAAATTTAATAAGGAACAAGTTTAGAATAATTGTGAATCAGATTAAATTAATCTAACAAAAATTAAGTATTGTATAGTAAAAGTCTGGGCAGTACTATGGTCCAGATTTATAATTCTTGTAAAGGTGAAAAAACACCTAATATAAAGTCAACCCATATAAAATTATATATCAAAATGTAGACCTTTATAAAAGGAAAAAACTATGTAAATTAATTTTAATTTAAACAAAAAATGACAAAGGAGTATTTTTTGACAGGGAAGGCAAGGATATAATTTTCAGTACTATATGCCGCTTGACCTCAAGTTCATGCAAACTGACCAATCAAAAACAGAGTTTACTGGTCAAAAAACGTTACTAAGACGAGAAGAAGGAATTATTGTATTATTGAACGCCAGATAGAAAGGGTCAAAAGTCGTATAGCTGACGCTTAGAGTGGAGATAAAACAATCAAAATTACACTAAATTAATGATCTAAATGAAACCACAGAAGAGGTAAACATACCAGAAAACTTATAGAGAATATAAAAGAAATACCACTAACCGATGGAAGCTTAATTCTACGCAAACACCAAAAAATCAGAGCGAGTTGGCTGGTTGCAGTATACAAGGGACGTAATTATAATTCCGAAGTATTTTCGTAACAACACTACACATAGATCAACTTCACTACACTAAATAAACTGGGTCTTTTGCGTTATACGACCACAAAGCATTGGCATTGGCATTTTGTTCATCTTTCATTAAACTGAGTATAGTTCTCAGAATTTGCTATCTCTGTTTACTGCTTAGTTAAAATTATATTCTCTCATTTACAGACTGTCGTACACTATACAAGAATAATTATAAGTTATCTTATCGCTCCACCGTCTGTAGTCGTAGGTCATTCCTGTGTTGTCGGTGATCATAGGGAAATGTTAGACTCTTACCTGTGTGAGTTTATGTGGCGGAAGCGACATGCAGGCACTGACTTATTTGAACAAATTATACAGGACATCAAGGCCTTTTGGCCTCCTGAATTATAAACAATAACTTTCCAGTTCGTGAAATTAGGTTAGGTTAGGTTAGGTGTTTTTGGTATATAAAATTTGTGTTTTTGATGAATAAAATATAAAACTACTTCAAAGTCTTCTATGCAGATCTACATCATTATTTTGGTAAGTTTTCACTATTATGATATTGTTACAAAACAGAAAAGACCCGCTGACTGCCTTTACCATTACTCGCTTTTGTTTCTATAATCAACTCGTATAAATCACACACACACACACACACACACACACACACACACACACACACACACACACACACACACACACACACACACACACACACACACACACACACACAGGCGAGACTGGACGCAGCTTTTAACTAATCAGTAAACAGAGATAACAAATTCTGAGAACTATACTCAGTTTAATGAAAGATGAACAAAATGCCAATGCCAATGCTTTGTGGTCGTATAACGCAAAAGACCCAATAAACTTTCTACAGTGATAATCGAGATAACCACTGAACATTAATTCGGTGGTTAACAATAATAACATTTTATTTAAACAAAAAAACATAAGAAGCACATGACGCTTGGTTAACTGACCAGTGCGGCCATCTTGTTTATCAATTCGTTTGCCAATGCATACAGAGTTCGTTGATGTAGTTGGTTAAAAAGCATAACATTTATACTTGTAAAAATTAATAATTAAGATTTATTATTTTATATGCAATTGTAATGTGTTGTACTCCTTTTTAAAAACATTTCTGACTTCTTAACTGGCCCAAAGAACCCAAGCCCTGAGATATTTAATTTATATTATAATTATTTGCAAATCATTGAAGATCGGATTCAAATACGAATCGATACTAAACTGTCAAGGTCGATCCAAGACCGAACCATTTATTTTGTTTAACCAATAAGCTGAGAAAAAATAAAACAAATCAATGATTACCAATAACAGAGTTATCATTTCATACGTGCAAGTAGAATAAGAGTTTGTTCACAGGTAATAGTGGGAGCGAGCAGGTAAGCAAGGCGAATATAGCCTTGCCGACGACGAAAAATAATCTTACCTACAACTGCCAGAATACGGTTAGAGCCGATCGCCGAGTCAACCAGAAGTGCGGGAAAATTCAAACGGTACTAGCCCACAAATACAATCTCTCGCATCCTACCACTACATCACGTTATATTACAGAGTGACACTACTAAAGTGTGACTTATTAAAACACATTAATCAAACGTTATATCAACACTCATAAACAGATTATATTACTATATATATATATATATATATATATATATATATATATATAGATAGTAACATTATTTTTGTTGCTTGTAATTTATTTAATAAATGCAATATATGCATATAAATGATTTTAGTGTGAACTGACCTACCTGCTGTGCGTTCTTGCGTCTTCTTCCGACTAGGGCCGTAGGAATTTGTGTTTTGAATTCGCAAGTGGGTTAATTCAAAAGTACAAGCACAAAGAATACTGTTATAATTATTCCGAATAGTTTTGTGATGTTGGTAGATTTTGGAGTACAGCAATAACGAAACAGTGTTAGGTATAAAATTGGGGTTTAGTATTCTAATAGCACATAAAATGAAAAACTTACATCTAACGCAATTCTTACGTACTAAAGAGTAATTAGTAATTTGTTCAATGTTTTCTGAATGAATATTAGCTTTCAGAGGAAAAGCTTATGAATATGAATTTATTCGAATTTTGATTCTTATTGATTTCAAAGTTAATTTTTATAAAATAATTTAATTAATGAGTTTGCAATCCTTTAATATTGATTTTACTACTTCAAGATGCTTTTAAAATACTCTGAAATAAATCAGCCGTGAATCTTGTTCATCGTGCTTTTTATTTACTTGTGATATGTTTCACGTATACTGCAGTATAAGTTTCTAAGTAATTCAATGTTAAGATTTATATAGCGCTTTTTATCTACGTCTACTTCTTATCTATTGCTTCTTACTTAACTTATACGTGTTCTACAGATTATCACAATATTGAGGTTCTTATTAATTTAGAGTCTCTGTTTTATCGGCATCTGGATGAAGTTAACTTTACAATTGATTTTAACAGAAAAAGAAAAATGATCTTTTTTTAAAAAAAAATGTATAAATGATTTTTGACTTTCCTGGTACTGAAGTTCTCGATGATGTCCTCTGGGGTCCCTTGATGTCCTGGTCCAATCAGCTAGTGGCGATGATTTCCGCTGCGTCCTGGATTCCGGAAAAAGGTTCAGGGATCAGCAACTCAGCTCCTTCAGCAACTGTTGATGGTTTTAACGTCCGTGGTTTAACTGCCGCAACTGCTTCAGGCCCTCGGTCCGGATACTCTGCACTCGTGCGTGCGTGCGTGTGTGTCTCGTCTCGGGTGTCGCTCTGCGTCGTCAGTTCTTCAGCTCGTACCACGTTCTAGACGGCCTCGTTCTGTTGTACTCTTGATGTGACTTCACGTAGTATGCGGTCGATCTCTTACATGCGTACGCCAACAGTTTGATGTATTGCGCAGTACGCTTATTTGTTGACAAATAAGAGTATCGTACGTAGACGCCTTCACAGTCCAGTCGTTACAGTTGATCTGTTTATTGACACATAAGACTATGGTGAATGTTCGTCTTCACTTCGAGTCGTTCCAGTCGAGAGTCGAGTGTTGTTCACAGGTTGAGTCCTAACAGAAGAGTGTCTGTGTTCAGCCCGAAACCATCGTCCTTCAAAATGTTTAGAATGATCTGATTGGCTAAAACACTCTCCCTTCTACTTGAAATTTAGTCACCTCATTCCGTGAGAACGAAAAATATTTCCCACAGTTCGAGAATTGTTATTATTTTTAATATTCTGAAATACACAGGATCCAACTGTCGGTCGGATGTCCGGTTGCAAATTGTATTGCGATTATCTTGGCTGCAAGCCAAGTTATGCTTATTCTAACATATACATTTGATTAGTAATTTTTATAATTATAACATATTCAAATCTGAACTCCCTAGCTCACTCACTATGGAAGTTATTTAAATAAAATGAATTATCTCAATAACTCTTTAATTATATTTATTGAAATTTGCACACCCTATTCTTAATATTTTGGCAAACATTTTGGCTATCTTGGTTTTTGCCTATATTTATTCGTTCCCGAAATATTAATGATTTAAAGTTAGGGCGTGTCCCTAATTTATAACGGTGTGTGTGTGCTTACGTAACGCCACAGGACATAGCCGCTGGGCGTTTTACATTTGTTTTGAATGCTCGCTACAGAGCGAGACATGGTTCTATCGATTTAGAATCATTTTATATTTGATTTTTGAAACCTTCTACATATAACCCCAAATCTATGGGATTTGGTACGTTATATACACCCCCACCCGTTTAAAAAAAAAATGAATGTAGACTATACAGTTTTTTTTTCTACATGTACATTCGTTATGATTCACAACTATGCATTGTTCTATTTATTTACAAAAAACAAACATACACTGATATAATTACCATGATCATACAAGCTTCATATATATAACTTAATTCTAATAAATTAAGATCATGTGCATAAAAATATTGTGTGACAATGTTTGTAGCATGGGTAGTATTTAATAGCGAGGCATTTAACAAAGTATTTCATACAGATGGTGACAGACAATTTCGGCGCGTGCGCTTAGGAATGTGCTTCCGTTTTCCTACTCCTATTATCGCGGAGCAGACGCCGTTAATTAGCCTATGCGTTTAAAAACCAGCTGTGTGCGAGCTCGCGGGCGCGTCGTCGCATTGTGAATACATTTCCGGCAAAGGTCCCCTGTCTCACACCCTAGACTTGTGTGTTTGTTTACCAGTGCTACGAACTGATCGCTACTTATTTATAACTTGCCCACAATTATTATTATTTATACCTAATATTCTAATTTATTTAAACAATTATTATTAATATTTAAATTATTAGTATTTAAATTATTTTTAACTCTATACGATTTATATTTACAGTGTCTCTATCATTTGGTATCAACGCGCCTAAGATTTTTATCTCACTCGTAATATTTCCTCAACGAGGCTGCGTGATATTTTCCTATGACTTTTCCTCTATCTAACGTCGTGACGATAAACGTTGTAATAAAACAAAATAAATTCCTTTAGTCAATCATGCCCCGCGATGGGCGCCACGTTGTAATACAACGTTTTAAAATTAAAAAAAAAAAGGTTTTGTGTGTATTTATCTGTGTTATTAATCTTGTTACCTTCAAACCACGCTGTTATATAAAAATTACAACGTACTATTAAATGTTGTTTAAAAGGAATGTTAATATTCTCTTGATGCACTCTGGTATGTTTACCTTTTCACTTACCATCGGTGAATGTCCTCAATCTTCCAATATAGGCCCTGTATCATTGAAAGGTCACAACACAATTTACAAAATATTTCACTTGTGTATTAGTATGCATACAGTAAATAAAATGATTCTTGTATTTGATACTGAATTGAAATTCAAATACTGGCCACTCGATTATCGTGCTGCCACCTTAGGAAACAATTGCTCTTTAAATAAACTTTCCTTGTGCCTATTTTGAAAAAATAATAAGACTGATCCACAGGTAAGAGAACTATTACTTTATTAACATTAAATTGATTCAAATTGAATTCCTTTTAAAACAATGAATAATCATTAAAAAAAAAACAAGTTAATTATTTGATGAGAATCTTTCAGCTCAGGGCTGGTAACATTGATACGGTATACAATATTATTGCTAACCTTATTTGGTTAATTTCGGTTATTATTACCAAAATTCGTGCGTTCTTTTAATTGACATGATACAAGTTACAAAGATGCTAATACGGAACAATATTACTTTATACAGAATAATTAAAAATCAAAAAAATTAACCTTAAATACGATATCAGAAATTATCGTATCATGGTACAACTGGTGTATAATTGTCAGCTATCCAGACAGGTGTAATACGCGTTCATAAACGCTGCGTATCGAAATAATATTATTTGGCTAAGTATTAGCAGTGAAAGGTATTTTATTTAAGATGTAAATTCTTATTACTTGAGTCTCTTCAAAATGATTATAAATTTAAAACTGGACTCAGTGTTGACATTGAACGTTTGTTTCTTATAGGTTAACTCCACCTGTTGCTCAGAGTGAGTTATTAAAATATTTAATTTATAGTGCTACGACAGCACAGAACAATCTACGCGTTTATCGAATATGCCAGAAGGATCTCGATGTAAGCGTGTGGTGTACGTGCTACTAGACGCATTTTGCGAGAATTTTCTCGACTGTGCCGGGCTTCGCTCGGGCGCTCGGACTGTGTCAAGGCCGTAGTAATTACGTAGTTCACGAGAGATAAGACGCAGTTTGGAAGCTTCTGGTGTGTGAGCGTGACTATAAATACATCGGGTAGCGGCCTTAGTTTTCAGTTCAATGCGAGATATTTGATAGTGCGGTTCGAGAGTATTAGTGCGATATATTTCCAGAGCGGTTCGAGTTATTACTGTGTACGTTCAAGTAGTTATTACTGAAGTGTTGCGTTTTATAATCAGACGGTATAATTGTAATACAATTGAGTTTTAATATTTGTGGACATTTTATTGCGTGTGTACAATTTTCATTTTATTTGTTGTAGAGACTGTGTTGTTAATTATGAACTGTTTTACTGTAACAATTAAAGATGTGATTAGTGACTTAATTTGTGTCTTGTACTTATTTTGTTTCCACTGTACCTACGACGATCGAGTAGACCGTCGTAACAGTGGTGCCAGAAGTGGGATAGAACGGTTAACAGTGGAAACAGTGGACGCTTTGTACAAGACGAGTGTGATTCGTAATTAATCAGTAAACATGGATCCCAGTCAGATGATGGAAGCTTTACAAACACTGCTGCGGCAGACACAGGAAGAAGCAGAAAGACGACAAAAAGAAGAACGAATACAAGAAAGAGAAGAAGCAGAAAGACGACAAAAAGAAGAACGAATACAAGAAAGAGAAGAAGCTGAGGAACGTCAGAAAGCATTAATGCTAGAAACAGAAGAAAGACAAAAAGAGGAACGTAAGCAGGAGGCAGAGGAACGTAAACGTGAAGCAGGTGACATCAAAGCATTAATTCATGAACAAAAGCAGATGCAAGAACATACTACCGCAGAATCGGGTCTCCTACGTGGTGACGTAGGTGAATTACGAGGTGAGCTCAACAATCAGATTACCAGAATATCTGACGTAGAAGAATCCATGTCAAATAAAATAGCTAAAGTAGAAAAATCTGTCTTGACTGTGGAAGAAGTTATGTCAACAAAAATATCTGCAGTAGAAAACTCAATGGCAAACATAAGAGAACAAATTAAAATTGAAGTTGAACAGTGCATGAAGATTCAACCAAAACAAATTTCTGAACAGACTGTACCAGTGATCAAGACAGAAAAAGACACAGAAAATAAGTTAACAGAGAAAGTCACTTTGCCTGCAGTAGGGACAGTTCATGTCAAAGCTCCAACCTTTGACGGAAGCAGTCACTGGGCAACGTACCTCCGCCAATTTGAAGCTGCTGCATGCGCAAATAATTGGACAGAAAAAGACAAGGCTGTTTCACTTGTTCTTGCATTAAAAGTACCCGCGGCAGAACTACTACAGAAAGTGCCACCTGACAGCCAGAACACCTATGCCGAGTTGATAAAAGCTCTGGAATTACGGTATGGTGATAAACATTTGCGAGATGTGTACTGCACCCAGTTGAGAGCAAGGCGACAGCATTCCGGGGAAAGTCTTCAAGAGTTTGAAGCAAGTATCGACAGACTAATTAGACTGGCCTATCCTGAAGCGCCAGAAGATTTTCAAACGCGTTTTGCGATGCAGACATTTACTGCCGGTGTCCGAGATAACGAACTACAGCAAGTGTTACGAATGGCAAGACACCAGAACAGTGCGGACGCCCTGGTACATGCTTTGCAATTTGAGGCCGCCAAATCAGCGTCTGGTTGGACAAGTCATAAAGTGCGCGCGCTAAAAGATCGCGACGGCACAGACGATGAGGAAGAAGAACAAGGAACATAGACTCGACGGTCGGCGCCACAGAATAAAATAAGAAAGGATGGAAGACCGAAGTGTTATCGATGTGGGAAACCTGGACATCTACAACGAGATTGTCGGGTTAGAATTCAGCAGCAGGGAAACGACCAATAGTCGGTGCAACGGGGCGTGTGCTGACTAACTGGAGGAACGAAGCCCCTAGAGAATACGCAATTTCTACGCTTCAGAAAAACAGCGGGAGCTTGGTAGTTACCGGATTTGTTCAAGAAAGGCCAACCTCGATTACAGTTGACACAGGCGCAACAGTTTCTATTGTGCGCCCCGACGTGGTGAAAGATCTCAAGCCAATCTGGTGCTCTTGCAGCTTGCGAACAGCTACTGGACGGTCTGTAAAAGTGTAAGGAAAAGTGGAGATACACCTACGCCTCGGTCGACTTGAGTTTAATCATCAAGTACTTGTTGCAGACATTGTGGATGAAGCAATTCTTGGTGTGGACGTTATGAACGCATACGGATTTATAGTCGACTTCAAAAACAATGTCTTGAGAATCGGAGGCGAAGAAGTAATGCTATCAACAATGACGACAGCAGAAAAATCGATGGACGTCATAAACCAAGTGGCCGTAACTGTTCCGCCAAACTCCGAAAAGATCATCATGGTTAGAACTGCGGTAGATACTAGGGGCAATCAGTGCTCTATATTCGAACCCCAGGTAGTCAGCACACCGGGCATACTAATTGCCAGAAGTTTAGTAAAACCTGACGAAACCGGAAATGTACCTATTAGAGTGGCGAATATTTTGGATCAAGCTATCACTTTACAAAGCAATACGCTCATAGGCAAATTGACTCCTGTGGTCTGGGTAGCCGGAATAACGCAACGAAGACCCAGTTCTTCGGATACTTCTAAATTACCAGAGGAACTGCAAGAATTATTGAACAGATCTTCTAACGACCTCTCAAGTGGTGAGGTAAAAGAACTCGGACAGTTTTTACACGAATTCAAAGATTGTTTTGCAGTTCGGGGACAGTCACTGGGAAGAACCTCTCTTGTGCAACATCGCATCAATACCGGGGACACAACACCGATACGCCAACCTCCTCGAAGGCCTCCATTATCTAAACAAGAGGAGATGTCTCGGTTAGTACAGGACATGTTGACAGAGGGAGTAATCGAACCTTCGTCAAGTGCTTGGTCTTCCCCTGTAGTGCTGGTAGCGAAGAAGGATGGTGGATTGCGTTTCTGCGTAGACTACCGGAGGTTAATGACGTTACAAAGAAAGACTGCTATCCATTACGTCGCGTTGACGATACACTCGACACGTTGTCCGGAGCACAGTGGTTTTCCACATTGGACCTGAAGAGTGGATATTGGCAAGTGGGTCTTCATCAAGAAGACAAGGAAAAGACCGCTTTCTCGACCTCAAGTGGCTTATTCCAATTTAACGTCATGCCATTTGGACTCTGTAATGCACCGGCAACATTTGAGAGATTGATGGACCTGATACTCCGAGGCCTGACGTGGAAAACTTGCCTTGTTTACTTAGACGATGTCATAGTGATCGGGAAGACTTTCGAAGATCATTTGGAAAACCTTAAGGAAGTTCTAACTAGAATTCACGGTGCACAACTGAAGCTGAGCCCGAAGAAGTGTTCTCTATTCCAGAAGGAAGTACAGTATTTGGGCCATCTGGTTTCGGCAGCGGGCGTTAGCATGGATCCTAATAAAGTAGACACCGTAAGAGACTGGCCAGTTCCGAAGAATAAACACGAAGTTCGGAGTTTCCTGGGGTTATGCTCATATTACCAACGTTTTGTGAAAGGCTTCGCTACTATTGCTAAACCACTACATGAGCTAACGGAAAATAAACGAAACTTCCAATGGTCGAGAGAGTGTGAACAAGCATTTAGAACGTTGAACATTGCATTATGTTCGCAGCCAATTCTCGCTTTTCCAGCTTCCGAAGGGAAGTACATCGTAGACACAGACGCAAGCAATACTGGTCTAGGAGCAGTTTTGTCTCAAGTGCAGAACGGTGAAGAACGAGTAATAGCGTATTACAGCAAGACGCTTTCTAAACCAGAGAGAAATTATTGTGTTACAAGAAGAGAGTTGTTGGCAATTGTCAGAGCTTTGGAGCACTTCCATAAATACCTCTATGGGAGAGAGTTTTCACTACGTACCGACCATGCTGCACTTGCATGGCTCTTGAGATTTAAAAATCCGGAAGGACAGTTGGCAAGGTGGCTCGAACGTCTGCAAGAGTACAACTGCAAGGTACAACATCGGCGGGGGCGCCTGCACAGTAATGCAGATGGCTTATCACGAAGACCATGCCCGGAAGACTGCCGACATTGCCACAGAAAGGAAGAACAAAACTCAAGCGAACATGTTCAAGCCATCACTGTAGATTTCCTGGCTGATGGCTGGACAACACAAGACTGTCGGCAAGAACAGATGACTGATGAAGACATTGGACCGATCTTGACAGCAAAAGAGGAAGGTCGCCGCCCGGATTGGCAAGATATCTGCCATGGTTCCGAAGTGCTGAAGGGCTACTGGGCACAATGGGAATCTCTCACCTTAGAAAACGGATTGCTGAAAAGGGCTTGGGAAAGTGCAGATGGACGAGACGTGGTCATGCAGTTGATAGTTCCCCGAAGTAAAGTGCAGTCTGTTTTGAAGGAGATGCATGATGGAACATCTGGAGGCCATCTTGGCGTTAACAAAACCCTTGACAAAATACGGAAGCGATTCTATTGGCTTCATCTTCGTCACGACGTAGAGGAATGGGTTCGGACGTGTGAAATATGTGCTGCAAGCAAGGGCCCACAAACCAGAAGCAGGGGAAAAATGAGACAGTATAACGTTGGACAACCTTTCGAGAGAATTGCCATAGACATTGCTGGACCATTCCCAGTTACTGACGATGGAAACCGGTACATCATGGTTGTAGGTGACTACTTTACTAAGTGGGTGGAAGCCTACGCAATTCCAAATCAGGAGGTTAGCACTGTGGCAAAGCAGTTAGTTCACAACTTCTGTTGCCGTTATGGAGCCCCTATGGAAATCCATACGGATCAAGGGAGAAATTTCGAATCAGGAGTGTTTAAAGAATTATGCCGTCTACTTGGAATTCGAAAGACCAGGTCAACGCCTCTGCATCCTCAGTCGGACGGGATGGTTGAGAGATTCAACAGGACACTTGAGCAGCATCTTTCGAAAGTTGTTGACGAGAACCAAACAAACTGGGACCAACGTATACCACTATTCCTTATGGCGTATAGGTCATCAGTACATGACACAACCGGCATGACTCCAGCAAAATTGGTGTTTGAGCGGGAGATTCGTCTTCCTGGGGACTTGATGTTTGGATCACCTGAGACTCAGTCCCAAGAGCCAAAGAACTATTCCTCGCAATTATAAAACCAACTGCGAGAAATGAATCGCTTGATAAGAGGACGGCTGAAGATTGCCAGTGATAAAATGAAAACTCGGTATGACATTCGCAGCAATAGTGTGGGTTTCCAAGAAGGAGATCAGGTCTGGTTGTTCAATCCAAAGCGCCGTCGTGGTCGCTCACCTAAGCTTCAGTCTAACTGGGAAGGACCCTACACTGTGAAAAAAAGAATTAACGATGTTGTTTATCGGATTCAACAGGAAGGACAGCGAAAGTTCAAGGTCGTCCACCTAGATCGCCTGGCTAAGTACAAATTTAGAGACGCTTTGCCAGTTCGGGACGGACAGGCTTAAGGAGGGGGCAGTGCTACGACAGCACAGAACAATCTACGCGTTTATCGAATATGCCAGAAGAATCTCGATGTAAGCGTGTGATGTACGTGCTACTAGACGCATTTTGCGAGAATTTTCTCGACTGTGCCGGGCTTCGCTCGGGCGCTCGGACTGTGTCAAGGCCGTAGTAATTACGTAGTTCACGAGAGATAAGACGCAGTTTGGAAGCTTCTGGTGTGTGAGCGTGACTATAAATACATCGGGTAGCGGCCTTAGTTTTCAGTTCAATGCGAGATATTTGATAGTGCGGTTCGAGAGTATTAGTGCGATATATTTCCAGAGCGGTTCGAGTTATTACTGTGTACGTTCAAGTAGTTATTACTGAAGTGTTGCGTTTTATAATCAGACGGTATAATTGTAATACAATTGAGTTTTAATATTTGTGGACATTTTATTGCATGTGTACAATTTTCATTTGATTTGTTGTAGAGACTTTGTTGTTAATTACGAACTGTTTTACTGTAACAATTAAAGATGTGATTAGTGACTTAATTGGTGTCTTGTACTTATTTTGTTTCCACTGTACCTACGACGATCGAGTAGACCGTCGTAACAATAGTATAGGCTACAAATCTTAAAACTATACATAACATACATTTAAAATGATTGTATTGTTTATTAATGGCAATGACTGTTCTCGAAGGTTAATTTATAAATAACTTGGTTCAACGTTAGATGTAGTCAAATTAGCGCCTATATTTACTCTTGTTGTTTTCGACATTTGTTGTTATATTGAAGTCGTGTATTATTTTCTTTAAAATATCAATAATATTTTATTTAACTAATATAATTAATAAAATCGAGAACCTTTACTCATATGCATATCAATTGACAATTGTTTACTACTTTAGCCATGTACGATCCGTGCTTGACTAGAGTAGTGTCAACATAAACTTTACCAATCGGTAATTATTATATTTCATTTTTTTAAATATTGTTAATAAATAGTACTCCCTGCATTTAACACTCCTCATCGCCCTTATTATACACTAGCGATGGTTAATATTTATCACATCACTCGTTGCACTGTCACACGTAAAAGGTTATTTACTCTGGTTAGGTTAGAGTACTGAACTATACTGGGGGTAACGCGCACTAATTTAAAAATCTTGTTGCTGACTGTCGTGCGTTCCACTCGCATTGATGGTCCAAGAACAATTGATGCTTCTCGTCGAAGTTGTTTCTGGCGTCTCCTAAAATTAGCTCATCTCATTGGTTGAAAATTCTTTAATCTCATCCCAAAACGCTTTAGTAACATTAAAACTTTTAATTTTTGGCGTCAGTTTTTGGGTTGGAGAGTAAGCTGTGGCGCGTTCAATCCTTTTTGGAAATGATAGAAAATTTGTTATTGTACATAACTTTCTTATGACTTGTCTGATTAATAAATGATTGGTCTCATTATTCTGCGGATACTGGGGTCTTTCTATAAAGTCCAAACAAGCTACAAATCCGTTCATAAATAACCTAGTTCACTTAACTATAATTCACTTATTGTGGTTCTTAATATAATTAAGTCGTTTCCATTTTATTTTTATGTAATTTTATTCTAATACTTATAATTAGGTGTTCAGAGTCCATTTCTCTATCTAATTAATTCTAAATATTAAAATATTTATGATTTTAGCAAAATGCATTCTTGGCGTGTAAGCCATACATGTTGATACAACTCAAATGACCTGTAGTATTGTGTGTCTAGTGTAACACCGTTACGGGTTTATCGTTAATTCAGCCCCACGTTGAATGCGGCAATTTGTTACCAATCCAATCTGTTTATAAGCTGTATTACTTATTTAATTACTGTTGCGGGTTTATAGTTAATTTAAAATTTTAAATTAACAAATTCAATCTATTTATAAGGAAAAATATTTATTATGTTGTGGATATTATTCGGTTATTGACCATAGACCTGTGTTAATTAGTTATCCAATGTTTTACCAGGGAAAAACGCTGTATTACGGTTATTATAATGAATAATTCAGTATTTTCTCCAACCCTAGTCACTATGTATTATCTAAATTGACAAGAGCGGAGTGTGAAGAGAGTAAGTTAGTTCTCTATTCTCCCGTATTCACCAGCTGTCTGCAATCGAGCGCTGTCATTAGCGAATGACCCGTTCTTATAGATTAAGTTGTTCCACTTGACGCTTTTATCACTTTCTTTCCCTGTAAATTACACCCTATTCGAAATACAATAACTATTCTACAATAACACAGACTCGTCAAATACAAGAAGGATTCTTTATTTTATATTATTTTAAATTTCCAACAGTTGCTTTCTTCGGTTATTAAAGCATCATATCGATCATACAATACCGAATCGATTTGTTATTCAACTCGTGGTTTATGTTACAATTTAATTATAATTTTCAGTTTATCTCTTATCTCAGGGTACATGTAATTCTTTTAACTATTAGTAAGGCCAGGTAATGCAAATTCAGGTTACTAGGTATTACAATTTAAATTAAAATCTTATTATATAAAGTATTAACATAAGCAGGTTTTTACCAAGCGTTTACAAGATACTCATTCAGGCTGTGTTCCACTAACGATGTCAGATCTACGAGTGATGAAGAATGGCTCGAATATTTCCAACTCCAACTTCTCAATAAAAGTTGTTGTTAGTGTCCCGGGATGTAATGGAAAGTTCAGTTCTTGATCTTCACTGATTTTTTCGTTTCTGGTGGTCACAGGTCCCGATGGAATTAGTGTAGTATTAAGTTCTTGCTCTGCAGTCAAAAGTGAGGTTCAGTAGGTAAATTTAATTCTCTTTAATTTTTGTTGTATGGTATTTATTCAATTCAACTTCTCCCGGTCTGGATTATCTGCATTTATTTATGGTTTCTTTTATAACTCATTTGGTGGTAAGTTTAGTTCATTTTTCTTAAGGTTTTTGATTTGAATTTTGTAGATAGGTAGTTTATATTCTCAAAGTGATAGTTTAGGAAGCCGTCTTTTTAATTAGTGATTATATTTTAATGTTGATTTGTAATAATTTTATTCATGAGGTTTTGTGGTTTTCTGGCGATTTTTAATGACTGAACTGTCCTCGTTTATATATAACAATTGAATGTCTAAATCAACAAGATTTCCTGCATTTTGTTGCCCTAACAACCATTGCTTCTTCTGTCATTGGATAATATTTGTTATCCTAGAGCCAGAATTAGGAAATATTCTTACACTTATTTAATAAAATACTCCCTGCTTGGAATTACATTAAATCACATAAAACTTTCACTTAATCTGCCTTATTAAACCGTATACATTTTACTACATTTTCTTCTTAATTGACTTATTTTAAAAGGTATTAATTTCCTTTTACAAAATACTAATTTTTAGGCCTATTAGTTTTATTACAGGTGTTATAATTTTTTGTTTTTAATTTAATTTTTCTTACCTGACCTACTGTACAAAGAGTCACTGGCTTATGGCCCATTATTTCAATTTTAATTTCATGATTTCAATTCATTATTTTTATTTAGTTTATCATTGAACCCTTCATTGGTTTCTGACATAATTATAATGACCACTTGACAACTTATTAACACTTATTGTCTTCCTGGCCAAGTTTACAAATATTATTTTAAAATATCTTCATTAATTATTTAAAGTAAATACACTTAACATAATACCATACATAATAAATATACTTGTATTTAATTACTTAAATACAAGTTTAACATGAATGAAAAGAGTACCCATTACTTAGTACTTCCTTAAAGCAATGGCTCCGCACTTACTACATATAAAACACAAAATAAATATCATGTAAACACAATATCATGATAAAGTACAACAACAAGTACATTTTATAAAACATTAAATATTAATTGAACAGTCTATTATATTCAAACTCATCCACAGTAAACTCATCCCATTAGACACAGTGTTTATAGTTTACATCTTACACTGCTCATTACATATTTTATATTTAGGTACACTTTCAATATTTTATTACCTAGTAACCTTACTAGGTATCATCAATACATTTTTTTAGGTGAGATTGGCCCTCTTGTACTTAATTATGGCATACCTTGGGCATTGTTTCAGTTATTTTGAGAAAGTTTTTTATGTAATGTCGGGAACCTTAACTTTGTTACGTTACAATGTTCTTGCACTTGTATTTACTTATTTTAACATATTATCTTATCCTAATATACCCTTCCGGTATTCAAATGGTACTTCATATCTTTTTACACCTTTGTTGAATCTTTATTTCAGTAAATGGTGCCTCATTTAGTCATATAGTGTTGTTTAAATACACCATGTCATAATTTCGTTATTTTGACACTCCTGCCTTACTTCGAGTTGGGTTTTTCGTGGTTTTAGAAAAAAAATTGAGGACCAAAAATTGTTTTACATTATACACGTATTGGTTTCCATGTATAATTTCAGTTTTCATGTTAACCTAAAATAATCAATTTTTGGTGTCACAGCCACGACCTGGTGATAAATTACTAATAGTCATTTTCCATTCAAAATGACAAATGAAATCAATTGCAATCACCAGCCAACTATTTTGCAACATACAAAATTAAAATTTGTATAATTCTTTCACTACATAAAATTTGGTGCGATATTCACTACATATCGAAGCCCAAAAATCGCATTATCGAAATAACTGCAGGTACGCATAAAGGCAGTACCAAATGATTTTATATATAATCTGAGAACATGGAAGTCATACCGATTATTTTATTGGTATTGACAAAATCCTACATTGCACTTGAAATAATTTGTGAATTGAGTCATATGCCTGCTGTGATGTGGAGTAGGCTATATCAAATACATTTGATAAATTCTCATACAGTTATATTCCCATACCTTGCTGAACAAATGGTTATTGTTTATATATCAGTCCAAAAACATGATCTGTAGTTGTTTATAATAGTTTCAAGATCTTTAGGTCCCCCTGTGAAGGACTGAAGCCAATAAGACTAGTAGTCTTATTATAATACTTCAACAAATATGTTGAAGTATGTTGCATACTTCAACATATTTATTACATGTCACGTGTCTAAAATGCTTCAATATCTAACAGGAAAACTTCATTGTGAAGTTTCATTAGGTAATTTGACATCATTCTTTTTTCTTACCAAAGTCAAGCAGGCTGCAAAGACCAGTTTGGCCTACATATTGTTACGACGGTCTACTCGATCGTCGTAGGTACAGTGGAAACAAAATAAGTACAAGACACCAATTAAGTCACTAATCACACCTTTAATTATTATAGTAAAACAGTTCGCAATTAACAACACAGTGTCTACAACAAATCAAATGAAATTGTTCATACGCAATAAAATGTCCACTAATATTAAAACTCAACTGTATTACAATTATACCGTCCGAATACAAAACGCAACACTTCACTAATAACTACTTGAACGTACACCGTAATAACCCGAACCGCTCTGTAAAATATATCGCACTAATACTCTCGAACCGCACAGTCAAAAATCTCGCATTGAACTGAAAACTAAGGCCGCGACGCGATGTATTTATAGTTACGCTCACACACCAGAAGCTTCCAAACTGCGTCTTATCTCTCGCGAACTACGTAATTGCTGCGGCCTTGACACAGTCCGAGCGCCCGAGCGAAGGCTGGCAAAGTCAAGAAAATTCTCGCAACATGCGTTTAGTAGCACGTACACCACACGCTTACGTCGAGATCTTTCTGGCACATTTGATAAACGCGTAGATTGTTCTGTGCTGTCGTAGCAATAGTAAAGAAGAAAGGGTAAATTCTCTTGGTTGATGCTAATACAATCAACCTTGTGTAGATACTATACTCATAGGTATATTTTGAGTGGCTGAGGTACAAATGTGGAGTGACAGACCTTGAACACATAAACTGATTTGGGTTTTCTGTGTTGGAAGGGCAATGGAGAGATAATGTTACATTTCTATAAATAAAAAAATTGCCACAAATGTAATCAGACCACACACTAGACACCTCCAAGAATTGTTTAAGGTAAAAAGCCGTTATGTGAAATACTATGAAGTATGTAAGTGCACATAGTTGAGCTTACAGAAACACAAGTTCTACAGCGAGTGCAAACCTTGGAGAAAAAAGCGTTACCACTAATACGCCAAGATATTTCTCATGAGCTTTGCTGCCACATCATACTTTATGCCCGCTCTCCACTTGTTTATCTCTGTTACTAGTTTACAAATGCATATGACATGTCAGCTCCCTGCGCTCATTAGTTATGACTAATAAATAATATCAATTCAGCATAATACATGACCTTGTATTGTTACAGTATAGTACTGTATTACTAGAGCTTATCACTTTCAATGAAGCCGACCTGTGTTGTGGTGTTAGCATTTTGCTATCAGTGTTGGTCTTTGTTTAACTGATAACAACAATGTGTCAACAACAGTCACATAGGCAGAGATAAAATAAAGCTCATTAAAGTTTATAAGACTTGCTTTGACAACTAACTGTTACAGCGATTTAAAAATAAACGGATGTCCGTTTTATTGTTAAATGAACACACACACACACACACACACACATTGTGCCGCCCCTTGGCAAGACAACACAAAAATCGGGAACTAGTTTAATTCTTTACCAGTAAACTAAACCAGCTGCCGTTGTTAGTAAAACTCTTACTAACAAATTACAAAACAAGTATGATATAGGAAACTGACAAGGTTTGCATAAACTTATTCACTCACTAGGTATTAGCTAAAACATCTCTTTATTGCTATTGAAATATTAATCAAACATTATTCCTGATTTTAAAGAAAGTTATTTTAGTAAATAGCGCTTTTACTGCTTCAAAGATCTTAATTATATTATTCTTGTTATATCAAAATTTATTCATATAACTGTTGCTTTTAATACCATGGATCCGGGTCTCAATTTTCTCAAAATTATTAATTTATCAATATATACATTACGGTTACTATTACTTCTTACAAAATTACAAAATATACCAATCTGACAATTTGTTCATTACATTGTGAAAGTTCTTTAAAGTTCTTATTAAGGGGAAATTTACCAAAGTTGTGGTTTGATATCACCTGAGGTTGTTGTTGTATTCTTGGGACATCTCCAGTCGTCTTCTACGGGTTGAGTACGTTGTTCTTGGTGTATCTACATCGGGTTGATTTTTTGTTAACTTGAAGCTCTCGAAGATAGGTTGTTTACTTGAAGTTCCAAATGTTGTAATTTCACTTTTCTTAGTGCAGATTCTTGTAGTTCACATTTTCTTTATTTTAATTACAGTTATAGTTCTCACTTTGCAGTACTACAGTCTAGTAGTTAACTATGTTACACTTACATTTGATTTTGTTTTTAAGAGATGTGTTGGCTACCTTTTTCTATTTTATTTATATATTTTCTCACAAACTCTAGACACTACATTATTCACAATAACAAGATTTCACGCTGGATATACTTCTAGAGAACATACACATACGTATATGTGTACAACACCAAAACTCACATCTACTCATTGCGACGTTCTACGGCCGAATGCGCGTACGGTTTAGGGGAGAGGGCTCAGTAAGCTAGGGCGTATTTACGCACTAAGAAAATAGTTCGTACTTTTTCTATTATTATTTATTCATTAATTAGAAGATAATTACTTTATGTTTATTTTATTTTGACTTAGGGATTTCTTTATTTCTCTAGTCGCATTTTTTAATTATTTAAGTAATTATTATTATTATTTACTACTTAATACTTTTCTTGGCGTGTTGGTACTGGAAGGTTTCAAGTTGATACAGGAATCTGGGTATAGGTAAGGGTGTATGATACTCTTACTTATTAAAATTAAAAAATTTTAATCTGTGCGATTTTTTGATACATTTAAAATCGTCACATCCTCCTGCACTTAACTATGAAAAACGGGGGGGTGTAATAATATAATTCTAATAAACAATTATATTTCATACTGAAATTTCTCTCTCTCAGCTTATTTCTATTCATCAATCGATTATCTTATACTTATGTCACATTTAAATTCTACTACATCTACTATATAAAATACACAAAACGTAAATCTACCTTATTTTAATTCTTATATCTACTACCGGTTTTTTTTTGAATTGCTCACTCGTTTTACGGAGTTATACTCATGAGTATTTTACTAATAATAATACCGTATTGTAAGAACAATAGAATTACTTTTAGTTTACAGCGCTAAAGATTATTTTTCTTTCTTTCTTTTCATCTTCATTATACTTGTCATCAGATTTCTCATGTATAATACCATTCTCGCAGGACATTAGCTAAGGTTGATCAGGCCTCGCTTGTATTCGTACGAGGGGGTTTTGAGTTTATAGTTACCTATAGTATAGGATGTTACACAATCTTATCCTATTTCGGTATAAGTCTATACAACATATTTTATTCTTAATACTTAGATAGTATTCTAGGTTTTCTATCTTTCTCGTAGTCTTCCTTCTGTATCTTGACACGAAAAACATTTTTTTATTTGAGACAAATGACTTCTGCGAACGTAATTTTCTGTATTGGGTTCATACAGAGCTACAGTAACGGGGGTGATGAACTTACGAATTTGGTAGGGGCCACACCATCGATAAGATAGTTTCGAAGTGATCTTATCAACTGCTTTACTCATAGGATGAGTTTTATACATGACTAAATCACCTATTTTATACTTTATTAGCTTATTATTATTCTCATGATACTTCCTTGATTTCTGTAAATTAGCTCTCAGATTTGCACGAGCTTCGTTCCATATTTTTCGTATGTTATTCCCATTCACGTCGCGGGGTAATAACTCATTGATTTTCCACTTTGTGGTTAAAGGATGGTTGGGTTTGTACTTGTACAGTACAAAACAGTACCGTTTGCCTTCTTAAAACAAAGTACTCTTTTACTCAAGATATATTTGTCAGATTTATTTCCTTTTTCTATTTGTTCGATTATTTTACACAATTTCGGATCTTGTTGTTGGTGATATGCTATATCCTTAAATGCAAGGGGAAAATTAGTAATTAGTGTATTAACGATAGTGGTTTCAATATTGTCTTCTCCAGATCTTGTATTGGGTAGTTGGAACATGCGGGATAGAGTATCGGCTACTACATTTTGAGTTCCACGAATATGTTGCACTTTGAACTTGTAGCAATTTAATCTTAACACCCATTGTCCGATACGACCTAATTGCTTTGGGTGATTTAATAACCATGATAAAGCTTGATTATCGGTTTCTAGTAGAAATTCTTTGTGTTCCAAAAATGGTTTGAATTTATCAAAAGCAAATACTACGGCTAAACATTCAAGTTCATAGGCTGAGAACTTCCTTTCTTGCTCGGTCAGTGTCCGGGATGCATAACTGATCGGGAGTCTAGTATTATTTATTTCCTGGTATATTACAGCTCCTAATGCTACACTTGAACTATCGGTCTGTACGATAAATGGTTTACTGAAATCCGCTAACTGCAATACAGGTGGGGATATAATACTTTCTTTAAGTGTTTCAAACGCTTCTTGATGTTGAGTAGTCCACTCGAATTTCGTTCCTTTCTTTCTTAAGGCATTCAATGGGGCTGCTATATCTGCTAAGTGGGGTATATACTTATGAAAATAATTAATCATACCTAAAAATCTAGCTATACCTTTGACTTCTCTGGGAGGTAAAAATTCTCGGATTGCGCGTGTACGTTCGGGATCGATGGTAACCTTACCTTCGGCTGATACTATGTGACCTAAGAATGAGAATTGTTTCACTGCGAAATTAACTTTACTAGGGTTTACGGTCAGTCCGGCTTTCTTTAACCGGGATAATACTTCACGCAAGTGATCAATATGTTGATCCATTGACTCACTATATACTACTATATCGTCGAGATAATGATATACAAATTTAAATTTAACATCATGGAAAATTTTTTCTAACAGTCGGCTGCATACTGAACTTCCTTGTGATATACCGAATGGACTCTCGTAAATTGATATAGATTAAATGGGACAGCAAAAGCAGTTAAATGTTTTGATTCCTCAGCTAGTGGAATTTGATGGAATGCTTGGTTAAGATCCATTATGGTGAAGATTTTCGCTTTTGTAAAATAGTGAAACGCACTGTGTATGTCTGGCAGTGGTATCGATTCAAATTCTATACTCTTATTTAGTTGTCTATAATCCACGACTAGTCTATGTTTGTCAGTTCCTTTTGGTACTAGGAATGCAGGCGATGAATATGGAGACGTTGATGGTTCAATGACGTGCTGATCAAGGAGTTTGTTAATGTGGTTTCTCATGATTTCCATCTTGGGCGGAGATAGTTTGTATGGGTGGAGTCGTATTACTTTGTTGTCACTAAGATTTATTTTATATTCAATTAAATGAGTTAATCCTAACTTGGGGGTGAGTACAGCAGAAAAATCTTTTATTAACTTTTGGATTCTTAGTCTCTCATTTCCTTTTAAATGACTTAGACTCGATTCATTAGGCTCTGAATGAATATTTGCGGTTTCACTAACAGTGTCGTTACTTAATTCGGAGTCGAACTGATATTTTTGAGTACGATCAAATCTGAAAAAATATTGTTTTGCATATATATCAAGGATTAAAGCAGTTTTTCTTATAAAATCCGCGCCTAATATTAAGTTCTGTCCTAACTCTTCAGCTACTAGTAGGGGAATGTACCAAGTAAAATTCTGAATTTTTAATTTCACTGTAATACTGTGAGATATCTTTAGGTTTTGTTTATTTGCGGTGGTACACTTTATGTTCACCATTTGGCTACGTTTAATCAGTTTATGATTAGCTAATAAGGTGGCTAACTGTTTACTAATTATACTACGGGTAGATCCTGAATCAATTAAACCAAGGGTTTTCGTTGCTCCAAGGTCTATCTGTACATAGGGTAGTTGGCATATACTTGTTTTACATGCACCAATAGAGTTGCACTTCTCGATAAATTTTGTTAAATAAGGATCTCTGCTTTTTTTTTACTCATCTTTATTTGACGCTTAGTATTGTTGTTACCTTTCCTTCTGGTGCTGTGGAAGACGTAGGATTTTCGGTCTTCCAGCTTCACACATTTTTTGATTGGTCGGTTTTCTGTAGATAACGCTTTTGTTTACATAACTTGCTAATATGTCCGGCCTTTCCACAGTTATAACATCTTCTTTCCTCACTTACTTCGCTCGTAGGTTGTCGGGATTTTGGTTTAGAGTATGAAACATGGGGATAGTTTTGGGTTTTATGTGTACTTACGAATCGCTTATCGCGGTAGTTTCGGGTATCATTTCCAATAGGTCTAGTTTGGAATGAATTTCTTTGTTGACTCTGGGACATAGAAACACTTCTATTCTGGTCAGAATACCAGACGTCGGACGAATGTATACAACATAGTTCTAGTTCCGTAAAAGTTGTAGGTGGCTTCACGAGTGCTAGTCGAGATCGCTCCTCGGGGGATAGTCTTACTATGATATTGTCTACTAACTGTTGTTCGCTCCATTTAACTTGTAACAATAAAGCAGATTCTCTTACTTTAGAAATATAATGAGCTAGTCTCTCGTATGTACCTTGTGCACGAAGTACTAAGTTTCGCTTCAATTCTTCGTAGATACCGGTGGGAATGAAATGTCTTATTAGTGTGGTATGAAGTTCTTCTACCGATTGATTATACCTTAGGGATTCTAACACTCTATCTTTTAATGGAGATCTACACTTAGGTAAAATAACTTGCAAAATCTGGTTATCTCTTAGTTGTTGCAGTTCCTATAATTCTAAGATATGTTTGATAAAATTAAGGAGCTTTGTAATATTCAGCCCATCAGTGATTTGTATATTGGACAAAATACTTTCTACAGGGTGGGTTATTTTTCCATAGAGCTCGGGAGTTAAATTTATTTGGCTCATCATTCTAGGATTTTCCGCAGGTTGATTAGTCCGCGAATGAGAAGGTAATTCGTAGGTATGGGTCATATTTTCTAGTTCATTAGGGTGTGACGTAACGTTTACTGGTTGAATATTTACTTGACTACCACTTAACCGTTCCTTGAATGGATCTATATTGGATTCCTGCAGAATCTGAATTTTTGCAGTACCGTTTGGTTGTTCTTGAGTCGGCGATTGAGTAGGTGAAATATTTAATTTCGTCATTGCTTCTTCGATTTCGTCTAATCTAAATAATTCGGATCGTCTACGTAATTCGCGTATTATCTCAGGTAATTGTTTTAATGCTTCCTCGGCGAATTTTTTTTACATCAGGAGGGATATCTTTATCACCGGGCCAGGTCAACAAATTGGTGATACGACGGTATAGATGCTCAATTCTTTGGGTGGTGCGTAATATTACTGCGGGGGATTTTTCATCATGCAGGGTTTGTGCGTACGAAGTTAGTTCTGTATACTTACGATAACACGTTTATTTTTCGCTATTGAAATCTAAAACACTCAAACGACTTAATAATGAAGGTTTGTCCGGTTTATTTTCGCGTAACGTCTTGCGAAGTTCCGCGACAGTTACATTAGAGTAGGGGAGACCACGCCATAATGCTTCATAGGTTAATTCGTCTTTCAACAAGAAATCGGGGTTAAATTGAGTCATTTTTTATAATAACCACTTTAAACACACGACGTATTACGAACGACAAATCTTATGTCACTTACTTTACTTCGTTTTCTCAATGTTTAAAAATAGATAACATTCATTCATTTAAACACATACACATATATCTTATTTCATATTAAGCTTTGGGATGTAATCTTATCTTAATTAATCAACATAACTTATTTCACAACAATTAAATTCTCAGTATTGACATATATAATTAATTAAAACAAAACGATAATACTATTTTAGTAGAGAGAAATTTCATATACGGAAAGTTCATTGATTTAACAAACAGCACAAAGAATCAGCTGTTTTGGGGTGTCGTCTAGTTGCATAGGGTAGTAATTCAGAACAATACAAAAACAGGAAAGAGCTTGTCTAACGTGGCTTTGTTTGCTTTAGGGAGGAGGGGTTATGAATGAGATGGGTTCTTACAAAGGGGAGAGTTTACATTCCTCAACACATATTTAACATGAACCAACTGGCTTGGAATTGACTTGTTTGGAATGGATTCCGTACCAGCTATTACTTGCTTAACACGGCAAACTCGCGATACTAATATTATTATTATATAATTAAAATTTTACTCATTTATTTTTTTTTTGTTTATTTCTGAGTGAATAAATTTATGTCTGTCCTTTTTATCGTTAACGACTTATAAACTTACACAACAACAATTACATAATTATGTTGCAATTTTCTGTACGTGACACTCTGTAAACAATATTTTTTTTTACCAAGTAAATTACACAATTTTAAATTCAAAAGCAGAGTGGCGCAATTTTGTGCCGCCCCTTGGCAAGACAACACAAAAATCGGGAACTAGTTTAATTCTTTACCAGTAAACTAAACCAGCTGCCGTTGTTAGTAAAACTCTTACTAACAAATTACAAAACAAGTATGATATAGGAAACTGACAAGGTTTGCATAAACTTATTCACTCACTAGGTATTAGCTAAAACATCTCTTTATTGCTATTGAAATATTAATCAAACATTATTCCTGATTTTAAAGAAAGTTATTTTAGTAAATAGCGCTTTTACTGCTTCGAAGATCTTAATTATATTATTCTTGTTATATCAAAATTTATTCATATAACTGTTGCTTTTAATACCACGGATCCGGGTCTCAATTTTCTCAAAATTATTAATTTATCAATATATACATTACGGTTAGTATTACTTCTTACAAAATTACAAAATATACCAATCTGATAATTTGTTCATTACATTGCGAAAGTTCTTTAAAGTTCTTATTAAGGGGAAATTTACCAAAGTTGTGGTTTGATATCACCTGAGGTTGTTGTTGTATTCTTGGGACATCTCCAGTCGTCTTCTACGGGTTGAGTACGTTGTTCTTGGTGTATCTACATCGGGTTGATTTTTTGTTAACTTGAAGCTCTCGAAGATAGGTTGTTTACTTGAAGTTCCAAATGTTGTAATTTCACTTTTCTTAGTGCAGATTCTTGTAGTTCACATTTTCTTTATTTTAATTACAGTTATAGTTCTCACTTTGCAGTACTACAGTCTAGTAGTTAACTATGTTACACTTACATTTGATTTTGTTTTTAAGAGATGTGTTGGCTACCTTTTTCTATTTTATTTATATATTTTCTCACAAACTCTAGACACTACATTATTCACAATAACAAGATTTCACGCTGGATATACTTCTAGAGAACATACACATACGTATATGTGTACAACACCAAAACTCACATCTACTCATTGCGACGTTCTACGGCCGAATGCGCGTACGGTTTAGGGGAGAGGGCTCAGTAAGCTAGGGCGTATTTACGCACTAAGAAAATAGTTCGTACTTTTTCTATTATTATTTATTCATTAATTAGAAGATAATTACTTTATGTTTATTTTATTATGACTTAGGGATTTCTTTATTTCTCTAGTCGCATTTTTTAATTATTTAAGTAATTATTATTATTATTTACTACTTAATACTTTTCTTGGCGTGTTGGTACTGGAAGGTTTCAAGTTGATACAGGAATCTGGGTATAGGTAAGGGTGTATGATACTCTTACTTATTAAAATTAAAAAATTTTAATCTGTGCGATTTTTTGATACATTTAAAATCGTCACAACATGCATTCAACTTACAACTACCACTCAATGCTTCATACAAATGTGTTCAAACAGTGCTGTGTGCATGTAATATAAGAGAGAGAGAGACGCGCGCAATTTCTTCATCATAATACAATAATGGTGTTACATTTGTCAACACTGTAGTCCATAAGCTCAATGCTTTTATATGAGGTCTGCACAGTCTATAGAACTTCACCACTCACCGAACTATCACTGCCACAAAACTGTGCCAAGGTTAAATGTACAGAAATCATAGTAGGTTTAGAAATCCAAGATTAAGAATTGCCACAGAAATTATAAAAATGGAAAGGATGCCCTAAGTAAATTAAATGGTGGATTTTGTAAACTTGTAAAACAACACACTGTAACGAACAAAAATTTTAAATTTTCACCTCGACGGAGTACGTTCACACGAGGCTGTGTCAATGACTTATAGTTGGCGCAATAAATAAAGCGTAATGAGAAGATGTCAGTACAGCGTCGCTAGCTTGACAATAGAATGACATTAAGTACGATACAACTATAGAAATTGGTGGCGCAAGATGACAGGGAAAGTGTAGTCCAAAATTATTGCTCACTACAGCTGTAAAAATGTAAGCAAGGACATTCACACTTGTACCGAGAATTGTGGCAGATGTTTGACCATGTTACGTCAGTATACGATAAACAACAGAAACGAGTGAAACTACATATTACAATGGTACGGATGCACTGCACCTTAAGAAACAATACAGTAGGATACATCTGACAAAAACTCAAGTCATGTTACGCAGCTGGAGTTATCGTCTAAGTGACAGACAGGATTTACGAGTGGAAAGTTGGGGTGACTTCACCAGCCAGCAGATGTTCAAAATTACTAATAGCCACAAAAAAAGGGGTATAACGTAGAACAATACGCCAGGAAGACCGAAAGTACAGATAATGGCAATCTAGAGAAACACAGAGTTTACTTCAGACAATAGGTTGATAGACAAGTGTCTAATAGCCGTAGTTTCTACGAAAAGGGTCAACGTTCGTCAGAGCAAAATCGGGGGACGTTTAAGAACCTATCAGATCCCTTCAGCCAGGGAGAAAATTGGTGGTGAGGAGTGTTTCCATAGCAACAGAAACGGAAGACCTATCGGAAGAACTATGACGTAGGATCTCGACATGGTGGGACAGAATATTCCAAGAAAATTCAAAACTGACCAATCTCAAAATGAAGTAGGCGTGAATTGCGCCAGAGACAAAATTTTGAGTAGGGACGAATTAATAAAACTATCTGTCCAAGACGGAGGAGAGGCAGTCTATACTCAATTTTTGAAACAGTTTTTACTCAAATCTTCAGACAGTTTTATACTCAAATTTTTCAGTTAGTTAATTTCAAGTACGGAACAGTTGATACTCAGATTTCAAACAGTTTACTCTAATTGTTCGGAGTTAGTTTTATTCTAAGTTCACAAGAGTACATTAATCGTGCGGAGAATTAACTCGAGTACGGGACTTAGTACGTTAACCTGTAACTTAAAAGACTTAGTAATATCTTCACGTCACGATAGTAAGTCTTAGTAAACTTTTAAAGAGTGCATTTCGAAGTGTTTCGTAACGGACTTAGACAAGAATTATATAAAGTGAACAATCAGACCGTTACACAAACAGATATCACCACATAAACGATATACTAAACAGTTGAACTTAATATAGTGTTACTCCACCTTATTAACAACATAATGAACATGAAATATTAAACTAATTAACAAATTATACGAATATTTAAAGAAGCAGCGATAAGTGAAACCAGACATGTACATTAACGTCAAAACGAACACACAACAGACACCGTAAGATGGAACATTTGATTGAACACTGAACTTCAATTATTCACATAAACAAACGCCAACGCGAGTGACCGGAAGAGTGAGTGTTAAGTGATTGTGATAAAACAGCATCCGACGAAATGTGTCTACGAATCATCTTCATCACCGGAACTAGACTTCGTCAACAACTAATGGATATTCAATGATCAAGTAACCATTATTTTAATCATTTCTAATTAGTTACTTCTACTGACCTGATTCTTTCAAAGAATTCATCCCTGAGAAAATTATTAAGAAACGTAATGAATAAATCTGAATAAAAAGTAATTAATGAATATATTAACAAAAGCTTATTTGGGATTTAATGAACGCATTAAATAAGTAGAATATGAATTGTTATATTATTTGATTTATATATGTATGTATGTTTTTCTTTGTTTTTCAGCGTATATTGAAACATGAATTTGTTTTTATAAAATATGTATGTATTTCAGGCACAGCGACGTATCATATGTACAAGTTTAATTTGTTGTGAATTATAAATAAACTAGTAATTTAAGTTGATCATATATATGCGTTCATTATTACCAATTACATCCTAGATATTAACTTAAATTTTGGAGAAAGATAAATAGATTTTCAAGAGTTTCATATGTTCAATTAAAATAAATGAATTGATAACGCTAATCTACTAAATGATATCAAGTATTTGTTAATAAGAATCAGAATAGTTATACATAGTATTAAATGGTCGTATAACACACGGCATGAAAGCAATCAATTAAAGCAAGTAAATACATATTATCTATCGCAAATCAATATAAAATATCATTATATTGATAACGCCCAAAGTACGTAAGACGTTACAAATCAATTTTAACGATTTGATATCACACTTATTTTATATAATTTTGCATTATATAAATGGCGCCCACCCGCACGGCATGATACGTAGTAACAAAGATTGTTAAAACGTATAGCTTTGGCAAAGAACAGGCAGTAGAAGAAGTAGATAAAGTAGTGTTATAGAAATAGAAGTAAGATAAGTATTAGTGTTATAAGTCAGTTTGAATGATTACGCGTAGGAAGGCAAAAATGTCGAGCAATTCCTATAGCGTAGAATTCGACGTCAATAACCAATTAGGTACAGTAAATACAGAAGAGAATACTACACCTAGCGAACCAAGTAGCGTTGTAGAGAGTCCAGAAGATAGGGCGCGAGGACAGACATCAAAACCAGAAGATGTAAGTCTACAAATGTTGATGGAGTTCATCCGTCAACAGAGCGAAAAACAAGAAGAGAATATTAACAGAAAACTAAAGGAAAGTAACAAATTAATTAGTGAGAAATTAGATAAGCAGAAGGAAGAACAAGAAGAAAACAGTAGATTAATTAGTGAAAAATTAGAAAAACAAAATGAAAAACTCGACCAGCATAAGGAAGAGATGAAACAAATAAGGTCCGAAATACGTGAAGGTACGAATGCCTTGAAAGCGGATAAAAGCGAAGCCCGGAAGAAGCAGGAAGAAGTGGTGGATGAGAACTACGAAGGTGCACGGAAAGTACGAGATACTGATAACGCTGTTGAGTTCACAGACGTATCAACTAATAAGAAATTATCAACTGTGGGATCTAATGCGAATGTCATTAGCAAACCAAGGAAGAAGTGGATTAAGAAGAAAAATGACTTTGTTCCTTTGTATATGAGGAAGTGGGAAGAGGGTGATCCAGACATAAATAGAGACTGTAAAAATTTACTACTACCAAGTAGAATGCATAAAAAGTACAAATTAATCAACACGGGAAGAGGTACTGCATCAGTGAATCCTATGATGAAGTATCCAGCTTGTGAAATAAGCGTAGATCGGCGAAGTAGTCAACCCATGGATAATGTGAAACGGAGGGACCTACAAGATCCGTATGCATGTTCATCATGGACAAGAAACGTTATGAGAAAAAGGAGAGGAAAGAATTCTGCTAGACGACTTAAAAATGTTGTAAAGGATTGTGAAGGTACGGAAAGGAGAGTCCGAGCACTCGAGGTAAGATTTCTTAGGAACTTAAGAAACAAAACTTTATTATGTAAGCACACGAGTGGTGAGCTGATTGTCGAACAACGGTGTTGCATACAGGCCTGGAAACGACGACAAAAGCAGAGCGGCGCGTGTTTACTTAGAGAAAGTTATTGGAAAAAACGGCAAAAACTACTCAATGTGTACGTAAACAATGGTAGTACTGCTGCGGAGGGTTGTCTAAGGCGCGGCAAGCAATTTAATGCACATCTACCCGAGAAGGGTCGACAAAAGGGAAGGTGCGACACATTTCTCACTCACTCACATAGAAAAAGACAGAGAATGGTCGTAAATTTCAAAAGCACAAGTGCGGCACATTGTACCAGAGTAACGGGAACAGCTGACCGGCTATTGGGAAAATATGTGACGCAAACCCCAGGGTCAAACACCTTACTGTTTATAAACAAAAATGCGTGCGTAGGTAACAGCACTATATTAACAGGACATACAAATATGTCATCACAAATATAATTTAAGAATGAATAAATGATAACGTATTAAGAAGACGAACTTAAGAATGTTTGAAAATGTAATGATAAAATTAGATAATATTGAATAAGATACATTAAATACATTGGTTATATGAAAATGCATAAACCAAATATGAATGTTGATGAATGAAGAGCAGGAGATTAATGAATAAAATTAACGATGACGAAAGTAAACTCCGTGGGAAATTTAATGCCAGACAAATGAAAAAATACCATGAACCAGAAAATTGAAGATGAAGGAAGAGGAAGAAATCGAAGAATATATCATAATAAGTTAGCTGATGGTGATGAGTCGTCTGCGTTAGGGTAATTGACGCGCTAATTTCATTCAAGCTGGCTTAATCGAGAAAATTATGTACTCTAATTGTCAAACATAACATAAAAGTGTATTTAGTTAATTAAGCACTAATTAAATGTTAGATAATAAGGATAAATTAACATTTTGAGTGACATTTTATAAAATATTGCAGTGAATGCAAAGGACATTTGAATTGCTATTACTTGATTCACATAGTAATAAGTTATTGGGACGAAGTGAAAAAAAAAGGGACACTTAAAATCAAATAAGTGATATTATTCAAAGAACTATATCGTAAATGAACTCTATTAAAGTGAGTGTATATAATTAATAGACTAGGATTGTAAATGATACTAGAATGAAGTAGATAACTCATTAACAAAATGTATTACGTATATGTATAAAATATCAAAATAATTGTAACTAACGTAGCGAATATGTTAATTACTAATCTAATTTTAAATAACATTTTAAAAAGGATTTTATTGGTAGGACTATTAGTAATGCACGAAATGTGTATGTATAGGAGATTTCTTTGATGTCATGTAAAGTGTTACATTAAACCAATTGATTGTTTGATAATATCTTGTGAAAAATTTTATTCAATTGATTAAATTAATTAATTACTCATTGAATGTATGATTTATCTTATATTTAGAGATAGGGTATTTATATGTAAATACGATAATGTGAAATGCGTTCAACCATCCCAAATAGCTAGCAATAAATTCAGGGAACCAATTCAAATAAAAAGGGGGTGTACCAATTGCAATATAAGCCTTTAAGAGTAGGTCATCACGTATTACCTTCCCCTGAAGAAGATGAACATGGCGAGGCGACGTACAGGGCGCAGAATTTGGATTTGAGTTGTTCCTTGAGGTCACATCGTCAAATCAAAATTGAGGACACTGTAACGAGCAAAAATTTTAAAAAAATTTTAAATTTTCACCTCGACGGAGTACGTTCACACGAGGCTGTGTCAACGACTTATAGTTGGCGCAATAAATAAAGCGTAATGAGAAGATGTCAGTACAGCGTCGCTAGCTTGACAATAGAATGACATTAAGTACGATACAACTATAGAAATTGGTGGCACAAGATGACAGGGAAAGTGTAGTCCAAAATTATTGCTCACTACAGCTGTAAAAATGTAAGCAAGGACATTCACACTTGTACCGAGAATTGTGGCAGATGTTTGACCATGTTACGTCAGTATACGATAAACAACAGAAACGAGTGAAACTACATATTACAATGGTACGGATGCACTGCACCTTAAGAAACAATACAGTAGGATACATCTGACAAAAACTCAAGTCATGTTACGCAGCTGGAGTTATCGTCTAAGTGACAGACAGGATTTACGAGTGGAAAGTTGGGGTGACTTCACCAGCCAGCAGATGTTCAAAATTACTAATAGCCACAAAAAAAGGGGTATAACGTAGAACAATACGCCAGGAAGACCGAAAGTACAGATAATGGCAATCTAGAGAAACACAGAGTTTACTTCAGACAATAGGTTGATAGACAAGTGTCTAATAGCCGTAGTTTCTATGAAAAGGGTCAACGTTCGTCAGAGCAAAATCGGGGGACGTTTAAGAACCTATCAGATGCCTTCAGCCAGGGAGAAAATTGGTGGTGAGGAGTGTTTCCATAGCAACAGAAACGGAAGACCTATCGGAAGAACTATGACGTAGGATCTCGACATGGTGGGACAGAATATTCCAAGAAAATTCAAAACTGACCAATCTCAAAATGAAGTAGGCGTGAATTGTGCCAGAGACAAAATTTTGAGTAGGGACGAATTAATAAAACTATCTGTCCAAGACGGAGGAGAGGCAGTCTATACTCAATTTTTGAAACAGTTTTTACTCAACTCTTCAGACAGTTTTATACTCAAATTTTTCAGTTAGTTAATTTCAAGTATGGAACAGTTGATACTCAGATTTCAAACAGTTTACTCTAATTGTTCGGAGTTAGTTTTATTCTAAGTTCACAAGAGTACATTAATCGTGCGGAGAATTAACTCGAGTACGGGACTTAGTACGTTAACCTGTAACTTAAAAGACTTAGTAATATCTTCACGTCACGATAGTAAGTCTTAGTAAACTTTTAAAGAGTGCATTTCGAAGTGTTTCGTAACGGACTTAGACAAGAATTATATAAAGTGAACAATCAGACCGTTACACGAACAGATATCACCACATAAACGATATACTAAACAGTTGAACTTAATATAGTGTTACTCCACCTTATTAACAACATAATGAACATGAAATATTAAACTAATTAACAAATTATACGAATATTTAAAGAAGCAGCGATAAGTGAAACCAGACATGTACATTAACGTCAAAACGAACACACAACAGACACCGTAAGATGGAACATTTGATTGAACACTGAACTTCAATTATTCACATAAACAAACGCCAACGCGAGTGACCGGAAGAGTGAGTGTTAAGTGATTGTGATAAAACAGCATCCGACGAAATGTGTCTACGAATCATCTTCATCACCGGAACTAGACTTCGTCAACAACTAATGGATATTCAATGATCAAGTAACCATTATTTTAATCATTTCTAATTAGTTACTTCTACTGACCTGATTCTTTCAAAGAATTCATCCCTGAGAAAATTATTAAGAAACGTAATGAATAAATCTGAATAAAAAGTAATTAATGAATATATTAACAAAAGCTTATTTGGGATTTAATGAACGCATTAAATAAGTAGAATATGAATTGTTATATTATTTGATTTATATATGTATGTATGTTTTTCTTTGTTTTTCAGCGTATATTGAAACATGAATTTGTTTTTATAAAATATGTATGTATTTCAGGCACAGCGACGTATCATATGTACAAGTTTAATTTGTTGTGAATTATAAATAAACTAGTAATTTAAGTTGATCATATATATGCGTTCATTATTACCAATTACATCCTAGATATTAACTTAAATTTTGGAGAAAGATAAATAGATTTTCAAGAGTTTCATATGCTCAATTAAAATAAATGAATTGATAACGCTAATCTACTAAATGATATCAAGTATTTGTTAATAAGAATCAGAATAGTTATACATAGTATTAAATGGTCGTATAACACACGGCATGAAAGCAATCAATTAAAGCAAGTAAATACATATTATCTATCGCAAATCAATATAAAATATCATTATATTGATAACGCCCAAAGTACGTAAGACGTTACAAATCAATTTTAACGATTTGATATCACACTTATTTTATATAATTTTGCATTATATAAATGGCGTCCAACTTCGGGGCTAGATACATGTGAGAGATCGATAAATTTACATATTTAATAAATAACCCTTTTATGCAATTAATACGCATATAGGCATTAGAACACCGACAACAAACGTACCACACATAGTATTACACAGAAAACCCCACAGACAACCTACACAAAAAAGTACAAGACTTCATAGAACAGAACAACATCACAGAACTAAAACACGACCCCACCGACAGATACCAAAACTCAGTAAAACAAATAGTCAACAAAGCCAAACACATTATGACACACAAAAAAAACCCTACATGAAACAAATCCGACCATCAGCACCTACACTCCAAGCGCTTCCCAAAATCCATAAAGAAGACATTCCGATCCGCCCCATTATCAACTACCGTAATGCCCCTGCACACAAACTGGCAAAATATCTAGACAAAATTATTAGACAACACACACAAATAGACAACAACATTGCAGTAAAAACAACACTGACCTAGTAACAAAAATAAAAGACATACACATCCCCCATAACGCCACATTAGCCTCCTTTGACATTAAAAACCTGTACACAAACATCCCCATCTCTGAAACAATCACCATCCTACAAAACAAACTCAAACAGAACAACACACCAGACGAACTTATCAATGAAATAACAGAAACTCTGAACATTATCACAAAACAAAACTACTTTACTTATAACAATAAATACTACACACAGAACGATGGCCTACCCATGGGCTCCCCCATATCCAGCATTCTAGCAGAAGTCTTCCTCCAACACTTAGAAAAAACAAAAATACTCACAAACAATGACAGACACTCACATAAAATACTATATTGGCACAGATACGTTGATGACATTCTAATACTATACAGGGGAAACAAAAGACAATGTGAACAGTTACTAACGCACATAAACAAAATACATAAAAACATAACCTTCACTGCCGAATACGAACACAACAATACCATAAACTTCTTAGACCTCTCCATCACAAAACTAGAACACAGGCACAAATTCAGTATATACAGAAAACCAACTACAACTGACACACTAATACACAACACCTCCAATCACCCAATACAACACAAACTAGCTGCTTTTAGAACCATGATACATAGACTTAACAACATCCCCTTAGATGAAATAGACTACAAAGACGAACTAAACACGATAAAATATCTAGCAGAATCTAACGGTTATGACAGAACAATAGTCAGTAAACTCCTACACAAAACACAAAACAAACAACAGACAAAGACAGAAAACAACAAATTCATAACACTAACATACATCAACAAACAAACAGAAAAAATTGCCCACAAATTCAAAAAAGCAGGATACAGAATCGCTTACAAAACTACTAACAAAACAGAACACACACTATCAAAACGCATGCCCAAAGCACAAAACAAATTCGATCTTCCCGGTGTATATAAACTAAATTGTTCAAATTGCAGTAAATTCTACATAGGCCAGACAGGACGTAGCTTCAAACAGAGATACATTGAACACACAAAAGCACTCCACAACACTACAGAATCTACCTTCGCAAACCACCTCATTGAAGCAAACCACACATATAAAAACATAGACAATAACATGAACATACTACACGTACACACAAAAGGGCGAAAACTAGACACTCTAGAACAATTAGAAATATACAAACACACAAAAACAAATAAAAACGACATCCTAAACGAACAGACACAATTCAAATCGCACGCATTATTCGAGCACATCTCACCACACACACACAGCTTCAATCTTTCGAAACACTATCTCGTCGCCAACAACAAGACGAGCAGCGCTACTAACGACAGCCTCTGATGAAGCCTTCTATAGGTGAAAGCCGGTTTAGGCTGTAAGGTAAAACTTTACGTTTTTACTTATAAAAAACTTAGTGTTCCGAGTCGTCAATATTATAGTGATATTTAGTTCTCTAGAAGCTTTATTCTCCTCTTCACCTTCAATGTGGCAGAAACTACCTTTACGAAAGTAATTAGCAATTGTTTTTTGCGTAACTTGGCCCCAAGCACTGTGGCACATGCAGGCAGCTTGAAGGATGTTAATCTTGATAGTATTTTCGTGCTCATCTAAATAAGCACCTGACAGAATGTTTTAGACCACAAGCCATCTGTAAAAATGCTTACAATTTTTTATTACACCTTGGTCTATAGGTTGAACTCCTGAAGTCATGTCTGGGGGGAAAAACACAACCTTTACATTTTCCATCACAGGAATAGTGCTATGCGCTGTACAGTTGTCAATAAACAAGACGATTCTTCTGTTTTGATTCCAAAATTTCCTGTTGATTTCAAAAGCCATCTTTCGAAAATTTCACCTGTCATCCAAGCTTTATTGTTTGATTCATATTCAACTGGTTTTGTTTTTACATTTTTGAAGAAACGTGGGTTGGCTGACTTCCCTATCATTAGCAAAGGCAGTTTTTCCAAGCTATCCATGTTTGCTCCAACTAAAAGTGTTATGCGCTCCTTGCTGTGTTTGCCGCCACTACAACTTTCTCCTTTAAAAGCAAGTGTTTTGTCGGGGGTGCATTTGAAGAATAAGCCCGTCTTGTCTACGTTAAAAATGTCTTTAGCATCTCTATCAGAAATCATTTGCAACAAATCGTCTTTCCATGAATTTGCAGCTTCAACGTCAACAGATCCACTTTCCCCACAAATAGTTTTGAAAGACATGCCATTCCTTTCTTTAAAACCATCGAGCCAACTAGTGCTGGCCTTAAAATCATTTTTCCCTAAGCTAGATGCGAATTCCTCAGCTTTGGCTCTGACGAGGGGCCCACTGACTGGAATTTTTTTGTCCCTTGCTTGCTTAAACCACTTCACTACACATTCATCCACGTCAAGATTTTCTGGTCCTCGCGCTCTTTTCCTATCTTTGTCGCTGGCTTTACACACACTATTCAAATTCTTCTCTTTATTTTTTAGATACATTGACAGTGTATTTGGCGGTATCCTGAATTCCTTAGCAATTTCAGATTTCTTTTTTGTCCCTTTTCTACTTCCCGAATAACCGCAACTTTTTCGGCAAATGTCAATGATTTGTATTGCGTCCGTGTTGGTTTTGAAAGGGCCATTGTAACGTATTGCCGCGTTACAAATCCAGGGAACCCATCTTAACTGACGTCTGCCAATTACATGGGCTGCCTACGTTGTAACGAACTGTATTTAAAGTCAAATTAATTGAACAAATTACTCACTATAAGTATAAGGAAACAAGGGAAGGTATTTTACTGATTTATGCACTCATTTTCATGTGTAACAAGACGACTTCTCTTTATTAACAACAGTTACTAAAAGATCCCATGACGTCATTAATTAAACTAAAATATTTAAATGCTTTTCATAAAACTTTGGGATCAAATTGATTATGTATTCTTATACCTCGGATCCGAGTTTACTTTATGTATAATTATAGTAAAGACTTCTAATTATTTTCAGTTCATCTAGAAGCTTGCAAGACTTCTTTTACCATTTGAAGAATGGCATTATTACTTGAAGTGATAATAAATTACTTTTACATTTAAGGCGTTACAACGTATGATAATTGAATTTTACAGTAAACTCTTAGATTGTCTCATTTTAATTTTTAAATAAAATTAATCGTCTTTGAAAAGTCTCTTTTAGAAGTGAGTTGTGTATCAAATATGATTAACTCTCGATAGCCAAGCTATCGAGTCACCTTTACAATGGGTCGTAGTAAGCTCGTCCTGGGGTGTCCGTCTTGGGAATTCTTGGAGTCGGCGTCATCATCTGGATCGTGTCTTCGGTAAGAATTAGGTCGGATGTTCACTGCGGAGATTGAAGTTTCTTTGGTGTAAGTAGATGTAGATTCACGGATGTCCTAGGCAGAGTCTTATGCATCGTATACGTGTATTTATGAAGTTTCTCCAGATCACATCTTCAGGAGTGATGTTGTAATTGGATTTTCCTCTTGAGGGGAGACGTCATCTTGCTTACCACTAGTTCAGTTTTTTGTGTTACATTTTACATTTTCTTCTTAACACATATTTAAGTTATTGATACATTACACAATGCTTTCCACGTTTAGCAGTGGTAGCTAATATTCTAAGTTAAATAAAAAACAAATACATTTTGGTGAAGCTCTCGCTCTTACGTCTGTACGGCGTGAAGGCAACATAGCGACTCTTTGCTCGATTCAACTGGTACATAACAAAGGAGAGGGGCAAGTACTCCGCGACAATATAGTTCCTATTTTTATTTAAGTTAACATTCTTACTACCAAAAACCATACCTTAATTATACATATATAATTTAAGTGAGTTATTTTAACTACTATTTGTGTCTTCAAATTTCTAATTATAAACATTATGATTTTTATGTCTTCCTAAATTACAGACGACTCGATAAACACGTTGAGTCCGGAATTAACAGGTCACCGCATGATGACTAGCAAAGGGTTAATTATGATAATAATAACTTTTTTACAATTCGGCCTTTTTTTTTTTGGTGTTTCTTTGGATTTTCAATCACTTCTCATTCTCCTACTGAGTTAATACGGGGGTTTAGGTTTTATAGTGCGATTTAAAAATACTTAATCGCTCGCAAACTTAATTTTTATTTATTTACGATTACAGTTAGAATTAAATCGTCACATACTCCACTGCTTAAGTTTCACGTTACGGGTGTTTTTTGTGAGTCTAATGCACAATTGGGGACTTGGAGTATGTATGGTGTCAGTGTGTGTCAGTGTGTCAGTTACGAAATTCTTCCGCGTAATTAACCGGGTCTACTTTACACAGGAGCATTATTATTAACAAAATTTTTTTCTTTTACCGTGACGACAGACATACACTAACATATACTATGCAGATTGAATAAGCCTGCATTATTCAAGAAACAACAGGTCTTGGATTGTCATAATATATGTGAAAATTTCTTTCACATAGTTATTGGTTAGCGTTATATCTACTTGCTTCTTCTCCATAACACAATATACTTTTACATTTTCTTATTAACTACCTCTTTTTTTTTTTTTTTTTTTTTTTTTTCACTTAATATCTACATATTAAAACACAAAACTCTTTCTTATCTCTATCACTTAAATCTACTACCGGTTTTTTCTTTTTTGGTTGTCTTACTCTCTCTCTGTAGAGTAATTTTCTAAATCTTTTGCTATTTAGAATTCCGTCTTGTTTTCATTGAGTACTCATTTACTTATTCTTCGCAGAACTGGATCTCAGGTTGATCAGGCCTCATTTCCAAACTCTACGTTTAACATTTTCCACGGTTTCAGAAGTATAATATACTTCACTACCTAGTATTCCCTTTTCTATTTTGGGTTATACTATTCCTTCTCTTCTTCTTATACAATTTTAGCTGTGAAATATGTGTTCTCCGCACATATTTTCGAGACGCAGGTTCGTATAGGGCTACTGTAACTGGAGTTTGGTACTTCTGGATTTGGCAAGGGCCACACCATGGGTATGATAGTTTAGAGGTGGTCTTATCAATTGCACTACTAGTGGGGTGAGTCTTATACATTACTAAGTCACCTACTTGGTACCTAATTGAATTGTTATGAATACCTTTCTCGTGGTATTTTCTGGATTTCTCTAAGTTCGCTCTTAAATTAGAGCAGGCTTTATTCCATATTTGCTTTATCTGCTTATCTGTTATTTGCGGAGGCAGCAAGTCGTGTATATTCCATTTTGTGGACAAAGGGTGGTTTGGTCGGTATTTGTACAGTAACTCAAATGGGGTCGACTTGTGACCTTCGTGATAAGCTGAATTAAAGGCGTATTGAATCCAGGATAGGTTTTGGTCCCACGACGTATGATCGTTCGCATGATAGGCGATTAACGCAGATTTGAGGTTTCGTAGATACCTTTCAGCAATATTGCCTTGCGGTCGATACTCCGTAGTGGTTATATGGTCTATTCCTAACTTGAAACACATATTCCTAAATTCTTTCGCTTTAAACTGTGGTCCATTATCTGATACTATACGTACAGGTGTACCGTAGTCTTTAAATAATCTTTCCTGCAATATTTTTACAGTCGTCGACGCTAATGCTCGTCGCATGGGATACATCCAAACAAATTTGGTGAACGAATCTACAGAGATGAGTAACATTGTATTACCTGATTTGGATCGTGGATATGGACCTGAAAAGTCTAGATAAAGTTTAGAAAAAGGGGTCTTAGGGATTTCTGAAATCAGTTGGCTTACTTGATTATTTCTGGCTGGTTTACTGAGGGCACATAATGTACATTTCTTTACGAAACTGGCTATTTCGCTGTTCATATTGTTCCAATGATATTCCTTTCGAACACGATGTATTGTCTTATTGATTCCCATATGGGCTCCTATGGTAGATGAATGGAAGTATTCCATCAGCATGGGCTTAATTACATCAGGGGCTATTATTCTTAGTTCCTTTCCGCTTCTTATCTTGTGGCATAGTACATCTTTACTCAAAACGTATTTCTCGGATTTAATACCTTGCATAAGTTGTTCTATAATAGGCTTCAGTAAGGGGTCTTGTTGTTGATACAGAGCAATGTTTGTAAAGGCAAGGGGGAACTCAGTAATTACGGCGTTAGCAAGTGCTATTTCCGGATTCTCCTTGCTTCCGGGAGTTTCAGTGGGCGACTGGAACATACGGGACAGGGTATCAGCGACTACGTTTTGGGTACCTTTTATATGCTGCACTCTGAATTTGTAGCAGTTTAACTTCAATATCCATCTTCCAATACGTCCTAACTGTTTAGGGTGATTTAGTAACCAAGATAACGCTTGATTGTCAGTTTCCAAAAGGAATTCTTTATGTTCTAGGAAGGGTTTAAACTTCTCGAATGCAAAAACAATTGCTAAACATTCCAATTCATATGCGGAATACTTTCTTTCTTGGTCGCTCAAGGTTCGCGATGCATAACTAATAGGCAGTCTACTGTTTTCTATCTCTTGATATATCACTGCACCTAACGCTACACTGGAACTGTCGGTTTCCACTACGAAAGGTTTTGTGAAATCCGCTAGTTGCAAAACTGGGGGAGATATGATACTTTCTTTAAGTTGCTCAAACGCGTTTTGATGTCGTGAGCTCCATTCAAACTTCGTTCCCTTCTTTCATAAGGAATTTAGGGGTGCTGCTATTTCGGCAAGATGGGGAATATATTTGTGGAAATAATTTACCATTCCCAAAAATCGGGCTATGCCTTTTGCATCTCGTGGGGTTGAAAATTCTCTAATAGCGCGGGTTCGTTCAGGGTCAATGCTTACCTTTCCATTCGCTTTCACGATGTGACCTAAGAATGAAAACTGTGGGACGGCAAAACTTACCTTCTTTGGGTTAACAGTTAATCGTGCTCTTAGTAACCGAGATAACACTTCGCGTAGGTGTTTAAGATGTAGTTCCATAGATTCGCTATATATAACGATGTCGTCCAAATAGTGATACACATATTTAAACTTAATATCGTGAAATATCCTTTCTAATAGTCTACTACATACGGAACTTCCTTGAGATATTCCAAAGGGTACTCTAGTAAATTGGTACAAGTTAAAAGGAACTGCAAACGCGGTTAGACGTTTTGATTCTTCAGAAAGGGGTATTTGGTGAAAAGCTTGATTCAGATCCATTACCGTAAAGACCATAGCTTTCGTGAAGTAATGGAAAGCACTATGGATGTCTGGAAGAGGGATAGATTCAAATTCTATTCTTTTGTTTAATTGCCTGTAGTCCACAACTAGTCTGTGTTTATCGTGACCTTTTGGTACTAAAAAGGAGGGGGATGAATATGGGGAAGTAGAGGGTTCAATGACTCCTTGCTCCAACAACTTGTTGATATGGTTTCTCATCACTTCCATCTTGGGAGGCGACAACTTGTATGGGGGTAGGCGTATTACTTTCTGATCGCTCAGATTAATTTTATATTCTATTAGTTTAGTGAGTCCTAGTTTAGGTGTAAGAACTGAGGAAAATTCTTTTATTAATTTCAGTATTCTCACTCTATCTCTACTTTCTAGATGAGATAAATCTGACTCTTGGTGTATTACATGTGCAGTAGATGAACAATTTTTTTTCTTTTTCTCATTATTACTATCAAATCTATATTTGCGTGTACGGTCGAATCGGAAATAATATTTTTGCTCATAGATGTCAAGAATCATTCCCGTTTTACTAATAAAGTCTGCTCCTAATATTAAATCGGGTCCTAATTCCTTACATACTAACATTGTAAACATCCAGGTTAGGTTTTTGATTTTAACCTTAACGGTATTGCTCAGTTTTATGATTATATTTCGTTTATTGGCGGTAGCACACTTTATATTCACCGGTTGACTCTGTTTTACTAGATGGTGTTTCGCTAATTTGTCCGCTAATTCTTGGCTGATTAAAGTTCTGCTAGATCCCGAATCAATTAATGCGATTGTGGAGGTAACGCCTAAGTCAACTCGTATTAAGGGTATAACAGGCTTTTAGTCCAGTTACATTTATTTATCGCGTTACATTTTTCATGAAATTCTCTCACGTAGGGATCTATTTCTTTAGAACTTCTTTTCCTTCCACGTTGGTTATAAAATATTTTATTCTTTTTTTTATAAGTTTCTTTATGTTCACCAGAGTTCGAGTTGCTGCGGAAGACACAGGATTTCGGGTCTCCCTGCCTTACATGTTTTTTGGATCTGGGTGTTTCCGTTCCAATGGCTTACTCTTGCAGTCTTTTCTTATGTGTCCATATTTGCCGCAATTATAACAGTTGGGTTTATTGCGCTGAGGGTACCTTGTTTCCGCTTTATATGGTGTTACACTTAACTTACCAGATTGGCGCACATTGTGAGATCTACTGAAAACTTGCCTTTCATGCGGGGTTGTTACATCGGGCACTAGGGCTCGCAATTCATTTCTATTAGTTTCTGCGAGTTTCATTGCATGTCTATTTTGATCGGAGTACCATACATTTGACGAATGGATACTGCATTGTTCTAGATCTGCAATCGTGTTTGGTCTATTTATCAACGATAAACGAGATCTTTCCTCAGGTGACAGTCCTATTAAAATGGTGTCGACCATCTGTGTCTCATTCCAATCTATACGTAGTAGTCGAGATGACTCCCTGATATCGGAGATGTAATGAGCTAATCTCTCCTGATTTCCTTGTACTCGGAGTACAGTCTTTCTTTTAATTTCTTCATAAATACCGGTTGGGATAAAGTACTTTATTATCGAGCTATGTAGCTCTTCTACTGGAAATGTAGAGGTTAGAGCTTCTATCACACGATTCTTTAACGGGGGTTTACATATCGGTAGCAGAACTTGCAAAATTTGCCAGTCATTCAGCTGCTGTAGATCTTTTATCTGCAGGAGATAGCTAATGAAATTTAGTAGTTTGGAGACATTTAATCCATCGGTGTAAGGGATTTCAGTTAAGATTTTCTCCACAGGATGAGTCATTTTACCGTATAGGTCCGCGTTATGGTTCAAGGTTGGCATTCCTTTAGTAGAACGATATGATGCATTCGGGGTGGTCAATTCATGATTTCCGGGATGAATCTGAAAACGCTCGGGAGGAGGGGCATTTAAATCTCTATCAATATTTTGCTCTTGGTTAGCTTGCATTTGCGATATGGCGGGTGAGTTCCGATCAGTGTTAGGCGGAGGTAGATCAGCAGTAGGTGATTGTACTGGGGAGATGTGTAATTTCTTTAAGGACTTCTCTATTTCATCCATCCTGAATGAGTCGGATCTTCTTCTTAAGTCATTAATAATTGTGGGTAAGCGGCGTAAAGCTTCGTCAGCTAGGTTTTGTACTTCAGGAGGTATTTCCGTAAGATTAGGCCAGATCAACAAATTTTTCATTCGCCGGGTTAAATGCTCTATTCTCTGGGTAGTCCGCAAAATTATCGCCGGAGATTTCTCGTCTTGGAGGGTTTGAGACAATAAGGTAAGCTCACTATACTTGGCATTACAAATTTCTCTCTCGCTCTCATAATCGAGTTCGCTTAGGTTGATTAATTGTGCGGGTGTATCAAATCCACATTCGCGTATTGACCTACGCAATTACGCGAATGTTACATTCGCATGGGGTAGTCCACGCAAAAGAGCTTCGTAAGACAGCTCGTCTTTTAATAACAAATCCGGATTGAATTGGGCCATTTTTATCTTAGTTCTAACACATTAAAACGTACTTAAAACTAATTCTACAACACTACACATTAATCACATATATAAGATAAATTCTTGAGTAAATAATTTGCATAATTCAGAAAAGAACAATTTCTCTTCTAAGGGAGAGACAGAAATTTCACACACACATATTTTTCAAAGTTAAATAGCCGATCAGCTGTTTGCTGGAATGTAGGCCACCCTCTTTTATTTAGTAAACAAAGGTAGGGTCAGTGTGTCCGTGAGAATGCGGGGGTTTACGCTCACGTATTGTTCTCTACACAATGCCACTGATTGCTTCCTTGACAGGTCATAGCCGGAGAAGCCAGCTCAGACGTTAGGGTGAATCTCATTCAACAACGCACGCCTTCAACTTACACGTGTATTACGGTTACAATAGTTTGACTTTATTAATTCATTTACTTTCCCCAATTAAATTAATTATTTATTTTGGTAACAATTTCAAGTTACGAAATTCTTCCGCGTAATTAACCGGGTCTACTTTACACAGGAGCATTATTATTAACAAAATTTTTTTTCTTTTACCGTGACGACAGACATACACTAACATATACTATGCAGATTGAATAAGCCTGCATTATTCAAGAAACAACAGGTCTTGGATTGTCATAATATAAACCTGTTAAAGACTGAGCAGTTGACCAAGCATTACAATTCATGTATGCAAGTAGGTACATGCATTTAGCTTCATACAGTGATATTTCAATTTATACTGACTATCATTTACGTATCTCAAAACAAATTCATTTTTTTTGAAAATTAAAGTTACATCAATTACATTCTCTGAGTGCATAGATCAATAACTGAATGCCGTGAGTTATCTACTTTACTAATAAATTGAGCAGAGTGGCGCAATTTTGTGACACTCTGTACACAATTAATTATTAAACAACAGCACAATAGCAGAGTAAAGCAGAGTGGCGCAATTTTGTTTGCATCACGATGCTTACAAAACTTTTATATAAATTAGCAGAGTGGCGCAATTTTGTAACGTATTGCCGCGTTACAAATCCAGGGAACCCATCTTAACTGACGTCTGCCAATTACATGGGCTGCCTACGTTGTAACGAACTGTATTTAAAGTCAAATTAATTGAACAAATTACTCACTATAAGTATAAGGAAACAAGGGAAGGTATTTTACTGATTTATGCACTCATTTTCATGTGTAACAAGACGACTTCTCTTTATTAACAACAATTACTAAAAGATCCCATGACGTCATTAATTAAACTAAAATATTTAAATGCTTTTTATAAAACTTTGGGATCAAATTGATTATGTATTCTTACACCTCGGATCCGAGTTTACTTTATGTATAATTATAGTAAAGACTTCTAATTATTTTCAGTTCATCTAGAAGCTTGCAAGACTTCTTTTACCATTTGAAGAATGGCATTATTACTTGAAGTGATAATAAATTACTTTTACATTTAAGGCGTTACAACGTATGATAATTGAATTTTACAGTAAACTCTTAGATTGTCTCATTTTAATTTTTAAATAAAATTAATCGTCTTTGAAAAGTCTCTTTTAGAAGTGAGTTGTGTATCAAATATGATTAACTCTCGATAGCCAAGCTATCGAGTCACCTTTACAATGGGTCGTAGTAAGCTCGTCCTGGGGTGTCCGTCTTGGGAATTCTTGGAGTCGGCGTCATCATCTGGATCGTGTCTTCGGTAAGAATTAGGTCGGATGATGTTCACTGCGGAGATTGAAGTTTCTTTGGTGTAAGTAGATGTAGATTCACGGATGTCCTAGGCAGAGTCTTATGCATCGTATACGTGTATTTATGAAGTTTCTCCAGATCACATCTTCAGGAGTGATGTTGTAATTGGATTTTCCTCTTGAGGGGAGACGTCATCTTGCTTACCACTAGTTCAGTTTTTTGTGTTACATTTTACATTTTCTTCTTAACACATATTTAAGTTATTGATACATTACACAATGCTTTCCACGTTTAGCAGTGGTAGCTAATATTCTAAGTTAAATAAAAAACAAATACATTTTGGTGAAGCTATCGCTCTTACGTCTGTACGGCATGAAGGCAACATAGCGACTCTTTGCTCGATTCAACTGGTACATAACAAAGGAGAGGGGCAAGTACTCCGCGACAATATAGTTCCTATTTTTATTTAAGTTAACATTCTTACTACCAAAAACCATACCTTAATTATACATATATAATTTAAGTGAGTTATTTTAACTACTATTTGTGTCTTCAAATTTCTAATTATAAACATTATGATTTTTATGTCTTCCTAAATTACAGACGACTCGATAAACACGTTGAGTCCGGAATTAACAGGTCACCGCATGATGACTAGCAAAGGGTTAATTATGATAATAATAACTTTTTTACAATTCGGCCTTTTTTTTTTTGGTGTTTCTTTGGATTTTCAATCACTTCTCATTCTCCTACTGAGTTAATACGGGGGTTTAGGTTTTATAGTGCGATTTAAAAATACTTAATCGCTCGCAAACTTAATTTGTATTTATTTACGATTACAGTTAGAATTAAATCGTCACACCATGATGAACATACAACACAATAAAACTGCACAATAAGCGTCACTAAAACACACCAGTCTGTATGTACAGTACTGTATAAAGAAAGGAACGGTCTCTCACTACAGGGCACAGTTCGCATAGTAGAAACTCAAAAAGACTTAACCCTTCCACGAATGCAGGCAGACTGAACTGAAAGCAACAGTGAGGGTGGCTGACTGACGAGGCGTGGAACAATGGACAATGGCGGACGGTACCGTTACATGAGCCAGTCACGTGTCATCGCGAGATACTGACGCCAATTCCACGAATTTGACACAAAGGACAAGCGTCTGTTCACGAAGGGCGATGCCTGCTTGTCTGTTTCTAGTTGTGTCTCCATTGTTACGTGGTCTAGCCCATACTGCAGGAGATTTTTTGTAGTTTGAGCAAAATTTTTATTTCAAATTAACCAAAAAAAGTTCGAATTACAGACGGTGTTTTTGCACGGTTTTACATAGGATATTCAAGGGACCACAGTAAAAGTTCGAATTATCCACGAATTCGAATTATGCACGTTCGAATTAGCCAAGTTCTACTGTATTAACACATTTATAATTTATACTAGAAACAGCAGGACAAATTTTATAAGTTTCACTAAACAAAGTCACATGAATTCAACAATTCTTCTGGAAAGCATAATAAACCATTAAACCACTTTTCTTGGTAACCATAATAATCACTAAAACCAATCATTTACTAAGTCATAATTAAAAACAATAAACACTTAAAATGACAAACCACCAAGCACAAATCAGAATTTACTCACAATAAAAAAAATGCCACCGTTTTTATAGGTGTATATAAAATATGGTATATAATTAATTGTAAAATATAATATAAATATTTATTTCCTGGATTTCGTTGCCCATGACATGTCCATTACTTAACTAAATACAACTATTTCATTAATGACTCGGAACACAAAGCTTTTTTATGAGCAAAAACATAAAGTTTTACCTTACAACCTGAACCGGTTTTCACTTTTAAAAAGCTTCTTCAGAGGTTGAATACAAACCTCGCTGAGGAAGGTGTACACCACACCGAAACGTTCGAGGACAATAAGAAACGTAAGTTTTCACAAGTGAAAGTACAGTAATCACTAATATTTGTATAGTGGTGTGCAACAGTGACTAGTCTGTTTATGATTAAAATCACTAACACAACTTTATAAAAATAAACACAAACTATTCAGAACTATAGTTATAGCTGCCTTCAGAACTATGATACATAGACTTAACAAGATCCCACTAGATGAAAAAGACTACAAAGACGAACTAAACATGATAATATACCTAGCTGAATCCAACGGAAACAACAGAACAGTAGTCAATAAACTCCTACACAAAACAAACAACAAAGACAGAAAACAACAAATTCATAACACTAACATACATCAATAACGACACTGAAAAAATATACCCACAAATTCAAAAAAGAAGAATACAAAACTACAAACAAAACAGAACACACACTATCGAAACACACACACAAAGCACAAAACAAATTCAATCTACCTGGTATTTACAAACTAGACTGCTCAGATTGGAACAAATTCTACATAGGCCAGACAGGACGTAGCTTCAAACAAAGATACATTGAACACACAAAGGCACTACACTCCACTACAGAATCCACCTTTGCAAACCACCTCATTGAAGCAAACCACACATACAAAAACATCGACAATAACATGAATATTCTACACGTACACACAAAATCTGAAAACTAGACACTCTTGAACAACTGGAAATATACAAACACATAAAAACGACATACATGAACAGACACAATTCAAATCACACGCATTATTCAAACTTATCACACCCCACACACACAACATCGATCCTTCAAAAGTCGATACCGTCACCAAGAACAAGGTGGACAGTGCTCCCAGCAGCAACCTCTGAAGAAGCTTTTTAAAAGTGAAAACTGGTTCAGGCTATAAGGTAAAAATTTTACGTTTTTACCCATAAAAAACTTTGTTTTCCGAGTCGGTAGTGAATTAATTATATTTAGTTAAGTAATGGACACGTCATGGACAACGAAATCCAAGAATTATTCTGTTCATTCTACAATAGTCTTAGAATTAATCTGTTGAAATTAGAAGACCTTATGCAGGTAAATCTCAAGGGGCATCTTCAACTGTCTAGTAGAGATTGTTGTTTCTCTTATGTCAGACAGTTTTGTGTGTGAGTACTCAGGGTTTCCTTCCAACGAAATTATTTTTACTCAACAATTTGGTAAAGTTTTGATCCACTTCTTGAGGACTGGCCCTGAATTAATCAACAAGGTATTATCATGCCAGTATCATGATCTCTAGGAGAAACTGGGCATCCTTTCACTTGACATAGCAGAGTCAAGATATTTCAATGGTAGAAACAGAATTTCATTGTTTTCTAGTCTACTCTGTTGTAGCAAGCTCCTTGCCAGTTACTGGATAGTCTGCTTAGTAGAAACATCCATAACAGAGGAAAATTCTAATTTCTGCAATATAAAGATTGAAGCTCAGAGTTTGATAATGCAGGGATACCAAACAGAGAGAAAATTTCCTTTAGTTTATAAATACTTTTACTAGCAGTCATACTTTGGCAAGGGAAGGTGAATGAAAATCTTAAATACTTATCAATAAGACGTGAAAGAAACCTTTTTTTTTATGACGGTAGTTGAGCTTTAAAAACAATGTTGTCAGTTATTCATATTTGTTGTAACAAACTGACAGTTACTTGCATTTAAATTTCCTATTAAATTTAATGAAACATTAAAAACAATGCAATAATAAAACTCATTCAAGTAAAGGGATTGATGTGTCTAAATTGGTAAGAAACTATTGAATGTGAACTGTCAGACATTATAACTGCGGATCATGATGTGTACAATACTAATGTACATCTGCTGGATTTATAAATTGCATACAAATTACGTAAGTATATTGAATGATTTAATGGTTTGATAGATCTTGAAAACAAATTAATCCTCTGGAATTGGAAATTCTATAATGATTACAGAGTTACTGACACACAACTTGTTATTCTATTATACTATTCTTTCATGCCCTTAGGTAACACATATGTTAAAAAACATAAAATATGTACTTAAGTCACTCTTAATTTAATAAAAATACCGCATTACAGGCCATTCTACATGTTTCTCGGCTATCCCAGCAGAGCCCAGCTGTAATGATTGTGTGTGTACATAACACTTAACATGCGTCAACAAACAAGGCTATTCCAGACCATACCGGTTCAAGAGTGCAATCAAGTTACGCTCTAGTGTTTTCAAGTAGTGTTGATGCGTATTATGGATTATTCTAGAACACTTGTGCTATCTAAGCAACAATAGCTGCTGCTTAGAGTTTCAGTTTAAGTGGTGATTTATTCAAGTGAGGTTCGAAGTATTGTGGCAAAGTGTTATAATTTTGTGGGACTCTCCTGAACCAGTTTTTGCTTATTATAAGCTTCATCAGAGGCTGCCACTGGGAGCGCTGTCCGTCTTGTTCTTGGCGAGTCAGTAGTGATTTAATTATATTTAGTTAATCAATGGGCACATCATGGACAACGAAATCCAAGAATCTTGCTAACAGTCCGCCTTTGAATAGAAAAAATTAAATTAGTTCAAAACTTTTATGGTGACAAATAACAATTCCAGTCATGTTAAGTTCTGGAGCAAGTATAGGAAAAATGGATAGGATTTATTTCAAACAATTATTTGATTTTAAGAAACTACTCAATAGAAAAATGACATGTTTGGAACAAAAACATATAAATAACTATACAATTTACTGCCAAACCATGGTCAGAGTTTTAGGCTTTGGTAGACTGCTAGTTTATAGGAATGGATTCAATCTGATTTCTACAGAATAAAATAGCAAGTGGAAAGTAGAAAACTTAGAACTGTGATGAGAAAGAGTGAATGAGGCATAAGAAGGTCTAAAGACACAGGTCCATGTATTGGTAAACAGCTGCAATACAAAGAAAATTGTGGGATAGTTTATATCAGCAAATCAGACTTGGGTTTGGAGTATCATTATGGTGACTTAAGATTTTATACTGTATACAGTTCTTGTCTCCAGTATAAACACCAGCATCTTCAAGGAGAAACTGTGATTTTTTTTCAAATAATGCACATGTCAAGATAGTGACCCAAATGTCTGTCTACAGATTCCCAAAAGCACTGTCTCTGTCCTTCACACTGGTTGAGGCCTTTCAGTTAATAAAAACACTCTTCTTCAGTTTAAGATATGTTGTTTCATGTGTCTTTAAACCAAATAAGTTTCCCATACTATGATGACGTATCCTCGCTCTCAGTCAAGTTGAGAGGATGTCTCATTGTAGTACGGGCAGAACATTTGGTTTAAATAAAAATAAGCAACACGTGTTAAACTGTAAAAGGCTGTTGTTAATAACATTAAACCACAAAGACTTATGAGCAAGAGGCAGAGGCGGTGCTAACAAAACGGGGGCCCCCCGCGAAGCTAATTAGGGGGCCCTATAAAAATGGTTAAATTTAGTATACGTAATAGGGAAAAACACTCAAATGAGTTTCTATTTACGTGTGTTTCACAACAATGGTTTGTGAATACTTTCTCGTCTATCACAAAGCGTTTGCAATTTGCAAAGGACGTTTTACACGTGTACAAACTCTTAAAATTCATTGTTGCTAAATAGACAAAGTTCTATACAAACTATAAAAAAACCAAAATAAAAAGAATGATTTATTTTTACGTCAAAGATCTAAATTCAGACTATGAAACGGTACCGCACACAGAGTGGTAAAAATTTATTATTTAAAAACGAATATCAAAGTAACATTCTAGCTTTTTTCAAACATTTAAATTAGTTTGTAACTGAATTTGTAAAATTCTTGAATATACTCTATACAAGTTCTCCTCAAGTCTAATCCAATTCAATAACACTCGAACTCAAGTAATGTACAATATTTACAGATGAGGATCAACCAAAGTTCACTGTTTTCCTAAGCCTAGTCTTCTTTTTTTAATAGCTAAGAACTTTTCAACCACTTCGTTGATATTAGTTTTCTGTATCTCACATGCTCAATGCTTAACAGTGCCAAGTCACTCAACCGAGTTTGGGCCATGGTACTTCTTAAGTATGACTTAATTTAATTAATTTAAGTTTTGAAAAGCTTCTTTCCGCTGTAGCTGTTGTGACAGGTATGGTTAAATAAAGCTGCAAAGCTGTAGTTAAGTCTGGGAGGCAACTCATAAGGCAGCTGTTTTCTTCAACCAGTAAATTCATCATTTCTCGATTTCTTTTCTTGTGTACAATTTCTTTGGCCATCAGAGCTTTGAAGGATATTACTTGGTCAGGCAGTGATGTGGAAAGGTCACCAGGATACACATTTACCAGAGCCTTACTTTTCTCCACTATTGTCTCTTGTGAGAAGTTTACTAAATTCTGAGGCGTCAGGAATGAAAACCTATCATCAATGCAATGCAATCCTTCGAATCTCATTTGTAGCTGAGCTATTACAATATCCAGTGTTGCATTGAAAACTTTTACTTCAAATGATTTCACTGGGTCGTCAATTCTATAGTCAACTGATAATTCAACAAAGAAGCGTTTTACAACTCGTTTACGCTTATTTTTCATGTTACAAGTTATGTCCCACGACTGGGCCAACTGGGCCCCCCCCGCGCTGCGGGGGCCTTATCGCCGCCACTGGCAAGAGGCCTTTCAGTGTTTTTACTACTCTTCCCTTTTTAGCAAAAGTTTCACTTTTCAGATAAACACAATACTTTAAAAAAATTTACATACTTAAATTTTCACATGATGTGGCTGCAGACACTGTGAAACCACAACTTTTATTATAATGTTACGAATGGAACAACCCAGAATAGGGGGTAAAAGGGCATATAAAACAAGGTGCAGACCAACATATCTGCATCATACATAGTGCTGTCGTATGGAAAAAAAAATAGAAAGTTGCTGTTTTCCCTCAAAAGAGCGCTGCTAATGATAATGGAATGATTCTATCAGTATGTCTATTATGCCAGATTCCATGGTCTCACGTACTCATGAATGATTGCTACAAGCATCACTAACTTTGCAGTAATCAAATACTAAATATACAGAGAAAAGAAAAAGATAAACAGAATCATGCTTTTTATACCTATAAAATAATACTCATTTGAAAGCGATCCTTGTGTTTACGAGAAATAAAAAATAAGAACAGGAAATTTAAAATACAGGCAAGTTATTTTTAAATGACTCATTTGAGCTATAAGAACAGATTTTCCCTGTATATAAACTGCAAGGCACATAAATTCAACTACATAAAATATTACTTGAAAATTCTACTCTAAAAATGTGTTCCGAGTCGTCAAACATTAGCGATATCTGAAAAGAGATGCGAGTGGAATACTGCCTGCTTTCATTTATGAACAACAAGAAAATATAAATCAGTATAAAATATTTAAAATTTCACAAATCTTTCAATTTTTATTTTTAATTGACACGTAAGTATCAAAAACAGTTATACAAAATTATAACTACGCGTATAATTTTATAACCTCAAAAACAACAAGTACACGTTTACTTTGAAACAACGAAAACATTAAACCTGATACAATTTTACAAATCAAGAAGGATGTGCACACTTCATGACAAAATTAAATATGCACTACAGCACTGTTAGTGGAACGTTGCGGAAATTTTGCAACCGCCTAGCTAACGTAGTGAATATACGGCAACTGTGAAGAGTAACGCACGTTCTCCCATATGCTTCTGTAGTAAGTAGTAAGTAGAGGTGGGCCGATATACCTGTAATAGGTATTTTGGAACGATATTCTTGTGGAACGGATGTAACAGTGACTGAAAAGTTGAAATACCTGTTATTCGCGGCGACGCTGTTCCGAGTCGAGCCACGCCGCCCTCGCTGTTCCGAGTCGAGACACACCCCCTACGCACGTACACAGACATTTGTGTACACACACACAAAAAGTACGCAAGATCACGTAAACCAAGGCCAAATACTAGGGGTACAAAAATATCGCTGGAACGCAAGGAACAGCCAGTAACGCGTTATTTAAAATACTAGGTATTTCAAATACTAGTGGTATCATCGATACACAAGGAACAACGCGTTCCAGAGTAACAGTAGTATTTTAGTAACACCTAATATTTGAGGAACACCTAGTATTTTAGGAACAGGTAGCATCAAGCATATTTCGAGTAGGAAATATCAGTATATAGTACGAGCCACTTTTTCGTCCTGTATACTTCATTCTGCGCAAAGAGACGAAGCTGTTTTTAATAAAGGAAATAATTCATCCTGCTGTTACATTTATTCTCGTGTGATATGCAGATATAGAATACAGATTATATGCTAATAAATTATATATTATACTAGTCACCAACTTGTAACTAAAATCGGTTGGTAAAACTTTATGTTTTTACTCAAAAAAACTTTATGTTCCGAGTAGTTAGTGAAATCGTATTTAATTATATTGAGTTATAAACTATAGAGTGGCCGAGTTGATAAGCTATATTATACTTTTTATTAATGTGATTTTAACTTCACTACACATCTCACGTAAATGATGAGATTGTTGTAATGGACATTTATGCACTTTATCTAGTCCTGTTCCTTAAATAACTGTAATGCATTTAATTTACTTTTGTTGTTGCTTATTATTTATAAGTTTTTATTTATGTATTTATGGTATACCGTATTTATATTTAATTTATTACAATTTTTTTATTTTTATTTGTAAAATTTTGTTTATTCTCATTCACTCTTGTGGCTTACTGTTACGTTTGTATTATACGTTTCTGATGTTTTTTCACATTATTTTTTTGTGGTATTACGTGTAGGCCTACTCTAAATTATTTAATTGCCCCGAGTTTCGCAACTGATTTGTCTAACCAATGTTAGTTTGTTTACTACTAGTGAAAACTTAAATTGGTATTCCCAAAGGGAGATAGGCCTATAAATTCTCTTGTTTCTTATTTCCATTTAAACAGTAATAGTTTAATAAAGTCACAGTGTAAAGTAACACTGTTAATACTTTTAGTTTCAATTTATTTCTTATAACAAATTATATAGTATAGGTTATATAATATCTTCAAATAAATACACAGCAAGTAGGTTTATTAATATATTAATAGGTTTAACTAGGTGAAAATAAACCTACTTGGAGTGTATTTATTTGAAGATATTTGAAGACACAGAAACAAATATACAAAACACAGCACCAGAACATCAAGACACATTAAGACATAATATAAACAACACAATAGGAGTACATAAGACACCAGACAACAACAACCACAACTCAGAAATACACACAGCCATCAAACTGAGGGAAAAGGCACACAAACACAACATCACATTTGTAAAAGCTGACAAAGGCAACACGACTGTAATTATCCCCACAGACAACCTACACAAAAAAGTACAAGACTTCATAGAACAGAACAACATCACAGAACTAAAACACGACCCCACCGACAGATACCAAAACTCAGTAAAACAAATAGTCAACAAAGCCAAACACATTATGACACATAAACAAAAGCCCTACATGAAACAAATCCGACCATCAGCACCTACACTCCAAGCGCTTCCCAAAATCCATAAAGAAGACATTCCGATCCGCCCCATTATCAACTACCGTAATGCCCCTGCACACAAACTGGCAAAATATCTAGACAAAATTATTAGACAACACACACAAATAGACAACAACATTGCAGTAAAAAACAACACTGACCTAGTAACAAAAATAAAAGACATACACATCCCCCATAACGCCACATTAGCCTCCTTTGACATTAAAAACCTGTACACAAACATCCCCATCTCTGAAACAATCACCATCCTACAAAACAAACTCAAACAGAACAACACACCAGACGAACTTATCAATGAAATAACAGAAACTCTGAACATTATCACAAAACAAAACTACTTTACTTATAACAATAAATACTACACACAGAACGATGGCCTACCCATGGGCTCCCCCATATCCAGCATTCTAGCAGAAGTCTTCCTCCAACACTTAGAAAAAACAAAAATACTCACAAACAATGACAGACACTCACATAAAATACTATATTGGCACAGATACGTTGATGACATTCTAATACTATACAGGGGAAACAAAAGACAATGTGAACAGTTACTAACGCACATAAACAAAATACATAAAAACATAACCTTCACTGCCGAATACGAACACAACAATACCATAAACTTCTTAGACCTCTCCATCACAAAACTAGAACACAGGCACAAATTCAGTATATACAGAAAACCAACTACAACTGACACACTAATACACAACACCTCCAATCACCCAATACAACACAAACTAGCTGCTTTTAGAACCATGATACATAGACTTAACAACATCCCCTTAGATGAAATAGACTACAAAGACGAACTAAACACGATAAAATATCTAGCAGAATCTAACGGTTATGACAGAACAATAGTCAGTAAACTCCTACACAAAACAAACAACAGACAAAGACAGAAAACAACAAATTCATAACACTAACATACATCAACAAACAAACAGAAAAAATTGCCCACAAATTCAAAAAAGCAGGATACAGAATCGCTTACAAAACTACTAACAAAACAGAACACACACTATCAAAACGCATGACCAAAGCACAAAACAAATTCGATCTACCCGGTGTATATAAACTAAATTGTTCAAATTGCAGTAAATTCTACATAGGCCAGACAGGACGTAGCTTCAAACAGAGATACATTGAACACACAAAAGCACTCCACACCACTACAGAATCTACCTTCGCAAACCACCTCATTGAAGCAAACCACACATATAAAAACATCGACAATAACATGAACATACTACACGTACACACAAAAGGCCGAAAACTAGACACTCTAGAACAATTAGAAATATACAAACACACAAAAACAAATAAAAACGACATCCTAAACGAACAGACACAATTCAAATCGCACGCATTATTCGAACACATCTCACCACACACACACAGCTTCAATCTTTCGAAACACTTTCTCGTTGCCAACAACAAGACGAGCAGCGCTACTAACGACAGCCTCTGATGAAGCCTTCTATAGGTGAAAGCCGGTTTAGGCTGTAAGGTAAAACTTTACGTTTTTACTTATAAAAAACTTTGTGTTCCGAGTCGTCAATATTATAGTGATATTTAGTGAAGATATTACATAGGAGACCTGCAGGAAACTCAAAACGAGTTACTTACAAAGGGTAATATAGGTTATGTATATATAGTATATAATAACAGGTATTTGTACCTGTTATTTTTTTGGAACGATATTTTCATACCTAGTATTTTAAAATAACAGTTTAGCCCACCTCTAGTAGTAAGCTCTGACAGTTACTCTTCAAGTTGCAAGCGGGGTACAACCAAATAGGTTATAAAGATAATAGCGGAAACTCTCTCAAAAATGCATAGCTTTCCGACGAGACAGCGGCTCGCGGTTATAACAGCTGTCGGCTGCTATGACATAATACCTGAACCAGAGATCTCGAAATTTCACTTGTATACGAAAATGTATTGCTTTTAAGTTTTAAAGGAATTATGGAACAGGTTTTCAAGTACAAAAAAATGTTTGGTCTGGGGTTATAACATTTTATTAGTCACGAGATAAGGCATGAAAAGTAACATCAATTTTAGGCCTACAGCTAGACCAAAACCACTTACACTTACATGTGATACTGTCTGCAATTTTCAGATAAGGCATGAAAAGTGACAACTATATACATTCAAAAATAACTTAGCCTACTGTACACATGTTATTTTCCGCAAATTAAAGTTTAGACATGACAAATTCCTGTAACAATTTACATACAACTATAGGCCTGGCAACCATATGTACTGACAACTATGCACATACCATAATTATATAAATACTATATTATGTACATTGTTACAACACAAATAAGCCACCCCGATACCAGAGAAAAAACGATGAATAAACTATACAAAATGTTTAAACTAATGAATATAAAATGACAATGACGCGACAAACGACGACATGACCTAACCCAAGTGATTGACCAAATAAAAGGAAACCAAAGGAGAAGGGGAAAACCGAAACCAAATAAGAAAGTGATTGACTCAATACAACCAAATAAAAAAAATTTGTTGGGAAAAAAGAACCGACTTCGAAAAACGCACTAAAAAGTATGAAATAATCGATAAAAAGTATGAATAATCGATAAAACCTTTTTGAATTCGGCGCCGTATTTCAAACTGACATAGAATTTTGCTCACGAATTCAAATTAGATCTTATATTGGATTGAGTCCAAGTGTAAACTGTACGGTATTTTCATACCTAGTATTTTAAAATAACAGTTTAGCCCACCTCTAGTAGTAAGCTCTGACAGTTACTCTTCAAGCTGCAAGCGGGGTACAACCAAATAGGTTATAAAGATAATAGCGGAAACTCTCTCAAAAATGCATAGCTTTCCGACGAGACAGCGGCTCGCGGTTATAACAGCTGTCGGCTGCTATGACATAATACCTGAACCAGAGATCTCGAAATTTCACTTGTATACGAAAATGTATTGCTTTTAAGTTTTAAAGGAATTATGGAACAGGTTTTCAAGTACAAAAAAATGTTTGGTCTGGGGTTATAACATTTTATTAGTCACGAGATAAGGCATGAAAAGTAACATCAATTTTAGGCCTACAGCTAGACCAAAACCACTTACACTTACATGTGATACTGTCTGCAATTTTCAGATAAGGCATGAAAAGTGACAACTATATACATTCAAAAATAACTTAGCCTACTGTACACATGTTATTTTCCGCAAATTAAAGTTTAGACATGACAAATTCCTGTAACAATTTACATACAACTATAGGCCTGGCAACCATATGTACTGACAACTATGCACATACCATAATTATATAAATACTATATTATGTACATTGTTACAACACAAATAAGCCACCCCGATACCAGAGAAAAAACGATGAATAAACTATACAAAATGTTTAAACTAATGAATATAAAATGACAATGACGCGACAAACGACGACATGACCTAACCCAAGTGATTGACCAAATAAAAGGAAACCAAAGGAGAAGGGGAAAACCGAAACCAAATAAGAAAGTGATTGACTCAATACAACCAAATAAAAAAAATTTGTTGGGAAAAAAGAACCGACTTCGAAAAACGCACTAAAAAGTATGAAATAATCGATAAAAAGTATGAATAATCGATAAAACCTTTTTGAATTCGGCGCCGTATTTCAAACTGACATAGAATTTTGCTCACGAATTCAAATTAGATCTTATATTGGATTGAGTCCAAGTGTAAACTGTACGGTATTTTCATACCTAGTATTTTAAAATAACAGTTTAGCCCACCTCTAGTAGTAAGCTCTGACAGTTACTCTTCAAGCTGCAAGCGGGGTACAACCAAATAGGTTATAAAGATAATAGCGGAAACTCTCTCAAAAATGCATAGCTTTCCGACGAGACAGCGGCTCGCGGTTATAACAGCTGTCGGCTGCTATGACATAATACCTGAACCAGAGATCTCGAAATTTCACTTGTATACGAAAATGTATTGCTTTTAAGTTTTAAAGGAATTATGGAACAGGTTTTCAAGTACAAAAAAATGTTTGGTCTGGGGTTATAACATTTTATTAGTCACGAGATAAGGCATGAAAAGTAACATCAATTTTAGGCCTACAGCTAGACCAAAACCACTTACACTTACATGTGATACTGTCTGCAATTTTCAGATAAGGCATGAAAAGTGACAACTATATACATTCAAAAATAACTTAGCCTACTGTACACATGTTATTTTCCGCAAATTAAAGTTTAGACATGACAAATTCCTGTAACAATTTACATACAACTATAGGCCTGGCAACCATATGTACTGACAACTATGCACATACCATAATTATATAAATACTATATTATGTACATTGTTACAACACAAATAAGCCACCCCGATACCAGAGAAAAAACGATGAATAAACTATACAAAATGTTTAAACTAATGAATATAAAATGACAATGACGCGACAAACGACGACATGACCTAACCCAAGTGATTGACCAAATAAAAGGAAACCAAAGGAGAAGGGGAAAACCGAAACCAAATAAGAAAGTGATTGACTCAATACAACCAAATAAAAAAAATTTGTTGGGAAAAAAGAACCGACTTCGAAAAACGCACTAAAAAGTATGAAATAATCGATAAAAAGTATGAATAATCGATAAAACCTTTTTGAATTCGGCGCCGTATTTCAAACTGACATAGAATTTTGCTCACGAATTCAAATTAGATCTTATATTGGATTGAGTCCAAGTGTAAACTGTAAGCAACTAAGAACGCACAGTGCTGAGTATATATATATATAGGTACTTTTTGTTCAAAAAATTTTTTTTGAAATACGGCGCGACTTCAAAAAGGTTTTATCGATTATTCTAACTTTTTATCGATTATTTCATACTTTTTAGTGCTTTTTTTAATCGATTATTTCATACTTTTTAGTGCTTTTTTTATCGATTATTTCATACTTTTTAGTGCGTTTTTCGAAGTCGGTTCTTTTTTCCCCAAAAATTTTTTTTATTTCAGACTTTTTAGTTGTAACGACCGAGTTTCATTTCATTGACATGGAAACATGGGTCGGCCAACAAAAAAATGCCGCGCGTATGAAGAAAAACCGTTTGCGCGAAACGCAAGAATCAAAATCCGAGCGCCTTTCTCGAGTGAAGAAGAAAATGGCAGACGTTCGCCGCGAAGAGTCTCCCATCAAATATGTGGAGAGACTCGCACGGATGCGGGAATACATGAATTATAGATATTCGAAGGAGACAGAACAGGAAAAAACACCGACTTAATCGAGCACACCATCGATTATCAAATGAATCAACAGAACAGTCACACCGTCATTCCTTGATTCAGAAACGCCTTTCAAATGAGACTGCCGATGAACGAGCACATCGCCTCTCATTGATTCATAACCGGCTTTCAAATGAGACTGCTGAAGAACATTCACAACAACTATCTAACGTACTTGAAAGTAATAATTACATCCAGCAGAACGAGACGGCTGATGAGAGAAGTAGTCGCTTACAACGAATGCGTGAAACAATCAGCAAGAAAAGGCAGTCATTCGATACGTCCGATTTCAAGAAAGCAATCAATATATTTTGCGATGTGCCCTGTGTAATATGTAAAAAGACTCTATATCCACAACAGCGGTGCAATTTGAATACAACTCAATTCTCTTCAATGATACATTCAGATCAAGTTGAACTGAGGAGTGTTGTGGCCTGCTCTCGCTGTGCAACTAATCTTAAAAAACGAAAAATTCCACCTCAAGCCTTCTGGAATAAAATGGAAATATCATCTGGGCCTGAAGAATTGGCCAATTTATCAGACATTGAGCAGAGACTCCTGAGCAGAATTGTGCCTCATCTCAAAATCATTAAAGTTCACAATCGATTCAGTCAAGATTGGTGCAGAGGGCAAGTTATTCTATTTGCGCAAGATGTTGTTGAATTGGCTGAGCAACTTCCGCTATAATTGAGCCAAGCTGGAATTGTTATAGTGGCGGAAAGTCTGGAAAATCTTCAGCGCATAAGACAACTGAAAGTCGACATTCACAAATTAAAAGTAGCCTTGCAGTGGCTAATGAAGAATAATTCTCTGTATCATGATGTGGTTCCATTCTTCCCCGATAATATTGACGTTGCTCAACTAGCACAAATTGTTGGTGATCCTATAATTAGGAATCCAGATGAAGATGTTCAAGGAGTAGAACCTGATACGATGAGTAGATACGTAATTTTGTCGGAGAACTTGTCAATTTTGCGTGGTGGATTCCATCAAGCCAACGACAGATTTGATATCAGTTCTCGTGGAAATCAATGTACAGCAATAGCAGCGATTGCTTGCATTGCATTTTGTCTACTCGATCCGAATAAGTGGTGTGCAAGTGATATCGACTATGTACTCGTTATGGGAGATAGGTTATACCGAGAATGTATAGCGAACCGGGTCGCTCCTGATCCAGCGGAAGCGAATACCGAATATTTGCGGGTGACAGAGCTCCAATCTCATACGATATATAACAATCGTAATGTTGACATCCATGTTTGTGATGAACTTGCTTTAGATGGCCATCTCATTAATGATGATACTGATGCTGGATTTCCAACCTTGAAAAATGCTCTAACCACGTTTTTCTCTGAATATACATGTGGAATACTTACAGCTAACTTGACATCCGTTGATCTATATCGTAATAACCAGGCTGATGTTACTTATTTCTGGTTATTTGATTCGCAGTCGAGAGGACCCAAAGGCTATAAAGCACCAACGAGAGGTGTCTCTTGCTGCATGCGTTTCAAAAATATTGACGATTTACACAAAATTTTACGTCGAAACTTGTACACTAAAACTGGTAATTTACTTACTTTGAATATATACTCTTTGACTCCGTTAGAGATAATACCAGAAAATATAGATATTCAACCACGTAAAGATGAAACTTCATCTGAACATCGGCTGACGGAAGACGGAAATCCTCCCTTAATCGAAAAGGATATCAATGAAATAGATGTTAGAGCAGCAGAATCTATTGGTGAAAACGCAGAACTCCAAGCTGTTTTTACCACCAACATGCTTCACTTGATAGATGATGGAATACCTGATGTTGAAAGTGTTATTACTATTGATAATAATAATTTGAACGATGGTCAAGTAAGATTAGTCGATGTACGAAGAAAAACAGCGCCGCCTCTAAATATTGAAACAGAACGACGCATGGAAGAGTTGGCTTGGTATTTTATTTTTCCTGATGGTAAAAATGGGTTCGGAGAGCAGCGAGAAATTCCCATAACCCCCTTGGATTATTTTCAAGCACGCGTCATGGGCAGTGACAGACGATTTCAACGGACAGACTACCTTTTCTTTGCTTTATCTATTGTCGAATACTTTCGTGCTAAAGCTAGTGTGTCCGTCTCATGTAGAATGCGACAAGGAGATCACACACCGCAGGGTTTGATAGATAACATGCATCTCATTATGGGAAATATAAGAGGATCCCCATCAAACTGGAGACGGGTTTGTTCGGAATTAATTGCAATGGTCAGGAGCCTGGGAGCTCCTACATGGTTTCTAACCTTCTCCTGCAATGACTTGAACTGGTTGGATATGCTGGAAGCGTTACTCATTGCTGCTGGTCGTAATCCGAGTGAAGCTAAAAACTTGACATTCTCCGAAAGACTGTCCTTGGTTCAACGTTGCCCAGTAATTGTCGCACGGCAATTTATGGTACCAATCAATGCACTAATCCGATATTTAAAAAATAACCCGGACTGCTTGGGTGGTGCTATAAAAGATTTCTGGTACAAGATAGAGTTTCAAAACAGAGGAAGTCCTCATTTGCACATGTTGGTCTGGTGTGAAAACGTTCCCGATTTTGCTACAAGGCAGGGCATGGATGTGATTGACAAAGTTGTGTCTTGCTCATTGGATTCTGACGATGCAGTATTACGACATATAGTGGAAAGTGTACAAATGCACAAACACACTGCTACTTGTTACAAAGACCGCAACAACTGTACCTGTCGATTCGGATTTCCCAGACCAGTCAGTGATCAAACAGTGTGTCTAGGTCCAGACGAAACCCTTGCGAATAACGGACGTTTTTGCATCCTGCGAAGAACTGCAGACAAAGTTCTTGTAAATAATTATAATCCGGATCTTCTAACTCTCTGGGAAGGAAATATGGATGTACAACCATGCGGTTCTATCACCGCCGTTGCATATTACGTGGCGAAGTATGCCAGCAAGTGCGAGCAGAATGACACTGGCGATGTCATTAAAGAAGCCATACAAAAGGCTAAAAGACGAGTCGGAAATGTATGGAATCAATTATTTTCTGTATCAATGGCAATTCTTTCTTTGCGGTTAGTCAGTGCCCCCCGAATGCGCTTATAGATTGTGTCACCTTCCACTCAAAATGTCTTCACGCAAAGCTGTTTTTATAAATAGCTGCAAGCCTGATCAAAGATTTCGAATTCTACGATTAGAAGGTGATGAAGCTTCAACGTTCAATAACATTTTCGATCGCTACATTGAGAGACCAGATGAACTCGGCGATTTAAGCTTGGCTGAATTTGCTGTCAGATACGAACCGATGTCGAATAAGGTTTGGGCAGAAGATGATGGAGATGTTGAACTGAATGAAAACATCGAGGAAGAAAGTTCAAGGTATATATTTTTAAGGAATCGTACACGCATGCGAATAAGAAACAAGCCAGCCGTGCTGCGCACTCGATATTATACGTTGAACAGTGATAGAGAGCGTTATTACTACAGTTTAATCGTGTGTCATATACCGTTTCGAAATGAAAACGAACTTCTACTGGACAACGAGTCTGCAGAAGCCTGTTTTCTTAGACGACAACATGAGCTGAGGCCGTTACTCGGAAATTTACTACAGAAGAGTTTGCTCACGTAGAACAGGTTATTCAGCAGGCTTTGGCCCAAGCCGTAGCCTTTAACGTTGTACGTGAAGCTGTGAATGGATTGAACAATGATGAACCTGTGATCCATGCGGATGAACAAATGGATGGTCTTATGCCAGAGTGAACTATGTGAATTTTTTTTAGTTTTGACTTTTTTATGTTGGTATAATCTACATGTTGTGTTTTGTCTTATGCCAAAGAGAACTGTGTGAGCAAACAATAAAAATTGTGTGTACGATAATATTTTGTTTTGGTGTAAGGTTGGTAGTACCATTAGTCTTATGCCATAGTGAACTATACACCAGTCCAAGATGGCTTCCGGTGGACATAGTTCGTCACTTTAACATTAACATGTATGATATTTTAAGTGAAAACAGTGAAGACGGACTTACTGACTTCAGCAGTGGTTCCTCAGATAATTACCGTCCTAGCAATGAATCAGAACATTCAGAATCAGGTAAGTTAATAACTTTTTATCATCAAAAACTTCATGGACCAAAAGGGTTATGTTTGACAAAATTTGTCTTTTGCCAGAGTGAACCATGCACAAAAGTAGTTCTTGCTTTGTCCACTAAGAGCAGTAGTGGAATAAAAGTAGAGATACCAACTTAAAAACACATATTGTACCTTTGCTTACGAAATCAAAACAAAATATTTCAATATTTTGGTAATAGACAAGAAAAAAATCACATGGTTCACTCTGGCAAAAGTAAAGCCTAGAAATTTTTCTTTTGGATGCTAATTTTGAAAACATGAGTAAAGATGTGGATTTATTGGTTATGTAGTAAAAAGGGATTGCTAAGCCTTAATTTTGGTACTCTAATTTCAGCAATATGACATTAATGGGCATGATAGTAATTTTGTTTTCTTTTACAGCTGAAGAAGATGAAGAAGCTGAAGAGCCCCTTAAGAAACGGAGAAAGGCTGACCCAAAAAAATGGAAGAAAAATGTTCGAAAGCTAAACAGAGTGTCTGGTAAAGAATATATAAATACTTTGTGTACAGTGATACCAGCTAGAGTTTTTAAAGACTACTCCTGTAATTGCAAAATGAAATGTCAAAATGAAGTTACATCTGAAGAAAAGGAGAATTTTTTTAATTTGTTTTATAATGAATCACAGTGCTGGGAAACACAAACAAGCATTATAGCTGGTGCTGTAAAATGCAGTACCGTCAAAAGAAGACGTAATGGAAATTATGCATCTAAAAAGCAAGTTAGTCGAACATTTTATATGAATACTAAACACGGGGATATAAAAGTGTGTAAAAAAATGTTTATGGAGACATTACAAATCAATAGTAGTAGGGTACATCGTGCATTACTAAAAAAAAAAATCTGGAATTTTAAGTGACCTTAGAGGAAAGAAAGTTCCCCATAACAAAGCCCCAGAATCCACAGTGGATCTAATTAAAAACCATGTACAGAGTTTTCCTACAGTTGTTAGCCACTATTGTAGAAATCAATCCAAAAAACAGTATTTGGATACAAATCTAAATCTCTCACTAATGTATAGACTCTTTGTTGATAGTATGAAAGAAAAAAATATAGATAAAATCCCAAGTCAGTCATTGTATGAAAAAGTGTTTAGAAGGGATTTTAACCTTAGTTTTAAGCATCCCAGAAAAGATACCTGTCACACATGTGACAGGCTGAAAGTTGAGTTGAAAGCAGCGGAAGAAACTAAAAATGAAGAACAACTTAAAGTTAAAAAGTTAAATCAAGAGTTACACCACAGAAAAGTAGAGCTAGCTCGTTCTGAAATGAAAAAGGACATAGAAAGTAGCAAAGAAGAAAGGGCAACAATAATTTCATTTGACCTGCAGAAAGTTATGCTGCTTCCTAGACTTACTACAGGTGTTGTTTATTATAAACGGCAGCTGTCATGCTACAATCTGGGCATTCATAGTTTTCAAAATGACATTGGTACAATGCATGTTTGGGATGAGAGCATTGCTTCAAGAGGGTCACAGGAGATGGGATCCTGTATATTAAAATATATCAATACACATAACCATAAAGATATATTAATTGCTTGGTCTGACTCATGTGGTGGTCAGAATCGCAACATAAACATGGCTGTGTTATGGATGTATATAGTCCAGTGCCCATCCTTAAACATAAAAGAGGTAGTTCATAAGTTTGCTGAGCCAGGACATTCGTATTTACAAAATGATAGTGACTTTGGTGATATTGAAAAAAAATTGAAGTACCATCCTGAAATATATATCCCCACACAATGGTATGACATAATTTTAAATGCCAGAGTAAAAAAGAATAAATTCGAAGTAGTACACATGAAAAGAGAAGATTTTAAAAGTATGGATATGTTAAAACAAAATTTGGTAAATCGAAAAAAAGATGTAAATAGACAAAAGATAGAATGGATGAAAATAAAACAAATGAAATTTAGAAAAGAAACCCCAGGAGTTATGGAATATAAGTATACCCATAACAATGACGTTCAGTTTTCTTCAGTGAACATGAACAAAAGGCTTAAAGGAAGGCCTGTGAACTTGGGTTCTTTGAACTTAGATATTCTTTATCCAGATGGGAGAAAACTAACTCAAGCGAAACTAAATGATATCAAATCCCTTTTGCAGTTTGTACCACCATGTTACCACCAGTTTTACAATCAACTCCAACAGGGTGACGTGTTGGATGATAGGTGTGATGAAGTTGACGTGGAAACAACCTGTGATGACAAAGAAGATTGACCTAATACCATGAAATTCCAAGCTTGTATGTGTTTTATTTACTAAACAATATTCTTAGATTTGATTTTAACCATCTTCAGTTTAAATAAAATATGTAAAAAAGAAACCATATGTTCATTATTCTTATGCCAGAGGGAACTACCAGCCAAACCTTTTGCTAAAGTGAACTATGTACTGCTATCACTGATAAAAAAAGTTAAAAAACGGTTATAAACAAGTGCTGCTACTTTTATTTAATAATAAATAACTTTAGCATTATTTGCTACACCTTTCCTAATTTATTACAGAAAAAAATATTTAACGTGGATTTTTTAATATGATTCTAACTTTAAACATTGATAGTGAAAAAAATGCATTTTGGCTGTTGGTTCACTCTGGCATAACACCATCCAAATAATATATGACCCAGATGATTTCTGTTTAGCAGAAGATGAAATTGCAGGAATACCTGATGGCGTATATGTAGATGGTGTCAGAAGTCTAAATGTGCAACAAAAGAGCTTTTCAGTGAAGTTACTGCAGCTATCGAAAAAGATATGAGGCGATGATATTCAAATGTTGCAATTCATAACGGGTGGTGCGGGCAGTGGTAAATCGTTTACTTTGAAACTGTTGGTTGAACACGTCAAACGTTGTTATGGACCTACAGTAGACGTGTTAGTAAAACCACAGTTTATCGAAGTAGCTGCTTTGACTGGTGTCGCTGCTCGCCAGATATATGTGGCAAAACCTTACACTCAGTTTTTTCTCTACCAATTGAAAAGGGTAAGACCATGACGTACCGAAAGATGACAGGCCAACGACTCGAACAAGAGAGAAGGAAATGGCATTTCCTATTTGGCATCAAATGGCTGATAATAGATGAGATATCCATGGTTTCTTATGAGACTCTACGTATGATACACCTGAGACTGCAAGAATTTAAAAACAATGACAAGTTATTTGGTGGGGTGAATATATTGCTGTTTGGTGATATTATGCAACTTCCTCCAGTAAAAGGTCACTGGTGTTTTGAACAACCATCATGGTGTGCAGCAGAAATACATCTATGGCGTCAGTTCTCTTTCTGCAAATTAACCATTAATATGAGACAGCAGAACGATGTTGTGTTCATAGATTTGTTGAACAACCTGCGATTCGGCAAACTAACCACCGCCCAATTAGAATTGTTGTGCGAGAGGAGAAGAGTCGCATTAACAGGAGATTTCGCAGATGGTGCGGTGGTTAGAATTTATCCAACGATCAAATTAGTCGATAGATACAACTTGAAAATGACCAACATCATTGCCGAATCTTCTCATATTTATGTCATGAATGCAGTCGATGAATCTCGTGAGCCTGCGACGTACGGAAGAAAACCGCCGAGGAACGTAATTCCAGCGGACGTGAATAACTGCGGAGGACTCCTGCATACGATAAAGCTAGCCAAAGGGTCATGTGTGATGCTTAGACACAATATTTCAATTTCAGATGGACTGGTTAATGGTGCAATGGGAGTAGTCGAGCAGTTTAAATGGCCAGCACTGCGAAAAGACAAATTAGAAGCTGGAGAATTACCAGAAGCGGTGTCGATAAAGTTTGATGATGACACAATAGGAGCTCGGACAAAAGATGTTAATGGCTTAGTTGCAGTCGCTCCCGTCACTACAACATACCAAGCAACAAAAGGATATGGAGACGTTGAGCGCAGAATGCTCCCCACAATCCTAAGTTGGGCGGTGACAGTCCATAAATTGCAAGGCGTCATACTGAATATGGCTGTTATTGACCTTGGCAAAAAATTATTTGCCAAAGGCCAAGCTTACGTAGCCCTCAGTAGAGTGAATACTTTGGATGGCATAGCGATATCTGATCTAGACAGCAATATATTATTAAAAAATCCCCACGATGCAAAAGCGCTTAAAGGAATGCAAAGATTGAGAAGTCTGCCACGTAGAGATGACATTTAATTTCATACTTGTCATATCGTGTTCCTACATTTGGCAGGGCGGTTGGGTAGAAGCCAGGTGGAACTCGAAGTGCAGCCACCTCCATGTGGTGAGTTCTGGGTTATTTTTTTTTTAATATAAAAATAAAATTATATATTATATATTAGCCATGTCCATGAACATTATATAACGTTCAGCCATGTCCGAGTTTGTATATATGCAATTCAGTACAGGTACCAGAGTCGGCAGCGGCGGAAAAATACGGAAAAATATCTAGAAAAAACTAAATTACTGGTCAGATACTGGACTAATCCTTACAAAATTGGAATGGGACCACCATGGGATCATCCTCTTTCATTAAAAAAAAAGTTCATTCAAATTGGTCCAGTAGTTTCAGAGTAATGCACGAACAAACATAGAAAAAAAAAATATACAGGTCAAATTGAGAACCTCCTCCTTTTTCGAAGTCGGTTAATAAAATAAAATCAAATGAGAAAGTGGAAAACCAAGATATAAATGAAATAAAATGAAATAGAATAGAAAAGGGAGAAATAATACACTCAAATATGATAATGGAAACAAAACCAATAACTAACAAATGTAAAAGATAATTATTATTATCGATTAAATGATAAATGTAAATGATATTTAATAAAACCCAGTAAAGTAATGAGAAAAAACGAAAAGTACACTAACCAAAGAATTAGAGTTTAAATGTAATAAAGAACTCTATAAAAACATGAACTTAATAATCATGTAAATACCATTTGTAAGAGTGAGATAGTGAGAAAGTAAACATAACTAAGTGACAAAGAGAAAGTAATGCTAGGGATTACCTACTAATAACACTTAAAATAAAATTTAAGAAGCGCAAAAGTGATAGTGTAAAACCCCAAAATAATGAGAAACCCTATTGATAGGTATAAACACTTAATAAATCAGTGATAAACGCTAAATGGTTTAATGGTGAACATTATTAGTAAATAAGAATTTGGTTAATAATAGTATTAGGTATAAACACTTAATAATCTGTGATGAACACTGAAGATTAATGGTGACCTTTATATAATAATGAAACTTTCGGCGAACACGATGCCGAAACGCGTTCTATGGAAAAAGACAAGTAAGTTTCACATGTGAAAGTTTCATTATTATATAAAGTGTAGTGCTGTGAAAAAAGATGATGAACAAACAAGACAACTATTAATGGTGAACATTATTATTTAAAAAGAATCTTGTTATTAATAACATTAAGTTTAATTGTAAGAGAGGGACACAATAGTATTCAAAAGGGGGAATCCCATGGAAGGTAAACAGTTAGTGTTACCATGGATAGAGAGTGGAGTTAATATACAGTAAGAAAAAATATAGTAAAGAAAATAAGTGCAAAATCAATAAACAACCCATGTTCTAAGGGATAGAATTAAGTAGATTTAAACAATGTGATGATGTTCTATCACCTAAAAATAAGTAAGAATGAAACAAATTGTTAACAAACATTGCTTAATAGCTGTTAAAGAATTGTTAGTTTAAATCTATGAATAGGATATATGGCTGAAGGAATTATACAGACCATAGGCCTAGATGTTATATTTTATGTAATAGAGAATAATAAGTAATAGCCTAATTATTAACAAGGGCAAAATAAATAAATAAAAAGGTAAAATAATACAAATCTAATAACACTGGAAAAACAGTTAGGAAATAATTAACAAACCATAATGTAGAAACTAATGGTAACATACAATTATTATAAAAACAGATCCAAAACACATCAATAAGTAAACATATCATTTATAATAGCAAAACAAAACATGTAGAGGATAAATTAAAATGTAATTTGTAGAAAATAAGTAAATATAATCAGTTGCTACTTAGGCCTATGAAATGCCTAACTGTAAAAAGCAAATAACTACAAATTGTAAAAAATCAACAAGGAAATTAGCAAATCCAAGGGAAATAACTAGTCAAGGATAATTTGTGAATCATATTAAAAGATAAGTATTATATTAAGGACTTAAAATAAGAAAGAAATGTAATTAACAAATATCAATATAACTGTCAAATTTTAATACATAAGAGAACCCAAACTTATGGGATGTCAAAATAATCTTTGAAAGGAAATACGAACAGTAGTGATAATATTTAATACATAGGAAGGAAGACGGAAGAATAAAAGCAATCAGAAGATATACAGTGATTTTGAATAAAAATTCAAAAATGATAACAATGGGCTTATGTCAAGCTTAGCCAATCAAAGGCAAAGAGTTACCATGACAACGGACCGTTGGTTACGAATTTTCCGTTAAATCCTATTATTCAGAAAGTGATGCTCTTCAAGAATAGACGCAAGGCCGTGAATGACCAAAATTTTAATCTAAAATGTTTAAAAAGTAATCAAAATTCAAAAAGATGAAGACGTAAGAAGCAGACAAAATACGAGAACATTTAACTGATGCCAAGGACCAATTTAAATAAATTTTAAATGAATAAAGTGCGACAACTAACATGAAAAAGATGCCAGAGGTACTTAAGCCCCACGATAAATGAAAATAGACGACTACTGAAGCCCCATTCCATTTCAACTGAATGACAGTCCACATCAAGTCAACTGATTTGCATGGGCGGATTTGTTGTACTGCCGCACCCAGGCATGGCAGATAATGCCGCCCCTCCACCCCCTCCACCCTCTCCTATATCTCTCCCTCATTCCCCCTCCCTTCCCCTCTTCGATTTCACATCCTCTTTCCCCCCAGTTTGATTGTCTGACTCGTTTCCTTTGACTGTCAGGTGAATTATACTTCATGTAAAAATAAATAAACATTGATAATATAAATATTTACTTGTCAGAAGAAAATAATTAATTCTAGTTAGAAATTAAGGGAAACGTAAATAAAATCATATAAAATATGGGTACAAACATTATTTATTAAATGACAAACGGAAAAACTGGAATACTGGTACAGTTATATATGCAACTCAACTAATTTTATCATATACAAAGGTTACAGCACAGAAACAATAATAATGCAACTAATACTGACTAATGTTTGATATGAAAATAATGAAACTGAAAACATATTACTAGGAAAAATCTAGTTATAACAAAAGTATTTACAATTTTCTTCGAGATTTTGTTTGGGCAAAGACATCAATAACTTCAGAAAAATCCATTGACGTTAACATGTCACCTTCGATTGACAGTACTGCCAGTGAGTTTAAGCGATCCTCTCCCATGTTTGTGCGGAGAAAGGTTTTTACTCTTCTAAGCCATGAAAAGGCTCTTTCCGCTGAACAATTAGAGACAGCCGTACTCACAAACATTCTCAGAGCAATATCTAAATTTGGATAGACCAGATATCCGTGTAACTCCGAGTAATATCATTTCTTAACTCAAAAATTTGCCGCTCTCCAAAGTTTGCCGCCCCAGGCAAGTGCCTAGTCTGCCTGTGCGTAAATCCGCCCCTGCTGATTTGATAAGTATTATTGTTTCCCCTGTATATTAATACAAAAGACAATGTGAACAGTTACTAATGCACATAAACAAAATACATAAAAACATAACCTTTACTGCCAAATACGAACACAACAATACCATAAACTTCTTAGACCTCTCCATCACAAAACTAGAACACAGGCACAAATTCAGTATATACAGAAAACCAACCATAACTGACACACTAATACACAACACCTCCAATCACCCAATACAACACAAACTAGCTGCTTTCAGAACCATGATACATAGACTTAACAACATCCCCTTAGATGAAAAAGACTACAAAGACGAACTAAACACGATAAAATATCTAGCAGAATCTAACGGATATGACAGAACAATAGTCAGTAAACTCCTACACAAAATACAAAACAAACAACAGACAAAGACAGAAAACAACAAATTCATAACACTAACATACATCAACAAACAAACTGAAAAAATAGCCCACAAATTCAAAAAAGCAGGATACAGAATCGCTTACAAAACTACTAACAAAACAGAACACACACTATCAAAACACACACACAAAGCACAAAACAAATTCGATCTACCCGGTGTTTACAAGCTAAATTGCTCAAATTGCAATAAATTCTACATAGGCCAGACAGGACGTAGCTTCAAACAGAGATACATTGAACACACAAAGGCACTCCACTCCACTGCAGAATCTACCTTTGCAAACCGCCTCATTGAAGCAAACCGCATATAAAAACATCGACAATAACATGAATGTTCTACACGTACACACAAAAGGCCGAAAACTAGACCTCTAGAACAATTAGAAATCTACAAACACACAAAAACAAATAAAAACGACATCCTAAACGAACAGACACAATTCAAATCGCACGCATTGTTCGAATACATCTCACATCTCACCCAACGCACACAGCATTGATCTTTCGAAAATCTATCCCGTCGCCAACAACAAGACGGACAGTGCTACCTACGACAGCCTCTGAAGAAGCCTTTTAAAGGAGAAAACCGGTTTAGGCTTTAAGGTAAATCTTTATGATTTTACTTATAAAAAAATTAGTGTTCCAAGTCGTTAATACAATAGTGATATTTAGTTAAGTAACGGACACGTCATGGACAATGAAATCCAAGATTAGAATTACTGCAAAGGGGTTTTCTATACTGCTTAGGGCTACTACATTTTGAGGAATTGAAGATGTCAAATAATATGTCACACATTTCAATGAAATCAGCTGTAATAGCTGCAGAAGATGGTAGGGAATTAAATTGAACATGCACCTTTATGCCACAAGCGACAGAATGACTCAAAGTCCGAACAACTAAACACACTCTCATTGGTGAAAAGGGGGGAAGTGAAATACATTGTTTTGTTAATTTTGGGGCTAGTCTGGGCACAATGGTAGAATCTTTGTTATAAAATTCCTCAACATGAGACCAACTACAAATTTCCCCTCCTACGTTGAAATCATACTTCTTTAGATTGTTTCTCAGTGATTTAATCAAGTGAGGGGCATAATAGAAAAAGTATATTTTTTCATCATTTATTTCAATATATGGCTTGTCTGAACTGACCCCCAAAATTTTCCTCATTTTAACATTGTTTGCCCCTTGATCACAAACTACAGTCTTGGGTACTAGTCCAGTGTCCTGAATTTTCACTAAAGTATTAATTAACATATCTTTAATGCTCTGCCCTGACATAGCATCTCTGGTCAAATAATATCCTATAATTTGCTTGAAATTGAGGTACAGACCTTTAACCATTATCACCATAGCCTGATTACATAACTGTCTTTCAGTGACATTTAAGTCAGACAAGATTTCTGAACCTGTGTCTACAAACCCTTCGAACAAGTCATTTTGAGCACTATAGGTCAACAGAGACTTAAGAGACATTTCATCGATTACCACAGATACGACTTTTTCTTGGGGTTTCATTTTTTCACACTTAATTTGTAGCAAATCAAGAACCATGCCATTCATACCAGGCTTTACCTCTGAATTTTGTAGCCAACTTCTCAATGACCTAGTAGTAGGTAAACAAAAGTATGTCCGCAAGAACCTGTATGATTTTGGAGAACAGAAATGAAGGGCCAAAGCAAAACTCTTATCTTGTTCTGAGTATCTCCTCCCCTGAGCCTTTCTGTCCTTAAGTTTAGCCTGAAGTTTTATAAAGTTATCTGCTACATCACTACAAAAATTACCTGCACAATCACTAAGAATATTGTTTTCTGCAGTTTTACTTCTCATTTTCTTCTGATTCAAAATACTTACCCTAGCTTTCAACACACAATTCTGTTTCTTATATCTGGACACTGTTTTTTGCAATGCTCTGCACTTTTTTGCCATTTGTGGACACTTTGTGCACTCTTCCTTAACTTTGAAGGTGTCATTACTCACCACTTCGATTTCACCACCCACTGTTGTTTCTGACTCCAGTTCCTCTTCTCTCTTCCTTTTCTTTGGGCTTCTCCTAGGATTGATTTCCTTCGCAGAAGGCAAAACTGAGGGGATAGATCCAGGCCAAAGTCTGAAAAGATAAATTAAAATGTAATAAGGCAATCTTTTATAAAGTCTACATACTCTCAAATTCTGATGTGTTTGAAATACTTACCCCTGACTAAATAAATTCTTGTTTCTAAAGTCTTTCTGTACAAAATGATCTGAACATACAATGTAACTTTTGTTCAAATGTTCTGGTCCATCTCTTTTGAATATATCATCCAGGTCTGCTCGTCTGCTCCGAATAACCCACTGCTTGCATCTAATAAAATCAGTAATATCAATTAGTACATCATTTTCTACTGCCGTAAAATCAAGTATTCTATATAAACTGAAGTAGAAGCAGCTTTCAACTACATGCTCCATAGGCTCACTTCAATACCCCTAAACACACATGACTACCAAGAAGAATTAAACACAATCAAATATATAGCAGTCAAAAATGGATACAATCCCGATTTAATAAACAAACTACACAAACGCATCCTAAACACAAAAAGTAAAACACATCAAACCAACAACACACAACCCAGTAAATACATCACACTTACATACTACAATTCCAATACACACAAAATTGCTAACACATTTAGGAAACACAATTATAAAGTAGCCTATAGAACTAACAACACCATTAGGAAACACATAAATAATACTAACAAAGACACAGACACATACAACAAAACAGGGGTTTATAAATTAAACTGCAATAATTGTCACCAATTCTACATCGGCCAGACGGGAAGATCTTTTTCCTCTAGATTTTCAGAACATTTAAAAGCCCTCACCACAAACTACATACATTCCACATTTGCCACACATTTACAAAATGAAAACCACAGTTACACAAACATAGAGCACAACATGGAAATACTACACTACTTACCTAAAAGTAGAAAACCAAACACAGCAGAACAATGTGAAATATACAGATATCACGCACTACAACCAAACAACATATTAAATGAACAATTACATACAAAGGTTTTGTAAAATATAGAAAAGATATAGTAAAATATAGAAGAAAAACCTTTGTATTAATATGTTTCACCAAGTGCCCAACGAGTCATCAATTAATATCGTGAACAATTACATTATAGATCACACATATTATTATATATATAAACTTTCACAATATGAACTTACTTTCTTTACACTTTCCCAAACGTTTCGAGGTGTTGTTCCTCTTCCTCAGTGGGAATAAATACTGACAGTCATTAAAAGGACATGGAATCGATAAAAACTTACAACTGCAAATGCAATGTGAGACAGCTAAGTGGAGAGCACTTCTGCAACGGATTGTAGATGTAACGTTATTTTTATCATCTAGAGGTTTAGCTTTTCAAGGAGAGAACACAAAGATTGGAGATGTTCATAATGGGAATTTTTTAGGAATTTAGAGTTGATTGGAAAGTACGATGAAGTGACACGACATCTCGCCAAAGTTCAACAAAATCAGGTGGAAGGTAAAAGTATGAAAGGACATGCACATTATTTGTCGTGGTATTCTCAAAATGAGTTTATTGGTCTTTGTGCAGACAAAGTTCTCCAAACCATTCTTGACCAAAGAAGAGACGCAATTTTCTACGGAATAATAGTAGATGCAACACCAGATATTTCTCACAGTGAACAAAATGTCCTAATTCTCAGATACATATCCCAAAACTAAGACTCAAACGAATTCGAAGTGAATGAACGTTTCATTGAGTTCATGAATTTTACTGGAAAAACTGGAGAAAAAATAACTGAAGAAATACTTGCAACTCTGGAAAAAAACAATATACCTCTCCATGATTGCCGTTCGCAAGGCTACGATAATGGCGCAAATATGCGTGGCAAAATAAACGGCGTTAAGTCCCGCATCTTAGAAAAGAACAAATGTGCCTTGTTCTCTCCCTGCGGAGCACATTCATTGAATCACGTAGGAGTCAACGCTGCAAAGCTCAACCCAGATGTTATAACGTTTTTCGGGAATATAGAAAACTTCTACTCTTTGTTCGCTCACAGTCCTGCACGCTGGGAAGTATTGAAAAAACACGTAACATTATCTCTTCAAAGTCTTTCAGAAACAAGGTGGAGTGAAAGAATTCAAGCTGTGCGCCCAATTGTTAAACATTATCCCGGCATACTTGCTGTGTTAGATGTCATTCTTGGAGAGATGGCTACAGGATTAACTCCTTCAACACTGAACACAACTAAAGGCCTAAAAAAATATTTCAGATCTTATAAAGGTCTGCTGATGACAGTGTTTTGGCACAAAATATTAGCAAGTATTGACAACAAGAACGTCATACAAAGTAAAGGAATATCTCTTCATGTCGAGACCGCACTTATAAGAGACTTAGTGCAAGAGATGCAGCACTTACGTGACTCGTGGGAAAGTGTTGTTCAAGAAGCAAAAGTAGTTGCTGAAGCAGTAGGAGTGCAACCTCAATTTCCCGAAAACCGAAAAATTTCTATAGAACCTGAACAAGATTTCAGAATTTCCGTAGTTTACCCAGTATTGGATTTTATTATCAATGATTTAATGACACGATTTGAAGCAGCAGATACCATATGTGAATTATTCTCACCCATTTTGAGCTTCCAGAACTTAGACGATGGTCAACTTATTGCAAAAGTAGCAAAACTTGTAAATACATATGAGAAAGATTTGTCAGAAGACTTTCTGCACGAAATCCTTCACCTTAAAAGTATTCACAAGACAGTTTTCGGTACTGAAAGAACCCCAATTAGACTTCTGAACGCAATTTACGACAAAAAACTGCAAGGTATATTTGCCAATGTCTGTCTTGCCATTAAACTGTTTTGTACAGTACCAGTTACTGTTTCTTCAGCTGAAAGATCGTTCAGCAGACTGGCAAATTCATTGAAAACATGGCAAAGAAGCACAACTAGTCAAGAGCGACTTAATCATCTAGCAATATTGTGCATCGAAAATGATTTAGCTAAGCAAGTTGATTTTACTGAAGTTATTGAAAAATTTGCGTCGACAAAAGCTAGAAAATATACTTTGAGATAATTTTTTATATTATTGTAAGTTTTTATTATGTAAATCCATATAGTTTTTTAAATAAATATAAATATTACTTTTGTGTCATCATTTAAACTGACTTATTTTATCCTAAATCCTTTAGAACATTACGCTGCCCTTAAACTTAGCGGTAGGTAGGGGGGCCGGCCAAAGATCCTGGCCTGGGGGCCCGCTTCAGGATGTGGGGGCCATGGTCATGCCATATAAAGTTATTTCTTTTTATCGAAACTTTAAGACTGAAACATCAGATTACATATCTGAAAGACATCATTACATCATGATTTTAAATTTTAGAAAATTATTTATTGTACCGGTAATGGTCTTTTTGTTTGTATTTTCTTTACAGAGTTATTTATGAGACCTCATTGATGCTGGAACTAGGCTTCTTGAGGAGGAGATGCTGCTTCTTTATTAATTTACATACTAGATCGTGAGATTGTTCCTATGCCTGGTAGTGAAGTTCTAACTCAGATAATTTAGAAAACACATTTAAAATAAGGGGGGATTCAAAAATTAAAATTAGCGGGTCAACAAGACACACCCCCTTCAATCAACTGCGAAAGCTTTTATATGACGTCATACGTTTAGGATAGGCTAGTTGCACATCGACCATGAAATGGTAACTTGTTTAATGTTGTGTATTTATTCATAACTGGTTTGTGTTAAGAAGTATCGCTGAAACTATGTTCGTCTTAAACAACTAATATTGTGAACTTATTATTATAATTATATTACCCTAATGTTGAGAATATAACTTGTTTTTGTGCATAAGGATTTTTTACCGGTGATTCTGGTAATTCATAACGTAACGAGGTGAGTTTACATAAGGAAAATATATTTTAAATGCATATAAGTAATAAGTGGTATTGTTTACTAGTCGCTGACAGAGATATGTCATGTGTTTTGTATTGCATTTACCAAAGTATAAAAGGCGTAGTGAATGATGTGAAATGTTTTTCTTCTGTATAGGTTATACTGGTTTTAACCGCAACATACTGTTCATAATTTCTACTATACGGTAGAGTGCATAATTAGTGAAGGTTAATAAGAATGTTACAAATACATAACGGTTCTTGTATATTTACGCAAAGTGAAAAATTAATAAACCCGAAATTTTAATACACGTGTTAATTTGTGCTTGTTTTAAATAGGCAGATTGTATTTTATTCAATCCAAAGAAAGAGCCAGAAAAATTTGTCGTAGTTTAAGTGCGTAGTAAAATTCAGTATTACAGTATTTTTGCGTGTATTACAGTAGGCACAAAATTACATGCGAATGTTATTGCAAAATGATGATTTTGCATCTGTAGAAATCAACATATGCCAGCTAATGAAACTGTTTGATGCAAGTCCTATGTATTTTAAGAAAAGTAATGTAAAGAATGTATTAATAAAATATGAAGTGTGAAGTATAAAATTTGTTAGAAACGTCCCTATCATGTTTATCACTTGCAATTCACAATGACAAAGTTTTATGTTTTGATACTTTGTCATGTAAATATTGGGGGTGTTCAGGAAGTATTCGGTATTTCTGCCTACTATCAACTTCAACTACATACGCACATCAGGTTCTTTTGTTAGAATAAGATCGAAATTTCATTGCATGTTGTCGATGGGGCTGCTGTAAATCACTTGATAAACTGACGTTATTGATGTAGCTGGTAACATCTCTGTGGTTTACTAAATGGATTTTGAATATCTACAAGTGGTTTTGTTATTATGTGCTGTCATTTTGTATTGCTGATTAACAACCTAGTGACTATACAAATGAATAATTGAAAGGAATTATAGGAATAATTATGTGAATAGAATTTATGGGAATGCATTTAGTGTGTAGTGGATCAGTTATTTTGATGAACTAGAGTTCAGTGTATTTTTATTCTGCAGATCAGGGTTAACACCCCTAGAACCGTAAGAGAATGAAGTTTCAAAAATTATAAGTTATCTTGTTTGGGTATAATTAATAGTAGCCTATTAGATGTCCTTACAAGCATTTTAGTTTCCCTTATGTCTGTAAGGTAAAATATTGGAAAGTATGCAGTAACAGCAAAAAGAACGCACACTGTTTAGTGAGTATAAAAAAAGTTTATGACGATATGTAGTTTATTATTTTTTATTATTGTTAATAAATAGCTTATTATTGTTAATAACATATATGTTTATTAATTCTTGAACATAAACAGGAAAGATTAATTTTTATTCCTACTAAGGCCAAAAGAAGAGTCGTAACCGTGTTTAAATATGTTATGAAAGTAGATCATTTCAAGCAATCGCAGTTTGGTAACTTATTGACATTAATTAACATAGAGAGACGACGTACTATTGCATAAGTCATTACTTGTTGAAATGGTCATTAAACAAAGAAGGCTTAAATTAATTTCCAGTTAAAATAATTTTACCATTTCAATAGGCCTAGCCATTAGATCTAGAAACAAAAAGATATTCCATTAGACCCATATGTTTCCATTTGTTTATTTAGTGGGGTGGGCTGGGGGCAGTAGTTTTCATCATGAAATTTGAACACGTATCACATTTTTGTACAGATTTGCTTTTCAATGAACTAAGGATTTTCAGTATAATTTGGTTCAGAAATTGGAATGATTAGCCAACCAGCTTTACTTATACAGTTTTGTTTTGTTTGTATATTATTTTGTAAACTACTAATTTTCTGAAAAATAAAAAAATGAGTCAGAAATTTGTACAGTTAGCCTCAGTAACCATAAGTAATGTTTGATATTTTTTGTACATAGAAAAAAGGAATTTTTACTATAGAAATTATTGGTTATGTCAGTGCACATGGATGTAGGATTATTTAATATTATGTTAAGGTTGTTATGGTATGCAGGGGTTAATTAATAAATCAATTTAAATGCTTATTTAAGGAAATTAATAATTAAGGAGGAACTGACTGAACAAGTATTTTGTATTCTAAGGTTAATTCCAGGTTAGCACCCAATATTAACCTATATATTAATGTTGCATAGATATTATAACTGACTGTATTCTATTTCTAAAGTCTATTCTATAAATAAGCTTTAACTTAATTACCACGTAAGCTAAATTGCAGTGTAGCAAAGGTACACCCCTCTGTAGCATCCTACTTCTTGTATTCAAAAGAAACACCTCTTTCCATTAATGTCAGCGTTGCTTTAAAATATATCTTTAGCATTTAACTTGTGTACTCTAACAAAAGTATTTAATGCGAAACCTGTGTTGTAGATGACTATTAATCTTATTTTTACCAGTCTTAATATAGGTCTATTTGACTTGTGCTTGTGATAGTAGAAACATGTGCACATGCACGCATGCATGTATTGGGGGGGGGCTGTAAAGTATTATCACAATCATGTGAGGTGTAGTTGCTAATATATGTTATGATTTTACAAATTATACAATCTTGTTTTTCTGTGTGTGTTGGAATATATTCTCCATGATTTGTTTGGTAGTCTTGTTCATAATCCATTTTCTGTATGTAGTTGACAGTTTCGTTTGGATATTTGTTGATTTTGTCTTGGACATAGAATGTGTTTAATTTTAACTGTATGTTTTAATTTCTAATAACGTCTTCTTCCCAGTGTCATTTAATGTACCTCATAGGCCTCGATTCTCTAAATCGATGTTAATTCAAGTTCTCTAAGGTAGTACTTTCAGTTAACTTACCTTTCTGATTCGTAAAAGAATGTTGAATTTACAGCTGCTGAATAAAGCTGTTTCTTCAGTGTTCTTCACCAACTATTTCCAGTTCACATATTTTCTTAAGAGAATCCTTTCGTAACTGACCTCTTTACCAAGATAATTACTGGATCATGTTTGATAATAAACTTAATTATCATGTAATGTGAAAGTTTATTAATGAATAGTCTTTTTATTACTTCTTTTTGTATTAATAATGGGGAAAGCTTGACAGTTGGTTGTGCAAGGATCTCTGTCTGTTTTGATTTCTAAAATCATTCTTACACTAGTGTTTCATTCTTACACTGGTCTTAGGTGTATGTACAACAAACTAAGAATCTAATAATCAAATCAAGTTGCTTTTTGTCCATTTTATATATTTTATGTATTGGTGAATGTACATACTTTGTGGTTTTGTGTAGCTTATTTTGTGCTTCAGTAGAATAGGTAAATTATAATTCATATTAATACAGCTATAAACATGGGATATAAAGCTTTCCAGGCTGTTAGAGTCAATACTTTCGGCTGTGTCTATGGCAATCATTCTTCAGTGGTGTAATGGACAAGCAGGCAGCAACAGTGACTTTGCCACTAGCTTTCTCATCTAAACAGTGGTGCAGAACTGGCTTCTGAATGGTCCATATTCTAGAGTGTTTGCATTGGCCTCTCTGTCGTACCAGCACTCTAGGCCAGGAACCAGGATATATTGAATACCAAACCCTCCCTACACTGATTGAAATTATTGGCATTTGTGTGGACCTAGATTGTTTTTCTATACAACTGGGCAAAGTAACTTGCGGACAGGACTTTTGTGTTTTTGAACAAGATGGTATGGTCCTAATGTGCTGTGCTACAAGGATCATACCAGTGAAGTATCAGGGATGTTAGTTTTATATATAAAGGAGCATATATATTTCATATCCATTGTAAACACAAGGTACACAACAGCTAAAGACAGATGAGAGTAGTAAATAGGCCTTCTGTAACTGTCATTAGAAGTGTTACACAGTATGCTTGCATTAGTTGACCAATACCTTAGATAACAGTTACCACTTTCTTGCAGCATAATTTTAATTCTTCACATTACAGTTGTAATGGTTCATAGTTGTTGTGACTGAGAAGTGACAGAATTGACAGCTACTGAGTCATAAGAATGGTTGTGTTTCTCATCCTCAGTGTTGTTTGGTTATTTTTTAAGTAAGAACCATTTCACTATAAAGAGCAGACAATTGTATTTATTCAAATAATGTTTCCATACATTAGTAATGTACATATAGATTTGTTTAGAGATTTATATATTTATAAAGGTGTGGCACACGCTTTAAAATTCCGTTATCATAGAACTGTGTAATCCACACCATTTAATCAATTTAAAACTGTTTTTCACTTCTTCATCAGTTGCCTTTTGTTTGTCACACCAAAAGCTCTTCTAATTTTAGAAGAAGATGGAATTTTTTAAAACGCAAGATCAGGACTGTAGGATGGTTGGTTTAATGCTTTGTACCCAGACTGTTCTAATGATGTTTTTGTTTGTTCTACAGTGTGTGGTTGTGTGTTGTCATGACGCAGAAAGATTCATGCTGTGTAACACCATAGTGAGTGTTGCTTGGTATTGTCAGTGTTGTGCTGATTATGTGTTAGTGTTGTACTGATTATCTGCCGCATGAACAAGATGTCTAATATAAAAGAATCCTGTTCTTGTCTGAAAGTGTCAAGATATAGGCAGTTCCTTCATGAAAACAAGATATCCAGCAGGAAACTGTACTTTGGTCAGATGTCGTCTCACCACAAGCTCCATGTAAAGCACTGTACATATTTGAGATATGTACATAACATATCTCATGCATGTGACCAGAATCATGATCCAGGATGAATTTACTGGATGAATGAGTTTGTTTGAATTTTTTTGGTCTTGGTGGAAATTTGCACCAATACCATCCTTTGGACTGCTGCTTATTCTCGAGTCTGCAATATGAAACCAAAGTGTCTTATCTCCAATGATGCATATTATTCTATATCACCATCAGTATTGTAGTATTCAAAAAATGAATAGAGTAGCACTTATCTAATACAGTTGGTGTTATCTGTGGACACTCTTGGAAGCCACCTGGAATAAACTTTCTGTACTAGGATCAAACAGTAAGAATTTGGCTTGTGAAAGCCATATGCAGCTTGTCAGTAGGAAATCATCTATTTTCATGAGTGTTTCCACCAACGTTGTAGCCACATCATCAGTGATGACAGACAGGCATCAAGATCATGTTTCGTTGAGCACATCTGTTTACTAATATTAAACTATTAACACCATGTACATACATTTCCATTGCTCATAACCCTTTACCCATATGCTTTGACAAGGAGATGATGGGTTTTGGGAGGGCGACTGTGTTTAGCATTCAAAAACGGAATCACCAAATGCATATGAGAAACAGCAGGATTTCTGATAGACTTCATTCTGTACAAATCAGTATGAAAACTCAAAATAACGCACTCAGTGAATCGATAGGCATTGTAAACTGCTGTTGGCATGACCTGGATCGACTGGGTGCGCATTTGGGGCTCACGTATAAATGACCTTCATGGATCTTTATATATGAGGGTAGTGTTATAAATAATGCACTTTATGATTTTTACTGCAATGTATATTTTATTTTAGCCACTATCTCATTATAATCCTTCTACATAGTCCCCTCGCTTTTCAATGACTGCCTCAATGTTTTGGAAAATTTGCTATTCTGGTGATGATACCACTCTTGTTCAGTCCTCAGATGGCTCGGTTAACTGATGTAGAGAGCTCTTCCAGGGAGAGAAAATGATGTCCACACATATGCTCTTTTAACTTTGTGAGTAAGTCAAAGTCTGGTGGTCTCATGCCTGAACTGTATGGTATGTGAACTTTCCAGTGGTACTTACCCAGTGCTAGCGTGTGATACGTGTCATGCAAAAGGAATGGCCTGTTCCTGACTAAGCCAAAGTCTGGTGGTCTCATGCCTGAACTGTATGGTATGTGAACTTCCCAGTGGTACTTACCCAGTCCACACATGTGCTAGCGTGTGATACGTGTCATGCAAAAGGAATGGCCTGTTCCTGACTAAGTCAAAGTCTGGTGGTCTCATGCCTGAACTGTATGGTATGTGAACTTCCCAGTGGTACTTACCCAGTGCTAGCGTGTGATACGTGTCATGCAAAAGGAATGGCCTGTTCCTGAGTAAGTCAAAGTCTGGTGGTCTCATGCCTGAACTGTATGGTATGTGAACTTCCCAGTGGTACTTACCCAGTCCACACATGTGCTAGCGTGTGATACGTGTCATGCGAAAGGAATGGCCTGTTCCTGACTAAGTCAAAGTCTGGTGGTCTCATGCCTGAACTGTATGGTATGTGAACTTCCCAGTGGTGCTTACCCAGTGCGCACATGTGCTAGCGTGTGATACGTGTCATGCAAAAGGAATGGCCTGTTCCTGACTAAGTCAAAGTCTGGTGGTCTCATGCCTGAACTGTATGGTATGTGAACTTCCCAGTGGTACTTACCCAGTGCTAGCGTGTGATACGTGTCATGCAAAAGGAATGGCCTGTTCCTGACTAAGTCAAAGTCTGGTGGTCTCATGCCTGAACTGTATGGTATGTGAACTTCCCAGTGGTACTTACCCAGTGCGCACATGTGCTAGCGTGTGATACGTGTCATGCAAAAGGAAGTTAGGTTGGTTTTTATGTATTTTTTGTGAAATTCTCAATCCTGGTAGCTTTTGGAATTTTTCTCACAACTTACTCGATCATCTTCTTTGAGAAAGTCTACCATGACTTTCCACTTTGTTCATTTATTGAGGTTCTTGGTTTCCTAGCCGTGGATCATCATTTATCATAGCACTTCCTTCATGAAAACAAGATGTCCAGCAGGAAACTGTACTTTGGTCAGCTGTCGTCTCACCACGTAAAGCACTGTACATATCTGTGCATATTTGCCTTGTAATGTTTCAATCTTTGGTGTTCAACAGTTACAGTACCTGAACAGCCTTCAGATGACATGTCTAATGCTCATAAATTGAACATTGCGTACACTAGGCAAGTATCAAGTCCTTCTTCCTCACGTGCTCAGCTGTAACTGACACATTACCATACAACAATGCGTCTAACTTGTGTTTTGTGTATACATAACCCTCATACCTTGTAAACTAAATATGGATGTGAAGCCATTACTGCATCATGGTAATATTTATCATGCTATGAGGGTAACTAGAGTGGAACATCAGACTTGAAAATGTGTGCATTAGAGCCATTCTGAAAGTAAAGGAAAATTTTATTATAAAAAATTCAAAGGAAGCATTATACACAGTTTATTTGATACTTAAAAAAGACTATGTACTATCCACAAAAATTCAAACACTTATAGCGTGGTACAATGTTTTATATTCCTTTGTTATACTCTTCTGCTGCCAAGTTGTTGAACCAGTCAGTGACAGCTTCTTTCAGCTTGTCACCATTTTCAAAGTAGCTGCCACCTAACATTTTTTCCAGTTTAGGAAACATGAAAATCACTAGATGCTGAGTCAGATCTGTGTGGTAGGCCTACATGTTGGAAAACTTGCCAACCAAAACAGTGAAGCAATCTTTGCATTGTGGCAGTTCAGTGTGGACGGCTGTGTCAGGAATCAAAATAATTCCACTATACGACAAACCGTGTCTTTTGTTCTATATGGCACATCAAAGCTGGTGAAGCAACTGACTGTACAACTCTTGAGTTTATTGTCTCTTTTCTTACCATAAAGTTAATCAGAAGGTCACTATTTTGGTCCCATTACTTTCTGTGTGCTGAGTTTGTTACATTTTTGCTTTTGATGGAGACCAGTCAACACGAGTCAAATATGAACCAGTGCGCTGTCGGTTACCGTGTGGTGTACACCAAAAATTGTTGTGTGCGTACTTTGTGTAGTGTAATTGTGTTTTGTGTTATGTGGATTTTCATATTTTTAATATATTGACGACTGTGCCATCGTATGATGGTATGAAGAGACTTTTTTAAATATTCTGAGGATGGGACAAGTGTCCCGAAACATGTCAATTGTATAAAGACATTTACTTAAGCCACAGACGGTGAGTTACATAGCGTTTAGTTGATTAATTCATTAATTGGTGTTTTATTTCTGGAGTTTTATGCGGGACTCATGTTTCGCCATTGGCCACAATATGGTCCAAAAATTCGTCTCGGTCTTTGTCATACTGAGTGAAAAAAATCAAGGCAGATTCCATTCTTTTTTTCTTCTGTTCTTCAAACAGGATGAGAGACACCCACTGAGGCGAAACATCTGTCCTCACGAGTTTCGAAAATTTTTGTCTTTACTTCCTTAGTGACGAGAGAGGGTCGACCAGAATGTTCTTTAATATGAACATTTCACCTTCCTCCATTAAACATGATGCACTGTTTTGTTGCAGGTGTGCTTCATTTATAACATTATCACTAGCCTATACACTTCCACAATTTGTCTCTGGATTTCATAGGGCGTAACTTTTTTGCATTCAAAAAGCATGTTACACCGCGAACCTCACACTTAATTGTTTTCGATTTTGTCATTACATTTTGAAGGTGTACTACAATGCCTCGCTGCTTGCTGGGACTGAAGTAGAAGAAAGGAAATTCAATGGCTTGGCAGCAGTAGTGGTAATGGGGGCCTGCTTTATCCATCGAGATCAAACTTGTTTAAATTCTGGACAACACTCATATAACATCTAAAGTACGATAAGTCATTGCAAAACTAATGAAGACACAATTTTTCAGGAAAAATCTTTTTTATTTCTTAACCGCTTCCAGTCCTTTAATTCAACTCGTCTAATCTCCTTTCAAGACTACACTTAGTCCAACAAGTTTTTTAATCCCATCTTTAATAGTATGATTTATCCAAGTCTTTAAAATAGGCAGATGTTTTGACAGTAACTTGACATTTCACGTAAACCTCTGTATAGCAAACCACTTATTAATATTTGGAAACAGATAATAGCCCTAAGGCATTAAATCTGGTAAGTTGGGTGGAAGGAGAAGAATTTTGTAGCATAATTCAAATAATTTTGCAGTCACAGTCGCATAAGAGTGAGCTGGTAAAAAAGGAACCTTAATTTTTGTCAAATGTGGTAGTTTTTTTCTTTATTTCCTCATTTAGATGATACATAATAATATTGCCCAGTTATAGTTTTAGCCTTTTCCAGAAAGTCAATTAAGATTATGCCACAAGCATACCAAGAGACAGTAACCATCACTTATCTGCAAATGGAACGGTTTTCGACTTTCTGAGCGAGTTCCCCAACTGCAACCCACTGTTTTGACTGTTCTTTGGTTTCAGGTTGGTAGTGTTGTATCCAAGTTTCATAAACTGTTATGAAACTGCACAAAAATTTGTCTCTATTATGTTGCAAACGCCCTGAACCATATTTAGAAATCTTTACTAATTCAAGCTTGTGATAAGTTGTGAGGAAATGTGGCACTCGATCATTTGAGGTACCTATTACCTTAGCAATTACGTGCACTTTTAATCTTCCATCCTCTATCACTATATCAAGGATTTTTCCAATAATCTCAACATGCCATCTGAAACTTTCAGTGTCGTTTGTGTGCCGACCACTACAAAAATAACCAATCCGCATATAAACTGTTCTAATGAATGGAGCCGACTCGCCATAATATTTATTCATCTTGGATTTAGTTTCTCTATGGTTTTGTCTTTCAAAAAGTAATGTTTCATCACCACACGAAATTCTCTTTCATCACTTTTTCACAGATCAGATTACTTGATCAATACAAACAACTATCAACAATAGAATTATGAATGTATCTGAGTGAAATATGGTATACACTCTTAGTAGAGAACTAAGAATCACGTCAACTATGTGCTGTAAGCACCATATCTTGACTGTGCATGGACTTTTGAAACACTCCTCATATATGTAAAGAGTGCTGTTATTTTTCAAAGTATCAGAATGAGATAAAAAATGTGTAGTTTGTCTACAAGCACATACTTACACAGTTTTGTGTGACCTTCACTTTGAAGATACCCCATAAAATCGTGGCATAACCTTTCAAAATTTAGGTCCAGAACTGACTTCATTGTCTGGGATTAAAAATCTCCTTTTAAACATATTTGATGCATACCCAAAAAATTCTAGATTTTGCCTTAATGGGTCAGATTTTCTAATAACAAGGTACTTGGATTAGTGTCTTACTCGCAAATAATTTGTGCACTCATTTATATGAGGCGATTGTGTCTGCTGTGTCAGAACTGGGTCATTAGTTTGTAAACAGGTACATAACACTGTTGTGTTATAAAATGTATTGATGAAGACAGTTCTGTAATTATTTGTATCTTAAAAACAGAATAATGGAATATGGAATGGAATAAATAAATGATAATAAATTCAAATATGATTCATTGCCAATAAATATTGTTTCTGGTACTAGGAAAATGAAATACAGTACATTGAGTAGCCAGATTGGCCTCTGGAAGTGTGAATACATATAATCAGAAATCAGGGTAGTTCTCATATTTAGAATCTGATGTATCACATATCATTCTTTAATGTTTAATGGGTACCATACTGTTAAAACAAAAAACAAAAATCAACGCTAAATAGAAAGTATGATGTTGTAATTATAAAACTTTGTGAAAAATGTAAAGAATGTAGTTGTTATCAATAAAAATCTTAAATTTTTAAAATTACTTGGAATAGTTCATTAAATAAATTAAAATTAAGTAAGTTTAAAAAAATCAAATTACAAAGTTGACAAAAATTCTGGAAAATTAAAAATTACGTTTACTTCAGTGAAATGTTTTGTGAGTCAGTGCAGGAATTGAAACATACATTCAAACAATACTATTTTTATGTAAAATAAAATCTGTAATCAGAACTTGCCTTAATGTTGATCTTATTTATGAGTTGTAAGTATGTATCAGTGTGATGAGCGTAGAATAAAATTACAGTTATTAATATTTTAGTGTTGAAAATAGATTTAGTTTCTCTACGATTTTGTCTTTCAAAAAGTAATGTTTCATCACCACAAAAAATTCTCTTTCATCCATTTTTCACAAATCAAAATTCCGTTGAAAGTGTCGCAGAAGCACATTCAGAACTGTTCGTGTATAGACAATACAGTCAACGAAAGTAGATTGACGTATCTTGAAAGTAAATTAAGAGGAGTGTCATTATTATTACCATTGAAGCAACATGGTATTAGATTAATATTTAGAGTTTTTTCTAATAGATATCTGTGTACTTTTGGTTGCTTTTAGATATCTAGTTGGATATCTAGATAATGAGAGTCATACTGTAATCAAATTTTTTCACTTGCTTCAGTATTGTCATATATTATTGTCACCTAATAGAAGCTGATGTGTAATATTCGATTCTTTCGTGTAGTAGATATGCGTATGTCAGTCACTTTGTGTGAGGAAGTTACCAGTGATAGATCATGAACAACATACCCATATGTTCTATTAGCGGTAGTCCATAATATGGGCACGAATTTTCTGTACCTAGAAAAATGTAATTGAAAATATTTACCCAAAGAGTGCATAGTATTCTTTAGTTTTAAATTAGACACTATTATATTCATCTTCTCTTGTCAGCAGCTTGAGACCTGATACTTGATTTTCAAAATTTTTTGTCAGAGTAAATGTTTGAGATAAACTAGTCATACTTTTTGTTACAGGTGTATTGCGGAGAAGCACAATTTTATGAAGCTTATTTCTGGCACGTTGACAAACATAATGTCAAAAAACAAGCTAAACCTCACTCTTCCGCCTGGGTCTATAGAATCTTCTCAGAGTGTTACTCCTTCTGCAGCACCACCTGCTGAAAATGTATCTGAGTAAGTAATAATTTTAAATAATCAGCAGCATTTTATTATATCACAGAAAGTAAGTGTAGATAAGTTAAAAATTTTTGTTTTGTTTTAGTAAAATATTGTCATACAGTCAGTTTAAGATATTTTTTCCTCGGATGTATTTATATTTTATATTCGAAATTAGGAACACTTATGTTTAGAATAATTATAACCACTGTTTAGGAGTCTTTTGTTTGGATACTTTACACTTCCAGTTGTCAATTATGTTTGTCATATTTCTCTTCTTTTTTTAGTAACGAAGAAAACAGGTTCTGCCTGGGTGCTTCTTGGTCCCGTGCATCTGTCTATAGCTCCTTCCATTTCTGATGTTCTAACATTTCTTCTTTCCTTCTGCCTTAGCTGCAGTCAGTTTCTTTGCAATGTATGGCCCAACCAGGATTGTTTTTCTTATTATGTTCAGCAGCCTTCTTTTTTCCTGTGTTATTCTAGTGCTTCATCGTTTCTCACTCTATCAGTTCATTTTAGGTTAATCATTCTTTACCACTCATCATTTTGAAGCTCTCTAGGCCTCTTTTGTCTTTCTTTTGATGGTTCATTTTCACTGCCATATAAAATCACATTTTCAAAATTATTATTAGGCCGTGGTCGGTTGCTATGAATTGACATCTTGTTGGGATCATTTCGATTCCCCCCTCTGTGATCTTATTCAGGCCACCAAAAACCGACAGATTATGCAAAAACAGTAGAAGCAGATCTTCGCCGAACGATTCCCAACACTTGTTTTGTAGAAACAAGTGTCACTTCTACCTGAAACAAGTGTCAGGTATTGTTCGATGAAGATATGCCGCTACTGTTTTTACACACTGTGTCGCTTTTTGGTGGCCTGAATAAGATCCCAGAAGGAGGGGGGGTCAAAACATTGCTGATGAGATGTCGATTCATAGCAACCGACCACAGCCTAACAGCCCATTATTTAGAAATAATTTTAAAAAATATTGACAATGGCCATGCAAATGTTATATAAAACCACATTCCAAATAAAACATTTAGCAAATCTGTTTCTCATCCCAATCAGAATGCTTCTTGCTGTCAGCAATGCTTTTATCTTTTCAAAAGCTCTTCTGTTCGGAAGTATTCCACTTCTAATTTCCTGTCTGCAGCTTCATTCAATTCCATGGCACTATACTCTCCAAATACTTAAATACAGTTTTCCCTTCCAGTGATACATTAATGAAGTTAGCAATCTTGCTAATTCTCACATTTACAGCACTCTCCGTCATAAATTGTCTTTAATTTCCTGATTCTGCCAACACTGCTTGATCATCTGCATATGTAATTGTCTTTATTCTTTAAAATGCATGTTGGTTTTTATTCACAGACTAACACAGTAGTCTTTCTTTTCTTATTACAATTACTCTTGTCTTTTTAAGCTTTCTCTGTCAATTTTTTAGCATAGATGTGAATAGTGTTGGTCACAAACAGCGTTCTTCTCTAATAACTCTTCCAACGCCCGTCTCTTCCATTTCATCCACATCTACTGTTACTACTACATTCTGTTTTATGTACAGCTCCTTTATGTCTATACCAGTATGTTTCAAAAATTTTAGTAGAATATTCCAGTCAACTTTTCGAAAGCTGGTCATATTTTTACACTGAATAAAACAGGAATAGGATTTATCCAAATATAAGTGGGATGAGAAAGATGGCGCTGTAATCTCTTAGCCACTCACCATCTACCACCCATGGCTCTGTCATAGTAAGCACTGCCTTTATTGATGTATTAATGATTAGTTAATGGTGCCCAGGCATTGCACTATATGTCATTCCTGTCAACAGGTTTGCTGTGCTTTTCAAGTTGGCATTAATATGAACTACACATACTAATATATAAAGGTTTTGTAAAATATATAAAAACACTTGGTAAGTTTCACAAATTTTTTAATTAACTCTGACAGCTGTTTCGACTAACTTAAGCCATTGTCAAAGAGCGAGTGAATGAAATTACTGAACACAGGACGTTAGTGGAGTGTAGGTGGTGGACATCTGTTTAGGGCATATCTGGAACATCTGTGTTGTGATGGCGACGGTGGGGAGAGTGTGTGCATGAGACAAGGGAAGGTCAGGTGTCTTTAAAAACTAAATACAATCATGAATGCAAATTATAAAATTAACTAACTAAATATAAACTGAATGCAATAATTTAAAATAATGATGAACATTCAAAATAATATAAAATAAACTAAACTAAATAACAGATTTTAATAAAGGGGATACATAAAATTCAGTCTGTTCATTGGTTAAATTTTTGTTATTTTTTATTGCTTTTTTAATTTCTAAAATTTCAAACAAATCCATTTTTTTACCTTTTTGTATGTTGTGGAGTAGTGTTATGTTTTTTCTGTCTATGAAGTGATTGTGTTGTAAGCAATGATCTGCAAAACCTGTATTAGATGTATTGGTTAAAATCGCCTTCTTATGTTCAGAAATGCGATGTTTCAGAGCACGGCCACATTGTCCGATATAAATAGCATCGCATTCTGCACAGTGTATTTCATAAACTCCATTTTTCTCCAGTGTGTTAGATTTTTCTTTATTATTGACTAGTAGTGAAAAAAGATTACGTTTGTTTACCGATACCATGTTAAGACCATGGTTTTTTAACCTATTATTAATCTTATCTGTTATACACGGAATGTAATTTGTTAAGTGAAATTTTTTGTTACCCTGATCTGGCTCTATGGAATAAAATTCTTTTAAAGTAATTTTCTTCTGTTTTTTTAAAATTAAAGAATTAATTATTCTTTCATCGTAACCGTTATTTTGTGCTATGGCTTTTATAATGTCTACCTCTTTATTGAAATTTTCTTTGGATAAAGGAACTATAAGGAGACGATTAACCATTGCATGAAAACTGCTTAATTTTATGTGCCATGATGTTAGTGATTGTTTATGTATAACGGTATCTGTAAAAGTAGGTTTTCTATATATCTGGAAACTAAGATTATTTTGTGATCTAGTAATGGTAAGATCCAAAAAATTTAAACTTTTCATATTTTCTGTTTCAAGTGTAAATTGCACACTACTATAAAAGGAATTAATATAATCTAAGAACATGTGGAGCTGTCTATCTGTTCCCGTCCAGATACAAAATATATCATCAACATACCTTGCCCAATGAAAAACATATTTTATGTTGGGGTTATCGGATGTAAAAATGTTTTCTTCCAAAAATGTCAAAAAGATTTCACTTAATAAAGGTGATAAAGGAGATCCCATAGGTAAGCCATTTAGTTGTTTATAGATTTTATTATTAAACTGAAAATAATTTTGTCCTATGCAAATATCTAAGGCCGAGAATAATTCTTTTTTCTGATCACTATTTAAGGTTAAAGTATTTTGTATATGTGAGGAACAGATAGACAACAGAACATCTACAGGTATAGACGGAAATAAATTCTTAACATCAAATGAAACTAATTTTGCATTCAGTGGTAAATGTACATTTTTTATATTATTAACTAATTGTAAAGTGTTTTTAATAGCATACTTTGGGTTAAAGTTAATATATTTTGGCAATAATTCATTAAGTTTTTTACAGACTTTATATGCAGGTGCAGTTACATATGAAACAACTGGGCGCATGGGACAATTAGGTTTATGTATTTTTGGTAAACTATACAAAACAGGAGCTTTTGGGTTCATCATAGTTAGCATGAAACTTTTTGTGTCTGAAAATATATTAGGGCAATTTTTAATAAGTGATTTTATTTGTTTTTGAAACTTATTAGTGGGATCATTTAATATCTTGAAATTGTCATTCCTGAAGAGAAGTTCTGTCTTTTCAATATATTCGCTCCTATTTATTATTGTAATCGTATTGCCTTTATCAGCTTTGCAAACCACTAAACTATTTGAATTAATTTTTTGTTTTAAACTGTTAACTATGTACTTATCTGAATCTTTTAGACTGTACTTATTCTTATTACTTTTTGATATAATGTTTGCACAGGAAACTAATTCATTATTTCTTATATCTGGGTTATCTAAATTACTAAGTGCTATTTCTGTATTTATACATAACATTTCCATGTCTCTTTTGTACCGTATGTTTGGACAATATTTCAAACCTTTATTCAACAGATTTAGTTCTTTCCGAGTAAAGTTCGTATTTGAGAAATTTTCCACTCTGTTATAAAATTTATTTACTGGTGATGACATAGTAGTTATCACAACTTATCACAACTAAGCTAAGTAGTAAGAGAGTAACTACTATGTCATCACCAGTAAATAAATTTTATAACAGAGTGGAAAATTTCTCAAATACGAACTTTACTCGGAAAGAACTAAATCTGTTGAATAAAGGTTTGAAATATTGTCCAAACATACGGTACAAAAGAGACATGGAAATGTTATGTATAAATACAGAAATAGCACTTAGTAATTTAGATAACCCAGATATAAGAAATAATGAATTAGTTTCCTGTGCAAACATTATATCAAAAAGTAATAAGAATAAGTACAGTCTAAAAGATTCAGATAAATACATAGTTAACAGTTTAAAACAAAAAATTAATTCAAATAGTTTAGTGGTTTGCAAAGCTGATAAAGGCAATACGATTACAATAATAAATAGGAGCGAATATATTGAAAAGACAGAACTTCTCTTCAGGAATGACAATTTCAAGATATTAAATGATCCCACTAATAAGTTTCAAAAACAAATAAAATCACTTATTAAAAATTGCCCTAATATATTTTCAGACACAAAAAGTTTCATGCTAACTATGATGAACCCAAAAGCTCCTGTTTTGTATAGTTTACCAAAAATACATAAACCTAATTGTCCCATGCGCCCAGTTGTTTCATATGTAACTGCACCTGCATATAAAGTCTGTAAAAAACTTAATGAATTATTGCCAAAATATATTAACTTTAACCCAAAGTATGCTATTAAAAACACTTTACAATTAGTTAATAATATAAAAAATGTACATTTACCACTGAATGCAAAATTAGTTTCATTTGATGTTAAGAATTTATTTCCGTCTATACCTGTAGATGTTCTGTTGTCTATCTGTTCCTCACATATACAAAATACTTTAACCTTAAATAGTGATCAGAAAAAAGAATTATTCTCGGCCTTAGATATTTGCATAGGACAAAATTATTTTCAGTTTAATAATAAAATCTATAAACAACTAAATGGCTTACCTATGGGATCTCCTTTATCACCTTTATTAAGTGAAATCTTTTTGACATTTTTGGAAGAAAACATTTTTACATCCGATAACCCCAACATAAAATATGTTTTTCATTGGGCAAGGTATGTTGATGATATATTTTGTATCTGGACGGGAACAGATAGACAGCTCCACATGTTCTTAGATTATATTAATTCCTTTTATAGTAGTGTGCAATTTACACTTGAAACAGAAAATATGAAAAGTTTAAATTTTTTGGATCTTACCATTACTAGATCACAAAATAATCTTAGTTTCCAGATATATAGAAAACCTACTTTTACAGATACCGTTATACATAAACAATCACTAACATCATGGCACATAAAATTAAGCAGTTTTCATGCAATGGTTAATCGTCTCCTTATAGTTCCTTTATCCAAAGAAAATTTCAATAAAGAGGTAGACATTATAAAAGCCATAGCACAAAATAACGGTTACGATGAAAGAATAATTAATTCTTTAATTTTAAAAAAACAGAAGAAAATTACTTTAAAAGAATTTTATTCCATAGAGCCAGATCAGGGTAACAAAAAATTTCACTTAACAAATTACATTCCGTGTATAACAGATAAGATTAATAATAGGTTAAAAAACCATGGTCTTAACATGGTATCGGTAAACAAACGTAATCTTTTTTCACTACTAGTCAATAATAAAGAAAAATCTAACACACTGGAGAAAAATGGAGTTTATGAAATACACTGTGCAGAATGCGATGCTATTTATATCGGACAATGTGGCCGTGCTCTGAAACATCGCATTTCTGAACATAAGAAGGCGATTTTAACCAATACATCTAATACAGGTTTTGCAGATCATTGCTTACAACACAATCACTTCATAGACAGAAAAAACATAACACTACTCCACAACATACAAAAAGGTAAAAAAATGGATTTGTTTGAAATTTTAGAAATTAAAAAAGCAATAAAAAATAACAAAAATTTAACCAATGAACAGACTGAATTTTATGTATCCCCTTTATTAAAATCTGTTATTTAGTTTAGTTTATTTTATATTATTTTGAATGTTCATCATTATTTTAAATTATTGCATTCAGTTTATATTTAGTTAGTTAATTTTATAATTTGCATTCATGATTGTATTTAGTTTTTAAAGACACCTGACCTTCCCTTGTCTCATGCACACACTCTCCCCACCGTCGCCATCACAACACAGATGTTCCAGATATGCCCTAAACAGATGTCCACCACCTACACTCCACTAACGTCCTGTGTTCAGTAATTTCATTCACTCGCTCTTTGACAATGGCTTAAGTTAGTCGAAACAGCTGTCAGAGTTAATTAAAAAATTTGTGAAACTTACCAAGTGTTTTTATATATTTTACAAAACCTTTGTATTAATATGTTTCACCAAGTGCCCAACGAGTCATCAATTAATATATAAATACTAAATTCAGTGGTGGCCCGTGCTTAGGTTGCACAACCCCCATTAAATCCCGAATTGTATTTTAAATTATAGAATTATGAATAAGACAATAAGTAATAATAGTGTTTTCAATCTAAATCATCGTAATTAATCATTTGCCGATTGAAAAGCGCAGAGCAATTACTAAAAACTGTACATGCTTGATAGATTTCATATTTATCACAATTACTAAAAGACATAACTGTATTCTCAACATTATCATTAATTCACATAACGCTTCCTTTTCTGGGTCCAGGATTCCTTTACGCGAACTCGCAGTCTGTAAGAGAGGTTAATGGGTTCATTACGTAATAAACACGCTCTTTGACAATATTAATCAGCTCTTTATAACTTCTACTCAACTTAAATACTTTTATCATTCTCTCTCTCTCAAAATATCTCATCCTCATAACACCTGTCACAACCCCCCTGAACTACTTCACTACATGCAAAGGGCACAACAAAATCCTTATTACACCTCCTGGCTTTACCAGGTAAACCACAAAAAACTAGGGGACCATTTTGAGACACCATGTCTCCCACACAACCTCTGGAGGAAACTCTGTCCTCATAAAACACTTGTGAAACCTCTGTTTCACCATATACTTGGGGAAAATTTGCCCTTTGCCCACCTAACCTTTCATCACACTCTCTCACAACCTCATCAGCACTCGCTAACAACACTTCGTTATCACTCTCAACATTAACCACCTTACTCTCTAGCACCACATTTTTAATTATATCATTGTTATTCTCACCTTTTACTTCAATATTAAACTCACTACCGTAATTACCACTTACCTTGTTATTAAGTTATTAATTATTTCTTCACTATTTTTTGTCATATTACTACCACTATCACCTACCTTCTTATTCATTATCTGATTTATTTTACTGTCTAACCTTTTATTCATCTCGTTAATCTTCTCTTTGCAATTATTACGTATCGATTCTAATATCTGTTCTGACATACTATTACAACGTATATTAATTTCATTCACTTGCTTACTAAAATTAAAATTCTGTTGTTTAATTTCATCTCTGATCTCATTCAACTTTTCACTAAAATTATTCTTAATCTTGTAATTCTGTTCATCAAATCTAGCATCAAAACTACTCTTTTGTTAATCAAATTTGGCATTAAAATTACTATTTTGAACGTCAAATTTTACGTTAATTTTATTGAACTTAATATCAGAATCACTCTTTTGTTCATCAAATTTATTTAACAGTAACTGCATCATACTCATCATATCACTATTATTCTCTTTCTTAACTGATGTCGGCGTCGATTGACTCGTTACGCTTTCCATTATTCTTGATTCAGTCTCGCTTAAATCGCTATTTATCTGACTCTCAATATTGCGCTCAGTGAAGCTGACATTCTCGTCATTATCTTTATTAGCACTCATTTTTTATATTATTTACTAGATTCTAATCTCACAAAATTTTAATCTTATATGTATTCAGCATTAATTTACTGTTATACTTATTACTTAACTATGGTATACACATCATATAACCTTTACGTAATTTATACGTACTCCCAAATCACGTTTATATTCACTTGTAGGTGTGGTTTATATAAATTATTTTATAAACAGTCCAAGTTCGGACGCGCCATTTGTGATCGTACTAACTCTCTACCACATTTAAATTGTATTAATAATAAATCTCGCTTACCTTGAGTAGCCCAGGGTTTTGCACACGAACTTGTGACCTATAAGCGTGACTTAGGGTTATGTATAGTAATAACTACGCTCATTGTCTATGTTAATAAGCTCTGTTTATTAATCGATTTCAACATCTGTTTTAATTCTCCTTTAAATTTATTTGATATTCGTTGTCTTCTCAAAACTATTACTGTTTATCTCAGTTACTTTCTCTTCAAAAATTTCAAAAACATTTAGGCTACCTTTACATGGCCAACATTCTATTAGTAAATGTAAATAAAACCTTAACGTAAATAGCTAATTAAATTATAAAAAGACAACCCAGTAATTGGTCATACGTACGCATTCATTCATTTATTACCCCATAATTTACTATAAAGAGCTCTTTTACTTAAATTTTCAGGATTTATTGAATGTTATACAGTTACTTGGGTATGGATATTCTTTCCAACCACGTGCTGCGCTGATTTCCTTTTTGTTCACGGGTTTGTTTGGCGAAATTGAGTTGTTGTTTTCGTACGTACACCACTGACCTTTTATAACATCTTAACTTGTGTTATAACGTAGGGAACCTGCATTAATTAGAAATGCCAATCATACAGGCTGCCTTCGTTGTGACGAGCTGAAAATTAATCACAACACCAAAACAATTAATATAAAAGGATTCTGGGAGGGGGAGACTGTTGATTTATGCAGTTTAGTCGGTACTACAGATGACATCTCTTTATTACATATGGTATTTATTGCTCTACTTAAAATTCTCAACATATATGGTGCAACAGCTTACAGTTTACAAGATGATTATATTTTAATTAATTCCCCGGATCTGGGATTGAATATAGTACGTTAATAATGGTCACCTCGCCATATACAATCTTTAAAATTGTGCCATTTGAAGAATGGACTTTATTAATCTTTTTAAAACAATAAAGCTTTCAGTTTAGAGCTATAACTCTTTTACTAAGAATAAGAATACAATTACTGTCAGTACTTAAAATGTCTTAATGTTGTTAATTTAATTGTCTTTTGTTGGATATAATATTTAGTATTTCATAACCACGGAAGGCATGCCTCCGTGTCACCTTTTGGATATCCTCCAGCTCCTCGTTATTCCAGTCCTCGGTCCTCGGTTGCAGCATGTTTGATGTAGGCCAGCTATCTCTCGTTATCTTCGTATCCGGGGATGGTGTAGTCCTGAAGTCTTTTAGATCATTGCGGGTCCTGGTTCACTGCTCTTGGCTAACGGGTAGTAATAGCTCGTTGATTTGAATGATTAACACAAAAGTTTTATTCACCTGTATCTACTTCACATGATTGTTTATTTGTTGCACTTCACTTTATGGTCTTACCACAGTTTTAATTACATAAGTTTTATATTTTAAGATTTTTGTAGAGATGTCATAGGCGCTAAATTTTCATTATTCTTTCTTACTCGTTTACAACATATTTATATGAATCGCGGTTCAACTATATTAACGCAACACATAGTTTAATAGTATAAAGAATGCCTCTGTGTCTTAACTGACGGATTAATCACTTTAGGAAACAAACTATTTTTAACGTTCCACGTTACTGCTGTGCGCAGCTTACGGGTTGACCGTTCCATTTCAAGTGCGTGAAAATAGTTAGGGGTGAGAGTAGTAATCTCGCGACATTTACCAATCAACATAAAAGTAGTTCCATGTTTCTTCTTTATTTAAAGGATTAAAGTTTGACTATTTAATTAAGTAGAGATATTCTTAGTTACAGACGTTATTAAAATACATTACAGTGGTCTTGTTTAATTATTTAAATAATGTCAAAATTTACAAGTATATTTAGTTTGTTTAGGGGTCGGAAATCAAGTTAATTCTGGTTAGTGCCTGTCTATGCAGGATTAATTAACAAGCTTTACCCTTTCTGTACAATCGTATTTCTTTTATTTTATTATTAGACCTTTTATTAAATATTATTATTATTAATGATAGCAATAAGATTTAGTTTAAATGTGCGATTTTATTAAAAATTTAAAATTTCTCAGCCTACACATTATCAATTTAATAATTACCATATTTTTATTAATGAAATCGTCACACTTGGTACAATTCCTGCACTGCTTACTGCGTCGTTTCACACTTTATAAATCTTTACCATTATTTCTGTATGCCTTTGGTTTCACAGTAAAATTTATATTGGTTATTTACCCAAAACACTATAGGGACATATTTGTACCGTTACACGCTCTTGCCGCGGTGTACATGGCAAGTGTGCACCAACTGTGATGCGCTTTGTATGTGGGGAAATACAATGGAGTAGTGTTCTGGCTGGCTAGACTCGGTTGTTCCTATTGCAGCAGTATAGGCTCGCTTGGTGTGATTAGGGACTGCAAACTCCGCTTGTATCTCACGGCACCACCAGTCTGTTTGCTGAGAACGAAGGTAGCCGAAGTTGTCCGAGCGGTTTCACAATTGTCAGTCTGCGGACTCAAGTGTAAATAACATGTGGTGCGCCGGGTTGGAAGTTCGTTGTTAGCGTCTGTTAAGTGTCAGTCCAGTTCACCATTAAATGTAAATAATAGTACATATAAAGAATTAAGGTGTCATAGTGTAAGATATTTATTATATGTAACTGGTAGGATGCAATTAATTCTGTTGTAAACTTAACAAAAACGCTGTCAGTTTACTTCTCATTAAAGAAAAAATAGAAATTAAAGATAGTAGGTAGGCCTATACCAGACCTTTCAAATTTTAATCAAAGTGTATAATCAGGTAACAGAATATTTAATCGTAAATTTGAAAAAGATTCATACAAGAAATAATATTCGTGGTTATGTGGGTGTGACACTAAAATTGCATTATTTTGCTTTCCTTGTGTATTGTTTGGAGGCGAGGAGACTTGGACATTTTCTATTCAGAGAATAAAACAATTTAATACCATCCAACCCAACTGCAACCGCCAAATTTTTCAACCACCAGCTGCCACTGACTACATTTGAATACCAATTTATTGTACATGTGTTCAGAAAAAATGTTTGAATACCGCATATGAAAAGGGAATGTCTTCTAGGATGTTACATATCCATAAGGTCAGCTGCCACAAGGCTTGAAAAATGTATGTAAAAATATCCGAATTGGATCAGTCAGATTCCAAAATTGATGATACAGTTAAGGATATGTAGCTATGATAAAGTTCAAAACACTGAGAATTCACAGGTCTATAGCACATTCTTTGCTCCACTACCAACTTTCTTTCCTTATACAAGTCAGAAAGATTAAAAATAAAATGCACATGACGATACGTTTAACCCATATATGTTATGTATATGAATTACATTTCTGTTTTAAGAAATCTACATGAATTTTCATCAGAAGATGCATCAGGTTCATAGGTAACATCCGTTTTTGTATCATCAATTTCTGAATCTGGTTGATCAGAATTTTTATCATAAATTAATTACAATCATTAAGTACAAAATCACATGTATTTGACATTTTGTTTAACACCATAAGTCACAGCTGAACACCGATTACTTCACTGGTTTGTGAGAGACATCTATTGGCAAAATTTTGAACCAAACTATAACAGCGAACTATGAAACGAATGAATTAACTGTATGCTAAGACTTTGATTGGGTAAACTGTACACCAGTTATTGGTCCGATTCAGGTGCCAGGTGTCCCCAGTCATTGTCTATAGTTTGTACAGGTGAAATGTTGAAAATGTTAACCATCTCAATGAAACAATGATAATCATGTTAAAGTAGTTTTCCTAAATATACAATTGTCCATTATGCTATACACAAACAAGAAATAATAAAAGTTAGCAGAATTAAATAATTAAAGTAGTTTACAACACAGATAAACAGTTAAACGTTTATGGAAGTTACACTGTTGCACACCACATGAAAAATTACCAATTTGCACTTTTGAGCTCTCAGCTCATCATCAGATCGGAAATATAGAGTAGTAACAACAAGACAATTCCTGTTGAAAGAAGATATATAGAAGAGTTAGAAATCTTGAAAGAAAGAGATAGGCGTAAAGGTTTAGATAATCCAATGAATATTGTAATAGTACATATCATTGCAAAAATAGCAACATTCATAAGCAACAGTAATAATCCATAAAAGGCCATCAGATCAACCAAACCTGAACTCTAAAGGAGGGTATAGAACAAATAATGAACTAACCGTGAAGCATAAAGAGATAAGTATTAATAAATAATGGACTATGAAAGAAATTGAGACAACCGACGATAGACAAAACCACATTGACCCAATATACCCAATAGATCAGGCAGTGAGAAGAAGACTGAAACATACACCAAAATGATATTAATTAAATGATAGAAGTGGAATAAGTTAATAGGGAAGAATTAAATTAACTGTATAAAACAGGTTAATTACCTTCTGTCACGTTTCTGTGAATCCAATTGCGGGATTACTCGAGTTTCGATCACAACTGTCATCATCAGATCTTATATACAAATATGGTTAAAACTCCATTTTTCAATGTTTGTACATCACGTCAGATAATAAAAACAACACGTACATGGTATAAAACATTAAATAGAATAACACACAGTAAATATAAATATAAAAACGTAATAACACACAGTAAATATAAATATAAAAACGTAATAACACACAAAACATGCGGCCGTCACGAACCTGTACAGGACGCCTCCACGGTAAAACTAATCGATACCGGCTTGACCTTCGTTCAAATTTATTGATCTGATATAGCCGATTTCTCATTCTATATGATTGATTCTATTAAACAAAATATTATTTGTATGTACTGATTTTTCGTTTAGGACGCGATTGTAATCCTCCTTTATAGCCTTATATATCTCAAACCGTTCGAGAGTGTCTGGCTTTAGTGATTTCTTACATTTATGTAAGATGTCTAAATTCTCACCAATACTCTTTATGTTATGGTCATGTAAGCTTAAATGTTCAGCAAATGTAGATCTTCCTTCATTTGACTTGGAGCTTGGGATGTGTTCTTTATAACGTAATTTGACACAGTTGTGATCGAAACTCGAGTAATCCCGCAATTGGATTCAAAGAAACGTGACAGAAGGTAATTAACCTGTTTTATAGTCTCAACCGTTTCTGGAGGCAAATAAAATGTTTAAATTAACTCAACCAAGAGAATAAATAAATAAAGGAAAGAATGTAACAAATAAAGTGAATAGAAAATGAGACTCATGATTGAGAAGAATAATTCGTTTAAAACACTATGCAAACCCTATGCCATGACTTAACAATGACATCAAACCATTAATAGAAAAATAGGTGACTAGACTGTGACCATAACTCTAATGTAAAATAATGATATAAGCAAAGATGATCAGGAGAGTGAGATTAAAACTTGTATTAAAATGATTTAAAAATGTGTAAAAGGTAACAAATGACTGTACCTTATCGACTATTTGTGTAAGTAATATAGACACAGGGATGTCAGAAAAACTGATAATCACCAATAATGTTGTCAAAATAATATAAAAAGAAACTGGAAAAGAAATACCAAACAGTGAATAATAATAACAGTATTAGTACATATAAATAATTAAATAAAATGTATAGAAACCAACTACGAAGTGAACTCATTGTTGAAGCCAGAATGTGGACACACATAACCTAGCTCAACAAGCATATTGCACTTGATAAGCAATTGATAACGAAAATGTTATTAAACCATGTTCTATTGGATGGTACTTAAACTAGAGGTTATAAGGATCATACTAGTGTTAAGACTAATTACCAAGAAGAGATTTGTATTTCTGATTAGTGTAAATTCACATAGGTACTGAAATGGACAGATTAGAATGTACACAATAAACAATCAAAATAACCTTTAGAAATAGTAATAAAAGAGAAATTGTTTGGTATCAGTAGGATCAATGAGGTGTAATACCACTAATATAATATAAAACAATAATTATTATAATGAAAGTAAATTATAATAATGAAAATTAAACATACTTGTCATGTAGCACTAGATGCAAGAACTACTGATGAATTAACAACAAATGGGAATATTATGGTGCAAACCAAAATCTTGTAAAACTTTATAATTATTGTAATGACCATGCATATAATAAGTAAAGACTTAAAAAACGATTATGTAATTTATAATTAAGACAAATAATGCCACACCCTATAGTGCAAAATAAAGACTAAAATGAACAAAATAACAGTGTAATAACAAAAAACTGAGGTGATCAGAAGTTGTAATGGTCATTTCAGAGTAATTGTGTCACAAGAGAAATGGTTCAGAAACCAATATTAAAATACAATAAGTGAAACTAATTGGTAGTGTCATAGGCCAATATGCCTAGCCAACTTATTTATAATGTTTGTTAGAAATAAGTATTTATTTATGTCAGGTGTAATATTGTAATAGTGATAAGAATTGTAGACAGCAATTGTAAATAATAATATTACAGTAAAAGGAAGTAATAATAATAATAAAGGGGAATTGAGATGTAGTAACTAATATGGAGTTAGGCCTAAACAGCCAAAAAAAATGTTTTGTCAAAATACAACTGTATAACTTATTGTAAATAATAATCATACTCGAGTATCAGGGAGTAATCATCATTGTTCATTGAAATTGAATTGTATAAATAAATAAAACAAACATTATTATAGGTAAATAGCCAATAAGAAATGTTAATAATTTTAATTTTGTTAATAGTGATCAAACACATATGTTGTGGAGAACCAAAATGTGCATCTCAGAAAATCCTGAGCAATGGTAATAATGATTGTTAATTAGAGCAAAGATAAAGGAATAATGTTAATTATAAAAATGTAATAGTTTACAAGCCCTTGGGCATCATAATGTAAACCAATTTATCATAATCTCAAACCCCATCAAAGGACGCTTTGAAAGCGTCTATTTTGCCGAAGTATACCGAACAATTACGGAAATTAAGAAAATTGACCAATCAGTGGTCATCATCAAGCATTAGAAGCCAGATTCTGACATCGATGAGTACACAGTCCATCACAGTATTTCGACGGGGAGGCCACGCTGCTCCCGAGACCGATTTTAAGAATAACATCGACCAGCTGATGAGGAGCGATAACCTCAACAAGTCGAGTTAACCTTATTTGTGTGAATCTTTGCGGAGTATGTGCGCATAGGTGGTGAACCTATTAATAAAAGTTAAAAAGTGCAATTAAGAAAAAGGGCATAACAAGAAAGTATAGTGACAATTAAACAATACTTAGAGCAATTATGACTTTTTATAAAGAAAATTTTATCGAGTATAAGTAAAAAGATTTATCGAATAAATCGATAAGATATTTAAATACGGAAACACAAGGAATATTGGACCTTATCACTTTAATTAATTTATTGATTGCTAAAGGAGTTAGCGACAGTTGACTTTATTAATAAAAGTTATTCAATTATTTGATAGTCTTCATCAAAAATGATGAAGGAGACCTTTTCATATGAACACTAAGAGTGCAATGAACCTTATTATTTCGATTAATATATTGACAGTTTAAGAGGTGTGGCGACAGCCGATCGTAATTTTAGTAATTGTCAATAGACATGATGAGCTTTATCAGAGATAATTAATAAAATAATTTATAATGAACTTTAAGAAAGATTTGAACAGTATTACATTACTTAAATTGTTGCTAGTTAAAAGCATTTAATAACAAGCTAACATGCTTACAAGAGTTATCTGTTTACCTGATTAAATTCATCCAATATAACGAATCAGGTGATTTTCTATGAACATTGAAGAGTTTCATAACTTATTAAACTTGTATTTTTATATGTTGTTAAAAAGATATTATTAATTTAAGGTTCACTGATCACAATTCAGTACGTCAAATTAACCTACAATGTTGATGCAAACCGTGTCTTTGAATTTTTATGTTATTAGTTAAGATGTATTTATTAATGTAATCACTCTCATACTACTCGATGATTATAGTAGTATAATGATTCAGTTTTGTTTTTTTGTATCTTGCAAAAGGACCTACGTATTAGATAAACTTTTAACCAAAAAATAACATTTTATGCTATGATTACTAAGAATCAGAATAACAAACCCTGAGATAAAAGATTTTTATAAAGCTAATAAGTATTGTAAAATGGACAAAATGTCAAATTTAATTATTCTTTAAAGTAAATTCATGAGTATTATCGATCAATAAATCACATTTTTTACCCAATAAAAGGAGTTAAGTAAATTATTTCAGTAGACTAGACGATTACAGGTTAGGTGGACAGCTCGCAACAGTTGGCACTGCTGGTGGTGGCAAAGAAGATGATTTAAATAATTTTCAATTTAGATTATTATCTCAATTCTGTATTGTTAACAGAAATTCACTCCAAGTAAGTAAATCCTGACAAATAAAATCTAATTTCAGTAAGAAGTCAACTTAGCCGATTCGTCTCATCAACTGAAGAACGTCGAATTACAAAATAGCTACGAATTACTAACTACGTATTAACGTTACATAACAATATTCAGACTAACTTTGAAAATGAAGAAATATTTTGTAATATAATTAAAAAGTAAAAGGAAGTGGGCAGATGTAGAGCATTAGGGATTGAAAGTAAATAATACGCATAGAAATAGAGAAATAAAGCTAAATTACTGACATGGGTGATTGACTGTGCCCATATACGGTGATAGAACTAGATGAAAAGGACATTAGCTTCTGTGGGTCTTTACGTTAGAGGTATTGAAAGGAAGGTAGAATGGTTTAGATAATTTCTATTGTCTTGTCCAATGTTGAAAAGGAAGATGTTATAACATAACTAAAAAGTAAAATATGGATTTAAAGTATTAGGTACAGAAAAAACATAATACACATAGAATCTACAAGAAATAAGTGTAAAAGTACTGACATGGGTGAATAACCCTGCCCATGTGCATTAGGAACCAGAAAGAAAGGGCGTTCACCTTAGTGTTTTGTTTACAAAAATGTGTACACCATCGTTGGGAAAGTAGAGTTATAAAGGAATTGTCACATTGATATTATTGTATATTTCTGATCTGATGATGAGCTGAGAGGGTTAGAAGCGCTAATCGGGAAATTTTTAATAGTGACATGCAACAGTGAATTTCTGTTTGTGATTATAACACTAACACAACTTTATTTCAATCTATTCATGTTTTACGTACCGAGTCACTTTATGGTTAATATAATTAAATTACCTTATTCGGTCCACCTTAGTGACACTAGCTTCTTTCGTTCAATGACGCGTTTCGGGATGAAATCCCATCTTCAGATACACAATATCAATTGAAACGTAAATGTATACCACATTTTGTGGTTATGTCATAATTTAAAATGTTTAAAATCTTTTAAATAAAATATACAAAACGTAACAACTGAATCGCTCGGAGCGCTCGCATGCATGCACGCTGTACCGCGATTTCCTTACGACTGGCTATAATTATCATTCAACCGTATAGCAGTGTCAAACAGGTTATTAGATCCAAAGTTCATTTGATCATTTAATATATTATTTTTGCTTGTTGCGTTTTTTGTAGCTTTATATATTTCAAACTCCTCTAGGCTATCCATTAATTTACCCTTCTTGCAAGTATGTAACGCTACGAAATTGTTTTCGAAACTAGTATAATTATGCCCTTTTGTTATTAAATGTTGCGCAAAACTGGAATTATTATTATTTGTTTTAGGAATATGCTCCAAAAATCTTGTATAAAAATCTCTGCCGGATTGGCCGATGTAGAATGCTGCACAATTATCACATTTTATTTTATAGACTCCTGATTTATTTTTTAAAGGAATATTTATTTTAGTTTTGAAAAAATTTTTTAAATTATTACAGGTTTTGAATGAAATAGTATATCCTTTACTTTTAAAAACAGATTTTAAAATATTTGGCATCAAACCAGTATAATTAGCTGAAATGAATTTTTTATGTTTTTTATTATGTTGGTTAATAATGTTGGTATTTTTATTTCCTAAACGTTTTTTATGTTTCATTATCATTCTATCAATTATTACTGGCCTGTAACCATTATTTAGAGCTATTTGTTTTATAATATTTACTTCTTGATCATAGTCTTCGTTATTAAGGGGAACACAAAGTAATCTGTCAATAAAGCTGTTAAATGCAGCCATTTTTTGGGCTGGAGGATGAAATGACTTAGCATGTATAACCGTATCTGTGCATGTGTGCTTTCTGTATATTTTGTATTTCAGGTCATTACCGTTATTTGTTATGGTTAGATCCAGGAAATTAATATTTTTGTTATCTTCAATTTCCATAGTGAATTTTATTTTCATATGTATTTTATTTAAATAGTTATTAAATGACTCGATCTGTCTATTGTTACCATTGAAAATAACAAAGGTGTCGTCCACATATCTTGAATAATATACTATTTTATTGTCAAAATAATTGTTTTTTAAAATTTTAGTATTTTCTAAATGATTCAAATAAATATCAGCGAGGATACCTGAGAGTGGAGAACCCATTGCTAGGCCCTCATTTTGTTTGTAGTATGAACTATCAAATGAAAAATAGTTTTGATTAAGTACTATTTCTAATATTAACATTAGCTGATTAATTTTTCTTATTTCCAAGGTATTATTATTTATTAAATTTTGTTTGAGTAATTTTAAAGTTTCATCAATTGGGACATTGGTATACAGATCCACTATGTCAAAAGACACTAGCTTGTAACTAGGCTTAATAGCGTAATTTGGGATAAGATTTTGATATAGGTAAGCTTTACCAGGTAAAAATTGTGTATACACTTCAAAATCAAAAGCTTAAACTATTTAAAACTAATTTAAATATTAAATTTAATAAAATTTGTCTATATCAAAATCTTATCCCAAATTACGCTAAAATCAAAATTAACGAAACCTCTAGAATAGCCAGAAAAACCGAGCAATTTGCAAGTAAATACAGGATAAAAGAAGAAATTAAATTCTTATATGGGAAGAAAATCTCATTAAACTCAGCTGTATTTAAAACACATTTAGAACTATATAATAATGTTCATCCCGCTCTATGCGATTCAATCATACAACATATTAATCAATACATTAAGAATAAGATTAGATTCCAGAAGAATAAACAAACTAATAAAATTGGCCGTTTGATAAGCAATCAAAACAATAATAAATTCAATAATGAACATGCTTTCTACCCTAGACTGATAAACATGATTAACATGGTTCTCACGAACACAGAGGAAAGTCTTATCAATAAAGGACTGAATTACAATTTTCCACCGAATCTTAAAAATAAAAATAACATAATTAAAGAAATAGTTGAAGCCGAATCTGTAATTAAGCGTGTTCCAGACTTAAATGAACGAAATGAACTACGAATATTAATAAATAATAGATTCAACAAAGCAATTAATAATAATTATCATAAACAAAAGAAATTAAATTATACAAAAACAAAACATGAACAACTAACAGCTATACAGCTAAATAAAAAACTCTTACAAAATAACATTTATTTAACGAAGGTTGATAAAGGCAATACTGTAGCATTGTTAGACTTGGACGAATATAAACAAAAGGTATACAAATTCATTAATAATAACAACATAACAAAGCTAAATAATGATCCCACCAAAAAATACACATTAGAATTGAATAAAACAATAAAAAAATGTACAGATCTATTTGAGAAACATATATGCTACTCACTAAAACCAATAAAAGCTAGTGCACCATGCTTAAAAGGTCTACCCAAAGTACACAAAAATGACACACCGATTAGACCTTTAGTAAATTTTACAACCGCTCCAAGCTATAAAGTAGCAAAAACCTTGGTAAAAATAATCAAACAACATATAAGCTTAGATAATAACCAGAGTATAAAAAGTTATAAAGATTTTATTGAAAAATTACGTCATATTAATATTAAGCCTAGTTACAAGCTAGTGTCTTTTGACATAGTGGATCTGTATACCAATGTCCCAATTGATGAAACTTTAAAATTACTCAAACAAAATTTAATAAATAATAATACCTTGGAAATAAGAAAAATTAATCAGCTAATGTTAATATTAGAAATAGTACTTAATCAAAACTATTTTTCATTTGATAGTTCATACTACAAACAAAATGAGGGCCTAGCAATGGGTTCTCCACTCTCAGGTATCCTCGCTGATATTTATTTGAATCATTTAGAAAATACTAAAATTTTAAAAAACAATTATTTTGACAATAAAATAGTATATTATTCAAGATATGTGGACGACACCTTTGTTATTTTCAATGGTAACAATAGACAGATCGAGTCATTTAATAACTATTTAAATAAAATGCATATGAAAATAAAATTCACTATGGAAATTGAAGATAACAAAAATATTAATTTCCTGGATCTAACCATAACAAATAACGGTAATGACCTGAAATACAAAATATACAGAAAGCACACATGCACAGATACGGTTATACATGCTAAGTCATTTCATCCTCCAGCCCAAAAAATGGCTGCATTTAACAGCTTTATTGACAGATTACTTTGTGTTCCCCTTAATAACGAAGACTATGATCAAGAAGTAAATATTATAAAACAAATAGCTCTAAATGGTTACAGGCCAGTAATAATTGATAGAATGATAATGAAACATAAAAAACGTTTAGAAAATAAAAATACCAACATTATTAACCAACATAATAAAAAACATAAAAAATTCATTTCAGCTAATTATACTGGTTTGATGCCAAATATTTTAAAATCTGTTTTTAAAAGTAAAGGATATACTATTTCATTCAAAACCTGTAATAATTTAAAAATTTTTTTCAAAACTAAAATAAATATTCCTTTAAAAAATAAATCAGGAGTCTATAAAATAAAATGTGATAATTGTGCAGCATTCTACATCGGCCAATCCGGCAGAGATTTTTATACAAGATTTTTGGAGCATATTCCTAAAACAAATAATAATAATTCCAGTTTTGCGCAACATTTAATAACAAAAGGTCATAATTATACTAGTTTCGAAAACAATTTCGTAGCGTTACATACTTGCAAGAAGGGTAAATTAATGGATAGCCTAGAGTAGTTTGAAATATATAAAGCTACAAAAAACGCAACAAGCAAAAATAATATATTAAATGATCAAATGAACTTTGGATCTAATAACCTGTTTGACACTGCTATACGGTTGAATGATAATTATAGCCAGTCGTAAGGAAATCGCGGTACAGCGTGCATGCATGCGAGCGCTCCGAGCGATTCAGTTGTTACGCTTTGTATATTTTATTTAAAAGATTTTAAACATTTTAAATTATGACATAACCACAAAATGTGGTATACATTTACGTTTCAATTGATATTGTGTATCTGAAGATGGGATTTCATCCCGAAACGCGTCATTGAACGAAAGAAGCTAGTGTCACTAAGGTGGACCGAATAAGGTAATTTAATTATATTAACAACTTTATTAATTAAATATAGTTAGTTATGTTCACTGAATACCACTGCCTACTATTCGAGTGATACATGTGCACTACTGTTTTACCGGATGTACAAAGCTCAGGTGACTGGTGGCTCGGTTTGAGCTTGTATAGCAGCAGGCACGGTCATCATTCCATATGATTCGGACAACACTGAGAATGTGTCTCTAGAATATTGTGTTATCATGTTAATTACACAGTACAAGCATTACGTAATTACTAATTACAATATACAACTATTTTTTTTGGTTTTCAACATACTGCAGAACCTTTTTTAAGTCACCATTTTGCTAAAAAAAATCATTTAAAATTTGTAATTATTTTATTTTAATGAAATACAAAAAAAATCAATTAATTGAAAATCGATTAATTGTATTTTTTGTTACGGTAGTCTAATGTAAACTGTAAATTTTCACTTTTCTTATGACGCTGTATACAGTTTTCAGCAAAATTGACATTTACAACAATTTTCATAATTGTTATCTCATTATGTATAATAAACTTTGTGCAAAATAAAAACTATACTGCATGAATTGGTTTATTAGCTCATGACTCATTTTTATGCATAATTGAAATGGGTAATACAGAGAGAGTGAGAGAGAGAGGGGGGATTTGTGTGTCCAACCACATTTTTAAATGCTAACCGGTAAAAGGGAATTCAAGTTAGTGTATTATACTTAAATTATTATTGTTCGTATAATATTATACATTAACAAATTATAATTACTTCAGCAAGTAGTTGATCTTATTTCTTTATCATTGTAACTGACTTGACACTCGTTTCACTAATTGTATCAGTATGTTATCATAAACTTGTGGAGACGCTGCTACAATCAGTGAAATGTGCTCAGGATAATAAATAAAACGATAAAAAAATAAAATCAACTGCTTCCTGAAGTCATTATAATTTAACAATATATAATATTGTACAATATAATTGTACAATATTACAATATTGCAAGAAACTAATTGAGTTACTTATAGAGAAATGATGAGTTACTTATAAATTATTATTATTATAGGCTTATTAATATTTGATTCATGTTTGCCGCATAAGTCTCCGAGTATTGAGCATTGGCTTCCTTTCTTGTTATCACACATGACAAGAATAATAATTGCATTAAGTTTCAGCACAACTAAAGTTGAAACAGGATTCAAGGTAATAAATATTCATTTTGTTTTGTCAGTCACTGTCGTTGTGTGTATGTGTACTCAATAGTCAGCAGGAATTGTGAAAAGGTAGGTTAGTATTTAACCACGCAGTGGAAATACCGTATTTATACTTAAGTATGGTCATGTTACTTTATGGTGGCCAATTCAGCACTGTGCAAAAAGAGTGGATAGTGGGGAGACTCACCGCATACAGTCCTAAACATTCTTATATTAAAAATGTATTTTACCTGTTGCTACAACCAGCTTTCAGAGTGCTGTTAATTATTTCATTATTAAAGCTCAGATTTTACATGTTGTTATTTCTAGATTCTGTACAACTACTCTTTGTAATTTTAGTCAATATTTACAGAATATTTACCAAATGTGTGTTTGTAATACCAAAACAATGTTATGTGGTATATGATACAATAATAAATTATTATTATTATTATAAAGTAAATAACAAATAAATGATAAGAAAAAATTAGTAAAATGTAATTGAAAAAGACCAAATTTTGCTTTTATGCAAGTTCTGTTAGAATATTAGCTAAATATAAAAAAAGTTAAAACATGCATAGCCATCTGTATAACTGATGACTATAATATATAATATTATAAAATGTCACATATATTCAAGTCATATAATTGTTTTGTCTTGAATACAGTTAATAATATTACAGACTTTAAAGTTAATAAAGTCTATACCATTTATAGAGATTTTGAGGCCCAGAGATCAACTGTTGTAGTATTCTTGGATTTTGACTCAGCCTTTGACAAAACTCCGCACTCCACTATTTTGTTACAATGTATGAAACTTGGGATAAGGGGAAAAATGCTGCGGTTCATAAACAGTTTTCTAGAAAAATTTCAGATCAGGACATCAGTGAATGGAGTAATGTCTAGTAGTGCTACGGTAGAGAGCGGTATTGTACAGGGTGCAGTTATAAGCCCAACCCTATTTAACATTGTACTTCATGATATTGCTAGAGTGCTCCCTCCTGAGGTGCATTGTGTGATCTTCGCGGACGATGTGATGCTTTTCACAGCTGACAAAATTCCAGAAGTGCCCAATGAACAGATGCAAGGGGCTCTGGACAGTATCTCTGAGTGGTGTGAAAAATGGTCCTTAATGATCTCATTAAAAAGACCGAATGCTCATTTTTCTCAAGGAGAAATATGTATGCAAATTTCTCTCCTTCCCTAAAAAGAAAAACAACAACTCCCTGGCAGTCAATGAATGCCCAAAATTACTAGGTGTTTACCTAGATAAGAAACTTCGATAGAGTCAGCCCATTCAGAAAGTGGCTGGGCAGTCTATGAAGCGCTTGAATGCAATAAAAGCAGTGGCTGGACGGGAATGGGGTGCAGATACTACCACATTAAGAAATTTTTATCAAACATTCATCCGCTCAAAAATTTCATACTGCTGCAAGATCTGGGGCTCAGCTCCTCAAACACATAGAGATAAACTAAAAATTATGCAATCATCGGCAATAAGGACTTGCCTTGGCTGTCCTAGAACCACATCAGTAGCAGCCATGGAAATAGATCTCTCCATCGAGCCTCTCGATCTGTACTTTGAAGAAAATTGTGAGGAATCGTTCACTCCCATTATCACATCCGCTGTCGTCACTTGCTGCCTCCAGAATTCCTCAAGCCTTCACAAACAGAGCGGAAAAACTCTTGAAGGAAATGACGGTAGGAACTCCAGAGCTTATCCCACCTTGCTTTAAAGAACCACCTTGGGACCTTTTGGAAATGGAAATTTATTTGGAGCTCCCGAAAAAATTGACTAAAGCTGATCTTCCAGAACTACTTCGACAGGAGACCTTAGAACTGCTGAACACCACATATTCTGATTATGTTAAGATTTATACTGACGGATCAGTCAACTTAGATTTGAAGAAATCAGGAGCTGGCTATTACAACCAAACCTCAGGCGAGAGCTTCTATGCCCCAACAAATTCTAGATCTAGCATGGACGCAGAATTGACGGCAATTAATGCAGCTTTGGTTAGCTGTTTGGAGCTAAGAGAAAAAAAAGTCTGCATACTAACAGATTCAAAATGCTCTTTGGAACTTTTAAAGGCCTCAAAACCCAGCGATTATTATTTTCGTGTTGCCGAAATAAGAGAACTGCATAGACATCTGTACCAAGTGCGTGGTATTTCAGTGGGTCCCGGCGCATTGTGGCGTGGAGGGAAATGAGTGTGCTGACAGACTGGCCGGATTGGCTGCTTCAATGGCCCCAATATATCATCCACAATATTCCCTCAAAAACTGTGAGAAAACAATCGAGTCCAAAATACGAGAAGAATGGACAGAGAGCTGGGCGGCGGAGACAACGGGTAGACAGCTTTTTGGGATACAAAGAGAGCCAGCGGATCCCTCATTGTATAGCGAGGTCTCGAGGCGGGTGGCTACCTTCACAGCCGGAGCTAGAACGGGACACATTGTTACTGCCAATTATCTACATCAATTTGGCCTTAGAGACAGCTCAACTTGCACTGTGTGTCAGGCGGAGGAGGAAACTCTTGAGCATATTCTGCTTCACTGCCCCACTCCAAATCTGGCAAGGGATGAACTGAAGTTGAGGGCAAACAACCTCAAAAATATTTTAAAAAACAGACAACTGTGGCCCTTGGCAGCAGCGGCATATTGTGGACATTGGGCCGTCGGAGTTACCTATCTCTGGATGCCTGTGCGAAGAAGTAAGTAAGTAAAGTTAATAATGTAATGAGTGCTTCATAACTTACCAATTTATGAAGACATATCCCAAAGTCTGAGTGAATTCGAAATCAGTTACATTCTCTAGCTCTGTGGCAATGTTTTTCTGCCCACAATCGCTTTCACACAAGAGACGTGTCTGCCATCATCTGAAGTTGATACTAACTTGACAGGTGATCACCTGAGTCATCATCATCATCATCTCCTAAGTTAATTAGAAACTGTCTTGCATTTTATCTATTAATACTTATCTTTGCAAATACTGTATTCATCTTCATTGTTAATTACGTGTTCACACACTGCTGGTTAACATTTTTCTATTGATTTGCATGCATATTGCAACAATCATAATATAATATCTTTATTTTACCTCTTAACTCCTAAACTTCTTAAACTTACCCTTCTTCTATGTCAGAATTAAACTTTTATGTTAAATAAATAATCAAACTCCTTTTCTATCTTGACTGAATTTCAATAAAATTTATTATTTCTCTTTAACATTTCTTAATTGTATTGAAATTCAATTTCCCTTCTTTTATTGGTAGCTTATTTCGGTTGGATTACATGGAAAATCTCAATCTCAGGGTTAATATAAAATTAAAGTCAAAGTATTGTTCAAGTCAGAATATAACATAAAACATAATATTTATAATGAAGGTTTTGTAATTGGGTGTTGTGGATGTATGTTGACTAGTGAGTCCTTTGGATCATACAAAAGAATAATTTAAAAAGGAACTCTTAATACTAATAGTTATGGTGTACAAATAAAATTCACTATTATAACGTTTATATTGTTTTGGTTATAGTATTTCACTGTAATTCGATTGTTAAAATGTAGTAATGTTGGTTCAAATATCTGGCTTAGCATATCGGAGCAATCTCACCAATCTGGTAGTTTTCCTTATGAACTTATTGCTTGATTCTTCGCTTCTGGCCTTCAAGTTTTTGGTACTTTCGATTAAAATATTAGTCTTCTAGTTATTTCAATAGTCTTTCTTTGTCATCTCGCCTTCTATCTGCAATTAATTTATATAAAAGTCCAGCAGTCAAATTAACATGTTCTGCCTCGTTTCAATATTTTTTCAACAATCACTTTCTTTTTACCAAAATACTAATTCCTTCAGTTAAGGCTTTGGCTGTGATATGTTTATGGGTCACAGGTTCGGTTTCATCTTTCATAATGAATTTGATTCCATTGAATCTTATTTTTTTCTTCGTCACTACATTATATTGTAAGTTTGTAACATAAGATTTTTCTATTTTTTAATTATTTACACTTCGTTTGATCTGACTATATGGGCTACATAACTGTTTCATATAGATTATATGTTTCATTCAATGCTCATATTATAATTATGTTTAATCACTTTCATTATACATGGATTTTTTCCTTTTTAAAGTCTATCACTGTTATTTTCACTTTCTAGCACTATCACACAACCTAACATATAATTATAGTTTGATATTATTGTAAAATTTATATCATTCACCGTTTGTAGTTCATTGATACAAAATAACTGTCTGAGGTACGCAGACCTCCTCATAGTTTAATCTAATGCTCATGAACTAACAAATGTCTTTTTACTTATTTTCTAAGTTTAACATTTGTACATTATAATTCTATTAATTAATCATTATTTACATGTTTGTTTGTTACTTGATCTTCACTTCTGGGTATTATTGTCATCGTCAGTCATTGTTTGTTACTGTCATTAAATTATTTACTTCATGAGTTTTTATTCCTTAATTCCCTATTATTTATTTATTATAATATTTTCCTTTTTGTTTTAATTACTTTTATTTCTTGATCTTATTATTTATCTTTAAATAATATGTTGTGTCTTCATTTCTTTATTTATTATGTTAATTTTATTCTTCTTTGTACTTTATTACTAACAAGATTGCGTTTATGCATATTTCACAGTGAATTTTGATGGTATACTTGTCTTTGTTCTGAGGTGTAATCTTGTTATGTTACAATATTTGTGTAAATTTATTATGATTTATTGTCAAAAGTGGTATTGTTTTTGCAGTTGAGTGTGTAAGTTGAGCCTAAGTAAATTCTATGGGGTTTAGGTTAGGATGATACAGAGGTAGATGAATAATGATGTGGCTGTGATATTTTAGTTTTTTGTAAAGGTCTGTTCATATTTATTAACTTATATAGCTCTGGCTTAAACATATTAGGTGAATGTTTTTGCCAGACAACTACTGAATTAAATCGTTTTTTGAATAATTTGATGTGAACATTTTTTTCATTTTGGTAATTGTGGTAAGGTGCAGTATCCAAATGTAACAGAGTTTTTTTGTAATCATGGAATTAGCTTTTCAGTGACCCATTTCTCGAAATTTTTACTGTTCATATCCTATGAAAATCACTGTTTTCTGTCCTGATTTGAAAACTAATAACACCACCAATTAACTATTGATGTGTACATGCATGAACTATTATAAAACTATCTTCTTAATTTAATGGTACATTTACTCCTTACCATTTTCATCATACCGTGCATTGTGTATTGTACGAGATTTATGTATATACTTCTTATCTGTGTGAAAAAATTGGTTACTGTTTGGCCCTGAAGTGTTTTATTTTACTAAGATATTATATTCTTTTTGCCATTATTTCTTTGACGTTCATTCAGTATACTTCTGTTATTTTTAATCTTCTTCCATTTAAATTCTGAGTTTGTAATTACTTTTCATGGTAATTTTTTTTAGTTTAAGCCATTTTGAAAGTTGTTGTACTAGACTTAAGAATCTGGTGGAGTTCTTGTAATCTTTGTATGTTTTTCTTCGTACTTCTTGTTTATCAAAATCATCACTGTTAGATTTTGTTGACATTCTCTTCCTTTCTTTATACAGTGTTGTAAAATGTGGTGATTGTACATTTTCTGTTTTACCCCCTCACTTTTAATATGGCAGATAGTTCTTTCAGAAACTTGTGTTGCTGATACTATTTGTTTTTGAACCTGTTTTATTGGAATACTTATTCTGTCTTCTTCACCATCCATAAACTTAAAAGACATTAGAAATCGCCTCCCAAGCCTGGCTGTGCACAGTCTCTTATCTAACTCTGATGATTTTTTCTTATTATGTAATTTAATAAAATTATATTGTAAACAGTCACAACTTTTTAAAATAAATACAATATTATGTAACAAAATATAATATAAAAAATGAAACATAATATGTGTTGTATAATAACAATAACTTATATGAAATTTATAAAAAGAAGAGTCAAAACTTCATAAATTTTGTGATTAGACAGCGCCTGTCTAGATGGTTTTTATGAGAATGGAAGTGGCGTATGCCTCATCACAAGACTGACAAGAGCGTCTTATATAAACACCAGTACTGATATCTGAAAAATGTATTTATAAGGGTGATAAAATTCAAGACAAAAATAATGTTGACAAAATAATTACTTATAATTAAGTAATTAAATTGAACATAATTTTAAGTAAATTAATTGTTAATGATTATGCAATAAAATAATAAACTTGTATTTACAGAAGAAGTACACTTACTGGGAAGACTAGCATTGAGGTCCTTCAGGAAAGATTAGAGGAACTCGGAATGGATGATACACAGAGAAAACGTATGGAGTTTTTCTTATGTCAGAAGGAAAAGATTGGTGAACTTACAGATGATGATTTTGAGAAATTAGGAGAATTGGGGGCCGGTAATGGTGGTGTTGTTATGAAAGTACGACACCGATCTAGTGGGCTTATTATGGCACGGAAAGTGAGTTAATAATGTACAATATAATTTTATATGATTATAAAATAATTGTATTAATAAGTCTGTGAGACCCATTGTAGTGTGTATTGATGCCATTGACGTTGGGGCAGAAACATTGTGAGTCAGTTTCTACAGGATTGTGAGAAGGGGTACAGGATTCAGTTGCAAGTAAGACAGTAAATAATGTGAATATTGTCATAGTATTCTAACATCATGTGTAACTGACAGCAACTCAGTTTTGTCTTCTTATTATTTATATCTCCTTAAAAGTATTGGTATACCCAGTATTGTACATAATCTTCCATCATCGGCAGTTTGCTCTATTCTGTGGAGATTCCATTGTATAAAACCTGCCACTCTTCTGATACCACTCTACCCAACATACCAGTGTGTACAATTCGATTTTACCCTTGTGTACAAGTCCTTTCCCCCCCCCCCCATTCATGATCTTGAATTCTGGTAATGTAACTAGAATTTGAAACCAATTGAATGTCCCATTTTAATTGGATTATTCTGTGTTTAACATCAGTAATTTTTAATCAGTGTCTAATTCAGTCATTCTGTTTCAGTCCTATAATGAGACACCTGACATTGTTCTTCCCATGCTTTGTGTTGTTTTCAATTTGTGTGTTGTTTGTTATGGGTCTCTTTCTTCCATAAATTGTTGTGTAAATTCTACTTCAAATTGTTAATATGTTTATTGTGTTTCTTGCTACATGTTACATGTTTGCCTTCTTCCCCCCTCCCCCAAAGAGCCCTGTACTTATTCGCATATCGTGTTTGCAGCTTACACTTTTTCCTGTGTCTCATTTCAGTAACAGCATTTGGCATCTGTATGTCTCGTGACTAATCTAGTCCATGTTCTTCTTTGTCTGATTTGTACATGATATACCAGTACAGTCTATAAATTCATTAACTTTTCTTCTAACATATAGCAGTATTGATGTGATTACTCAGTTTGAGATCCATCACAGTTGTGAAAATCCATTTTCATATTATTAAGTTTAAAGTTACAATTTTTATTTGCAAAGTGTTCTTCTCATATTTTTGTCTTTTTCCTTTATTAGTAAATAAATTTAAACTTGTTATAAACAAATCTGAAAATTTGCAGAATAACCAATTTTTGCTCTTGACATTTGTCCTTTTTAAAGTTTGTATGTGGTAAAAATTCCATATGGTAAAAAATGTGGTAAATGCTAAAAAATACTATACATTGTATTGTATTTGGTAAAAACAGATTTTCAGCTTTTTATGAAATACAGTAAAACCCCGGTTAACCGAACTAAAGGGGGGGGGGAGCCGTTTCGGATAACAATATTTTCGGTTAAGCCATGAACATCTAATACTACAGTATTTTGTATTGTAATTACAGTACGTATTTTTTAAAGGTTTTGAAGGTCAAACGAATTCAAAAATCTCTTTGTAGGCTACACTTATGTTCTTTATTAAAGTTAAAATTACATTTTTAGGATTACAGTACATCAATATACAGTATACAGTTATCCCCCGAGATACGTAATTAATGCGAACCGTAGACTTTTGCGTAACTCTAATTTTATGTAAGTCGAATTTGAACATTGCTTAAGTGTACCTACGTACTTATTATTATACAGACATATGTATGGGTATGTACGTACATACATGAGTACGAACAAATCACTCGCGGCAAGCTACACTAATGACGTGAAACAATACATCTAGAAAAACGAGCGATAAACATGTGCTCGGTTCCGCTGCTCAGCCTTCACTGAGTAGAAGAAGTTTCCGAGAAAGAGTGCCCGGTACGCTTGCGTTCGTGCTTAGACTGAAAAGTAAAGGATTAGCAGAGCAATAAAGTAAGAGAGAGTGTGTGTATGTGTTTGTTTACAAAGAGAGAGTGAGAGTGAATAGTGTATTGACGCAGTCGCTACAAGGTACAGTATTGCATGCTTGAAATAGAGTACAGTATAGTAATTCTTTGTAAAATTGTATGTTACTCTACTCAAAAATTTTTCCATTTTTTGAAATTTTCATTTTACGTAACTGCGAATTTACGTAAGTCGCGTGTTACGTATCTCGGGGGATGACTGTACTGTACTTAATAGTTTGGAGCATATGAATTACTACTCATTTAAAAAACTCAGTAATTTTTGTTTGTTTCTTGCGTCCTTCCCAACGTTTTCGAGCAGCGATGTCCCGCCATCTTTTCATTAGAAAGACGTCAGCCGGCGTTGACTCACTGCATTGTTCAACAAATCTTAGGGCAACCTAACAACAACACATGTACTGTACTGTAATTTTTGTGTTATATTATACCCAGTAGGTTTTTGAAAGATAAGAAATTCTTAATTTAGGCTTACCTCTAGTGCTCGAAAACCATCGTCAGCTGTCACTCCGTCATCCACGTCATCTACTTCGGTCTCTTCGATCGCGTCAGCATTTGACTGCAACACTGTTTCTACAATTTCTTGGTCCGTGATTTCTTGCGAATCGTCCGCGACAACCCATTCATCCACCTCACACGTATCCATGTCTTCGCATCCGGGAATTCTTTTTACCATTTCTGTCAAGTTTCAAAATTTTCTGAGTCGTCTCCTTCAAGCCCATCATACAGTTTGCTCCAGCACCTTTGAAGAGTTTCTGCTTTCACATTATCCCAGGCTTGCGCACACCAATAAATTACATGTTTCATATTTACTGCCTTCAGTGCTTCATTCATGTTTTTGTTTTGCATGTCACTATCTTGCAGGATGGTTCTCAAAAATAGCCCACGGTAGTGCCGTTTAAATGTCGCTATTACGCCCTGATCCAGTGGCTGAATTAGACTGGTAACATTTGGGGGAAGGAAACGCACAACAATATCGCCACTTTTTAACTCGCAAGGATGCGTAGGCGCATTGTCAATTAATAAGATCGCTTTTTTAGGCAGACCTTTTTCAGTTAAAAACTTTTCAACTTTCGGTACAAACTGATCACTAAACCATTCAGCAAAGAGTTCACAAGACATCCAAGAACTTTTTTGCGCTCTATAAAAAACTGGTAGCGCATTTCGGGCAACATCCTTCAAGGCCCGAGGTTTTTTCGACTTCCCGATACACATTGGGGGCAGTCTATGTGTGCCAGAAGCGTTTGATGCCAAAAGAACAGTTATCAGTTCTTTTTGCATTTTGTGTCCTGGGGCAGACGTTTCTTTTGAGAAAGCTAAGGATTTTGTAGGCAACATCTTGAAATTAACACCCGTTTCATCGGCATTGTAAATTTGGTCCTTAGTGTAGCCTTGGGTGTAATCTTCAAACTCTGTTTTGAAAACAGCAACCGCGTCTGGGTCTGCAGATAACTTTTCTCCACATACATTCAATTGCCGAATGCCGTATCTGTTTTTAAACCTGTCTAACCACCCAGAGCTTGCACAAAAATCTTTTCCTTCCTCACCTAACAACTCAGCTAACATTTTAGCTTTTTCTTGCAGTATCGGGCCAGTCAAAGGCATGCCTTTTTCTCGTTGTTGGGTGAACCAAAGATAAAGAGCTTCGCCTACTTTTTCAAAGTTGGATGTTTTCAGTGTTTTTCTATGAGGATTTTCACAGCTTGCTCTAGAAATTTAGATTTAGACTTCACCCATTCTGAAACAGTAGAAACACCAACTCCGTAATTAGCCGCAACAGTTTTCAATAAACTTCCTTTTTCAACTTCTTTGATAGCAGCTAATTTATCAGCGAAAGTAATCACAACACGCTTCCGCTTAGTTGCCATAGCACAAAAATACACACGCAACGGAAATAAACAACCACTTGAAGGCACTATTGTATTGCAGATCCGCACTTGTGTGTTGACAGCTAGTGACTGATGTGGGCGTCATGGTCTTGGGAGGGGTTGGAGAGTTGGCAGTGTAGCTATATTTAGACTGGTGAGCCGGTGGCTGGGGAAGCAACTCAAGGTCGGGCGTTCACCTCTCCCCGCTGGCCGTAGCCCAGCACACTCTCGCCCTCGAATTATTTCCGTGCAGTACAGTACTGTATTATTTTTTGGATTTGCGATTTTCGGAGGCATTTCGGATAACCTGGGTTTCGGTTGACCCGAGTTCGGTTAACCGGGGCTTTACTGTAAATGTAAAATGACTAGTGTTTGTTACAGAAATATCACTATAATGTTAATGTTACATTAATTTACTATACTAATAATGTGACGTCAGTGTCAATAACATTAATGTCACATCAGTTTTTCTTCTTCTCCACATCCAGGTGTAGGCTTACAACCTGTTCCGCCTTCACTGAAGCTATCTCGTCATTCTTGAGGTCTGTATCGTATTACTTGTTTAGGTAGTCTCATATCTTCAATTCTCTCGATATGCTGCCTGCATTTTATTTGTCCTTCCCTTATTTTGCTGGCCGTAGAATATACATTTAAATCAGTTCTTATATCTTCCCTTTCGTATTTGATCTGTAAGAGTGCAACCTTTGGTTTTCCTCAAGAACTTCATTTCACTGGTTTGTATTAATTTTTAAATGTTATTAAAAATTGTAACAGATTGAGGCATATGGACGATATTCCATAGGTGCATCCACATAATTCCACTCTCAAATTGTAAGGACGAGCATAACTTGTCCGCGACTTTGCAGCATTTATATTGGACTAGACGTCCGTAGGTTGGTTTTGTGTGAATAGTAATATTTTAATTCTGCACTACAATGGGAGAGGGCAGTACCGACTTAAATACAGTGTTACTTTTAACATTGAAAATGTTTATAAGGACGTGTCGCACATTTGGGGCCGATCGTTGGTGTGTGATCGAAAATGGGAACCGGTGAGTTTCCGTAGAAACTACTTCTTTGTTGTCAATAACATAGTACACATATAAAACTTCGCTTATGAATGCGACTACATTTAACTTATAATCTGTACATTGGTAAATGAAGAATGAATTCATTGATTGGTGAATGAAGAGTGAATTCATTGATTGGTGAATGAACATAAATATATATATTTTTTAGATTTATTGAAGCATTTTCAATGCCCTTCTCTGTGCATTGCATTTGTGCAATGCCTGTAAATTTCTTTATTTGTATTTCCAATTTTGTGTTGTTTAAGCTGTGTTTTGATGTGCACTGAGTATTTTGTTGTGTTAGTTTCATGATTTGTAATGGAGTCATGTAAAATGTCTTACTGTAGGTAAACTTATTAATTTTTGAATAATATTGATATGAAAGAATTTAAAAGAGTTTTGAACGCAGTATAATTTGGATGCCTATAGTGGACTTCATTCAAGGTGTTATTGGATACATATTGTATAATTTGAAAGAGGGCGATTTGAGATTTCAGGCAGTATGTGTACTTTGGGGATAAGTCCGAAGTTTTTTTTTTTTTTTAAATTAGGTTTAAATTTACATAAAATGCTCAGGCCACAGGAGTCGACAGCCCTCCAAGGTGGCTAGGCCTCAGTGTGTTAAAACAACCATCATTTTGTTCTTGTGTGATTGGTTTTCCCACTATAGATAAAACAGATTTTCAGCTTTTTATAAAATAAATGTAAAATGATTCGTGTTTGTTACAGAAATATCATTATAATGTTAATGTTACATTAATTTAATACACTAATAATGTGTAATCTTGTGATATTATTCAATTATAATAACTAATTTAATACACTAATAATGTGTATTGCAACAGTACAACCATTTACGGTACTGTGCATTGCCAAAATAATTTAAATAAATAATAAAAATAAATAAATATGGATTAATAAACATGATTCAGATTGCAAGCTGGATCGTAGTTAAAAAGGGAACGCAGAATTCCTGCATGGGCACGCATATCTGGCCCACCTGTCACTAGCGTTGTGTACATGTGTATTTTGTTTGTGTGTGTGAAGCCTGTACGTTCCTGAACTGTAACCAACCCTTTTCAAGTATTGATAGATTTTGTTTTATTTAATTATAAGAAAAATATGTATGATATGGTAAAACAAAAGACACCAGAGGGTGTAGAAAATAAAGGTGAACAAAGGGTTAAAAGACCGTGACAAAGTGACAGAAAATGCAATTACTATAAGTAAAAAGTGAATAGCTCTTTTTGTAATTACAATAAAGAAGTGTAATTTACGTATAGTAAACATAAAAATTAGCGATCGATTGAGCATCGAGTAGTGTGAAACAGACTTTGTAATTCGCGAAGATAGGTGGAATTCGTGAATTGAACCAGAGTTGGGGTAAAGACGCTTCGACAAACTCTGACAAGATGAAAATTGTTCAGACCTGAGCTTTTGCATGACCTGGGTATAAATACCAGGTCGTGCTAATAAAGTTTCTTCTTCTCTATTCAACCGTTGCCACAGGAGGTTATGTCAGTCAGAGACGCTATTTTAAATCTACAGTGAGAGTCAAGTCCAACCAGAGCAGCAGAGCACATACGAGGAGGTCTATGGATACACCTGCAGCATATGATGTGAGGCGAGACCACTATTAAACAGCACATGCAGTGGAATCCTGGAAGTGGACCCAAGAACGGAGGACACGGACTGAGGACCAAAGGAGGACGTACGGATGATTAACCACGTCAAACGAGGTGATGAAAAACCATAGTAAAATACAGACATTTGAAAGACACTAATTAAAGTTAGAATGAAAGACATTCAAACAGTTGATTAAAATAACTAAATTGTACATAAATGTAAAGGAAGAGTGTAATTTAGAATAATATCTCTTGTATAATTCATAAAATGAGAGTGACGTAAATGATATAAGAGAAATATTTGATTGTAAGTTAAAGTAATTAATAAAGTCTTTGTTGATAAAGGAGAATGCATATGCAGTAGAAAGTTTTAAAGCCAATTAATATTAAAGAAATTGAAATAAAAGTAAATTCATTATTGAAGTAAATTAATCAGCAATTGCAAAAGATGAACGCACAATGAGTAAACCGAGAGCAAAAAAATAATTAATTAGTTAAGAGTAGTTAATAAGATTTATGTATAACCTGTTGTATGTAATTTGTTAGCTATAAGTCGTGTGCGAAAGATTCGTACAAACGATTTAATAATGAGTATTATTTCAATATGCAAAATGAAAGAATTTTGTTTAATAAAAAAATAAATAATGGAAAAATTTGTAAACTCATA